>JANSJP010000147.1:0-178281 GCA_024734325.1 Lactarius hatsudake
CAGCCGAAGCTTGCAGAGTTTGGGACATGACGTGAGTTGGAAATGGGTTGTCGGGTCAATAGTGGGTAGATTTGTCGTGGGTACAGAGACGCTGGGTGATGAAGAGTCGTCGTCGATGGCAATGCCGGGGGTAGTACGAGTTATGAGAGGTCCGACCCCAAGTGCTTGGGGGTACTATGCTAATAGTGTACCACTGGCCTTTCTTTGCGGAGTAATCAATATACGCCCACTGTCGTATGTCCTCGAGATAGTGGACCTGTCGGTACTTTTGCGTGTTAGGATGGAAGAGAAAGTATCCTTCCACTCCTTCGTGTTCCTTCCAGACGACGGCTCCTTTGACTCGATCGGAAAGCTCGTCGTCACTATATCTGTCGATGTATTCGGCCTGAAACTGGGATCTGGCGCGACTGTGAAGGTTCGCCACTGTGAGAGACTTGACTTAATGTAACGCCACCACAGGGGCGTTAGGTACGACGTGTACCACGTCTAAGTCAACGGGATCGGAAGAGCACAAGTCGATTAAGACTCAGTTCGGTGATGCACAAGTGTCACTTGGTATCCCTGGTACCAAGCGCAATAGTAGGAAAACGAGGCTCAAGCGCAAAGGCGAGCTAAAGCGGGGACTCAAGCGCAAAGGCGAGTCAAGACGTTCGTGAGGCGAAGACGATGTGGTATTACACAAGAAGTCAAGTCTACCGTACAAGCTAGGTAAGGCGTGACTTATATACTGTTACAGGATGTTTGCACAGTGCAAACATATGGCGCGAGTCTGACGTAGTCGTACAGGAATCGGAATAAAGGGAACAGTCGCATATGGCACAAGGGAATCCCGCGGGACGACGCGTGGCTGAGAAATGGTCAGCGGACGAAGCAGAGCGTAAAACTGGCCATCCTATCGCCGAGACGCAAGGTGCAGAATGGAAGCCGAGAAGCGCGAGTCATGGGAACGTATCGTAAAAGTACAGAAGTTGAAGGGAACAAGAACGGAGTCAGGATAGTTCGTAACACCGGAGGTGGTAATACAAAGACCGGAGTGGTCTGAGGCACCGTGGGGGCAACAGCTGGTGTAGGCTGGCTAGGCACTACAAAGTATATCTCACCACCGGCAGCGCCTCTTTCGAGTTCACCAGACACGGGAGGGGTGGATTCTGAGTGTTGGGCCACAACACTGCGGGATGGGAAGGCGTCTTCATCAAATGTAACATCTCGTGAAGAGATGAAGCACCGGCTATGTCTATCCCAGAGTTTGTAGCCTTTTGACAAAGGCTCATAGCCCACAAACATGGCTTCCCTTGACTTAGGGTCTAGCTTGCGCCGGTTGTGTTCGGGTACATGATAGTAGGCTTTGCAGCCAAATACTCTAAAGTAGGAGACATCTGGGACTGTACCATCCCAGAGCTCTAGCGGAGTTCTCCATTGATTAGAATGGGTGGGGGTGCGATTGTATATTTGCACCGCAGTTTGCACTGCTTGTTCCCAGAAGCCAAGACTAAGGCCAGCATGGTGCAGCATGCTGGTACCTTTTTCCATGATGGTGCGGTTAAACCACTCAGCTCTCCCGTTCTGTTGTGGAGAATAAGGCATGGTGAGCATATGCTCGATTCCTGCGTCAGACAAGATGGTTTTGAGGTCGTTATTGACATATTCACCACCACGGTCCAAGTGTAAGGATTTAATGGGTGTAGCGGTGCGACTGCCGCGCTACGTTAAGCAAGGCGAAAGGTTAAGTGAACTGAACCGGTGACACACCCAACTTAACGCGGAGACAAGTCACGCGCTAGATGTGCAGTCGACGTGGAGTACGTGGAATGTATAAGACCTTATACAGGACTTCAACCACCAGATCACACGGCGGCACACTGAGTGGAGAACCAAGAGGACAAGTTCAGATTGATGGAGTATGAGAAGTACAAGGGAGATACGCACCTGAGTGGAGAACCAAGAGGACAAGTTGGTTCCACTCAGGACGCTACAGGAGGGTTTATATACACTACTACAGCTGAGCTTGAACTGAGTCTAAACACTATTACTTAAGTGTACAGTAAGACTCCTTGACTCAGGAGCTGACGCGTCGTGTCTATTAATAACGCATCTTATTGTGCTGACTGATGCACATGTCATCGCGCTTACGAGCGGCTCCACTTGCTGAGTAAAACCTAATACAGCGAGTAAGCGTATACTACTAATCGTGACGTATGTATGTTCTAGATCCTTCTAGAGTCTTCCGTCTCCTTCCATCCAATCAGAACTAAGTAAACATATAAGGGACTCTTGTCCCACGATCACGTGCACATGGATGGTAGTCCGTGTGACTAACTTGTATCAGTACTTTGGCCCTTTATATCTTTACCGAATAGATGCGTGTGAATACGCAAAAATAAGATAAAATAATACGCGTCCATGACAATGGGCTTGTTTAGTTGTTTTTCAGCCCACACCCTGTAGTGTAGAAAGGTGTCCTTAAACTGGTCCTTTGACTTCATAAAGATGACGACTGCTGCTTTTGAGAAGTCATCTATGAATGTGGCGAAGTACTTGTTGCCCTGGATAGAATTACTCTGTAGTGGGCCAACAAGGTCACTGTGAACGACTTCAAGGGGTTCTCGTGCGCGTTTTGTGGAAGGTGGGAATGGTAGGCGTGTAGATTTGCCTAGTTCGCATCCCAGGCAGAGGCCTTCTTCCACAGCGGAATCATTAATATAGAGTCCTTTTACTGACTCCTGAGCATATCTCTTTAAGGCGTCTTTGGACATATGTCCCATGCGCCTATGCCAGACATCAAGGCTAGCAGTTGCAGGTGCTCGGACAGCATTCATAGCATGTCCGTCGAGCCAATATAGCCCGAGAGCCTTGTGTCCTTCCGCAATGGTCTCTCCATTATGTCTTATGGCGAAAGAAGTAGCGTCAAAGCTAACTACAGCACCCTTAGACGTGAGGCAGGGTGTTGATAGGATGCGAGAGTGGGTATTGGGTAGGTGAAGCACATCAGATATTTTGAGGTCAAAGCCTCGATTGGTGCAGATTGTGATAGAACCCGTTCCAGCACTTCGGAGTACAGTGCTATCACCAAGAAGCACTTCAATACCTTTGTGAGGGGTGTAGGTATCGTAGTCTTCAATATGTGGTGTAAAATGTGCTGATGCTCCACTGTCCATCATCCATCTTGACGCTATCTGAGTGCCATTGACACTCATCATGTAAAGGGAGACCTGAGGTACTTCATGTACCTCCTCTATTTTGCCAGAGCCGTTAACTATAGTAAATAGGCGACTCTTAGGTACAGGTATGCTATTGGCTGCAGCAAACCTGTTGGCCAGAATAGCGTCCGGCGCGCTTGTGATAGTAGCATTTTGGGCGGCTTTCCCCTTTTACCCTGCCTTCCCCTTCCTAGCGTTTTCCTGGTCCTGTTTGAGCTTGTAGCAGTCTGGTTTTTTATGACCAGGCCGCTTGCAGTAATGGCAGGTTACGTCCGGAGACGCAGAGCTGCCCGATGCCGTCGACGCAGGATGCGGAGGCGAGTGAGGTTTGATGGGGGCTGTCTTGTTAAGAGACGCCCCGGGACCAGTGATACGGGATTCCTCATTAATGAACCTGTTGATAAGGTCCTGAGGGACTAGGTTGGCGGGAGGGCCAGAGGCCAGGATGGTGCCTGCTATGGTTGAGTAGGAGGGGGGAAGTGCATCTAGTAAGATAAAAGACATTTGCATGTCTGATAGAGGCATTCCCTGCTCCACGAGGGTGCTCCTCAAGTCCAACATTTTCTGGAGTTGAGGTAGGAAGGGGCTACCTTCCTGAAGCTTGGTGTTTGCCAAGCCGACCCAAATATTGAAGGTGGCCATAGAGCCAACCTGACCATACAGAGTTTCAAGCTGCTGGTATTTGTCATGGACGCTTGGGAACAGCGCCATGGATTGAATGCTTGAAAGTACCTCCGTTGTTACTGACAGATATAGGAGGCCAGTAATGACCTCCTCCTGCTTGTTCCACAGGGCTATCATTGTGAGACCTTCTGCTGTTGGGCCTGTTGGCCCTCCTGCGACCGCAGGGTGCTGGGGAATTGTTCCAGCATCTGAATGGGTCAGGTGATGCCTGCACCCATTCATCAGCATGAGGGAAGAAAAGGTCTGGCTCCAGGTCTGCCAGTTTGTCCCGTCGAGCTTGGCGAGGACAAGAGTGGGAGGGAAAGTGATGTGGAAAGACATTGAGATGTTTGTAAAATCTGGTTCCGAGGAGCAGTCAGAACCAGCCCAGATCTTGGAAGGGAAAGTAGAGGTCCAGCCATAGGAGCGCTATAACTCCGTAACACATATGGTGTCACGCCTCAAGTGTGTGCGACTTGGATATAATTAAAGTAGTGGAATCATGATAGTGATGGCTGCCTTATACTAAAGTCTCTCCTAGGCCCAAATGTTACTAAGGGCTAGTAGTCATGTTCATCCTGCTGATAGAGGGATCAAGCAAGATCAGATCAGAGTGCAGTGACGGTGAAGTTTGCACGAGTCTGTCTCTACCCTTACAGAATGGAAACTGGGGCTACTAAAGATTCTAAAGTAAAGGGTAGTACCCCAGAGAGGAGCCAACAGCGAATTCCAGAAGCAATGAAAGGGATCAACTCCCATAACAATTGCGACTGTTGTCTGTGGAGTCTCTGGACCAGACCATTAAGGGTCTTGGTACTAAGCAGCTAGAGTAGTGATACGTGCCATGCAGCGAATCCTGCACAAAGGGAGCGAATACTTCTCCTGGCAGAGGTCTACTCATAGTGCTATGTAAATACTATTATGATATAGTAGCGTCTCCTAGTTGTGTCTGAGGGAAGGACTTCTGGGTTTGACTATTAACCAGGCCTTCACACCCCATAAAGTGACCCAGGTATTAACCGAGTATCACCCAACCATTAGAGAGGCCTATAGCCACAAGGGTCTTCCCCTATTGGCCTATGAAAGCACTTCCGGACGAAAACCGGGAAAAGAAGCTATGGTAGTGCGCACAGAGGAATTTGTGGTTATATAGAACCACTCATGAGAACCTCCTTAGGAGGCTAGCCAAAATGGCACATGATGAAGTCATGGTGGACAAGAAAAGTGTGTGTCGAGAAAGGAGGATAGAGGATGCTCACTGATGTGGGAGACGACAAAGAGTGTGGTCAACAAGAGAGCAAGTGACACAAGTAGATCTGATAAAATAACCGCAGGTTAGTTATTAGGCGTCAGGGCTCATAACCTGTTGAGCGCAGAACTAATGAGCGAGGTAAAAATAGCAAGAAGCTAATGGGCACAAGTTAACTTCAGAGGTAGAAGGAACTCTGATTACAACTGCATACCTAATGGGCACAAGTTACTGTAAAGGAACAGCCCATAAGTAAAGGTAATATGAGAAGTAAAAGAAGGGGCACTTACACTTCAGAGGTAGAAGGAACTCTGAAGTGTGAAGGCGTAAACAGCAGTCCTTATATACAGGACGCTTAGATAATAATGGTCTGTGCGCACTGGTGACCCAAACACAATACATGTGGTCTGTGCGCCAGAGGGAGAAATGCCATTGGAGGGCAGAGAACAATAGCTGCCTAAAGCAGACAATACCGGTATCTTAACAATAAAGAACAATAAGAGCTATATATGGCTCTGTCAATAAAGATAAACAAAAGCGGTCCGTACGAGTCCAGCCATAGTCCAAATCAGTCCATAAGGGACAGATACCGTATTTAGTATGTGGGCTGACACAATCAGATCCCACGAGACATGTGACATAGTCGCGTCTCAACAATAGCATCCCTGAAGAAACGCTTCATGGAGATTTGGGAATGCAGAGACTTGGGTGATACCAAAGAATTTCTACGCATGCGCATACTACGTTCTAAGGGTAGAATTGTCATGGACGTGTATTATTTTTATCTTATTTTTGCGTATTTATACGCATTTATTTGGTGAAGATATAAAGGGCCAAAGTACTGATACAAGTCAGTCACACGGGATGCCACCCATGTGCACGTGATCGTGGGACAAGAGTCCCTTATACGTCTAAACAAGTTCTGATTGGATGGAAGGAGATGGAAGACTCTAGAAGGATCTAGAACGTATTTACATCATGATTAGTAGTTTACGCTTACTCGCTGTATTAGGTTTTCACTCAGCAAGTGGAGCCGCTCGTAAGCGCAATGACAGGTGCATCAGTCAGCACAATAAGAAGCGCTATTAATAGATATGACGCGTCAGCTCCTGAGTCAAGGAGTCTTACTGTACACTTAGTAATAGTGTTTAGACTCAGTTCAAGCTCAGCCACAGTAGTGTATATAAACCCTCATGTAGCGTCCTGAGTGGAACCAACTTGTCCTCTTGGTTCTCCACTCAGGTGCGTATCCACTGTATTCTCCTCACTCCATCAATTGAACTTGTCCTCTTGGTTCTCCACTCAGTGTGCCGCCGTGTGATCACCTGTGGTCTTGGACTTGCATAAAGCCCTCTACGTTCCACGCTCTCCACGTCGACTGCACATCTAGCGCGTGACTTGTCTCCGCGTTAAGTTGGGTGTGTTACCGGTTCAGTTCATTACAACCCTCGCCTTGCTTAACGTAGCGCGGCAGTCACACCGCTACAAGAATCCTGATAGATCAGCAGGATTACCTTCAGAAAGTGCTGCAGCGTTTTAATCTGATTAACGCCAAATCAGTACCTACCCCACTACCAGAAGGGTACCATCCGATCCCAAATAAGGGAACTGCAACCCCAGAGATCCACACGTCATATCAACAAGTAATAGGATCTCTCCTATACATAATGATTGGAACGTGACCGGATATTGCCTATGCTGTTACCAAAATGGCGCAGTTTGCTGCCAACCCATCTGAGGACCATATGAAGCGCGCACTTTATATTTGCCACTACTTACTTGGTACCTCTAATTATGCGCTTGTCTTTGATGGCAAAAGCGATGGTGGTATAATAGCATATGCAGACTCCAATTGGGCATCTGACCCAACAACCAGAAAGTCCACTACGGGCTACTTAGTAAAGATGGCAAATGGAGTGTTCTGCTGGAACTCAAGAGCGCAGAAGTCAATTGCGCTCTCATCCACTGAAGCAGAATACATGTCGCTGTGTGATACAAGCAGACAATTGGTCTGGATTCGCTCGCTATTCAGTGAGCTTGGAATAAACCCCAGACCTATTCCATTATGCGGAGATAATCAAGGCTCCATATTCTTATCTTCTAATCCTGTTCAGGAGAAACGGATCAAACATATTTGTTACGTTCGGCCCGGAAGTGGACACTGACGCTCGGATATGACGCCACATCAGCAGTACATTGTCATGGACTTATGGGATCAGTCAGCCGGGTAAGCTCCGGCGCATGTGATTGTGTACGATAACGAATTGGCTTGTGATTGGATACGATAACAACCTGTGACTCATACTAGGATAGCTGTATTAGGGTTTGCTCTACTTACACTATTGGCTAGGATAGCTTGAAGTGGCGCTTGAAAGCCCGCGAGTAACTGTATAAGTAGCTAAGGGTGAAGACCAGGATCGCCATCTTGGTCTTCTTCAATACCACCTTCATCGTTGCTTCTTCTCCTCTTAGGGTCCCTCCCCCTGTTTAAGTGAGTGACTCCGGCATATCCCCTTAGACCAGGGATCCCCGTGAGCTTATCCCGAGCTCCCCTTCGCGGGCAGTGGACACGTATCCGATCGGCACCATCTGTCACAAGACTTACCTGTACTACAACGAATGCGTAGGACAACCCTACGGCTATATCTACATCCTCGACCACCCTTGTTGGGCTTCCCTTGTACCTATCGAAGACCCGCCTGTGGGGGTTCCCCAGCACGAAGACATCCACGGTTATATCGCCATCGACAGGTCACTTGTCCCACATCCAGCTGAGTACTACGATGCCCCTTCCAATTGTCTTTGGTTCAAGTCATATAGGATCGCCACAACCAACGAAGCCTAAGTCAGGCAAACGTCCGTGGTAGACATAACAATATTGATCTATGTCACCATTACATTCATGATGTGATCCGTGACAAGAAGATAGAACTATTCTTCATTGAAGGAGCCAAGAACCCCGCAGATCTTTTTACTAAGAATCTGGGTCGCATTAAGTTCCTTAAATTCAGGGAACAGCTAGGGCTAGAGTTTGGTGCGCTACCGCGCACACACACCATATCTGATGATGGTGACTTGTGAGGGAAAGTGTGAAGGAACTTTTGTTCCTCCACTGCCACCGCACCTTCTGAAGCTGAACATATGTTTCTCTATGTTCAACAGCGTCCACCGCTTCTTCTTCAGAGGAGTGCATCACGATCAACTGTCTCCTTAAAACGGGACAGAGTCACCTTATTCTCTTCAAGTTATGGTGTAATGTCGCTTTAACCAGCTGACAACTGGCTCCAAGCCTTTCATGAGCTACCAGAGGGGAGCTCACATGTCCTGTCCCTAATGGGGACGTATATGACATGCCCAGTTGGAAAATGTCGTTTATAATGGACATTCACAACTTGATGAGACGTGTTAGAGACTCAGATTGGACACGACACTACTAATCGACTCTTACGCAACGCTCACTTGATGCCTAGGCTCGTGAGGATGCTATCAATTGCTTAGAGGCGCTTTAATAGCTGCACTAAGCAAGGGGGAGTATTGGAACGTGATAAGTACGTAAGGACCTTATCTATAGCAGTTACGACATTACGGTAGTATGTTTTCCTATTACGGTAGTATGTTTTCCTATTACGGTAGTTGGGATACGTACTACAATGGGCGCAATACGCACTCCAAGTGAGAGAAGCCCTATGCCTATCTCGAAGTGGTAGTTTACATCAGGCGTGTGTGAAAACGTGATATTGTGGATGCCTGTACTCATCACTTTTACGCAAATGGTCAGGGTAGGACCATAGAGTATAAAAACCCTCCTATGGGGAGGGAGGCGAATAGATATTCACTCTCTTCTTCACTTGTGTGCCCTCTCCACTCTCATAGTCTCTCATAGTGTTTGAAAGTCCAGTCCGGTCCGGTTTTTTGGACCCCGACAGCCCGGACCGAGACCGAGACCGGTCTTCCGAAATCTCTCAGCCTTAGAAAACCGGACTGAACCGACATAGACCGGTCTATGTCGGTTTTTTCCGGTTACAAGACCAGTCTCAACTGGTTGAGGTTGAGACCGGTTTGCAACTGGTAAAGACCAGTCTTGTAGGCCAAAATAAGTACTCTCATAGCAAGGACTGTACTAATAATTACCGAACAATGTACAGAAGTTTAATTAATATAATGCCCGCCCTGTCCGAGTCATCACCGCCCCCCCGCCGTCGTCGCGCGTTGGCTGTCGCAACCGAATTGTTGTCAGTCGCATCCGCGTTGTCGTCCGTCGCATCCGAGTTGCCGTCTGATGCATCTGAGTCGTCGTCTGTTGCCTCCGAGTCGTCGTTGTTTGTTGCCTCCGAGTCATCGTTGTTTGTTGCCTCCGAGTTGTCGTCGTCTGTTGCCTCCGAGTTGTCGTCGTTGTCGTTCGGTGTTGGCATGTCCGAGTTGTCCAAGTCCTTGATGAAGTTGACAGGTTGCCTCGCCGTCACTATTGTTAGTCGCTGCCAGCCTTGTTGTCTTCACCCCACCGTCAGACAATCCTGCCTCACCGTGGTTGAATCACCGTCGCCACCTCGGGTATGTGGCGTTGGTGGGGTCGTTGATGCTGTCGTGAGTGCGCTAAGACAAGCCGTATCACGGTTCCTAAAGCGTGCTTTCAACTTGGAAGTGCCTGGCCCGGGGTTGCCAGCTTGAGTCTTAGTCACCATACTGACTGCCCATTCTGCTGTTCCTTTGCCGGTTCGCTCATCTCGCAGTTAAGTACATGTTATATCCTTCTGGTCAAATACCTCAGCTGCAAATATACCTCAACCAGCCACAACAGTGGAGCGCCAGTCGATGGCAACTTGAAGGCGATGACGGCAAGACGAAGACAAGGACCTCAACTTGAAGACGACGACCACGACCTCAAGACGATGATGACGGCCTCAAGACGACCACGACGGGCCTCAAGACGACGACCACGACGACCTCAAGATGACGACGACAACCTCAAGATGAAGACGACGACCTCAAGACGACAACCCCAAGACCACGACGTCGACCACGATCTCAAGACCACGACTACGACCTCAAGAAGACGACCTTAAGACGACGAGTCAATGACCACGACCTCATTGACAAGACGACGACAGCGACGACTCGGACTCGGACTCAGACAATGCGACGTGGTTCAAACAATTCGGGAAAGATTTTCATGACTATAGCTAGTGTATATACTTCATGTACTAGTACTCTGGCTGTAATACGACATCATCATGTGAGAATAATTTGAGCAAAGTAAAGAGAAAAGACCGGTTGAGCCTGGTCTTGACCGGTCTTGCATCGGTTCACCGATTTTCGGCAACGCACCAAGACCGAGACCAGACCGCGGTTAGCGGTCTTGATCGGTCTTAGTAATTTCCAGTCTGGATCGGTCCCAGTCCAGTTCAGTCTCGGTCTTTTTTCAGTCTTGAGACTGGACTTCCAAACACTAGTCTCTCAACCTACTCAAAGGTGAGAACACCATTCCTGTTAGCTGCGTGCATTGCTGCGCAACAATACCCATCTCCACTTCAGATATTTTTGCGTCCACCATTCCTACCTCAGAGGCCTCATCCCATTCAACCGTTACCGCCCACGTTCATTGTGCAGAGACCCACTGTACATCTTCTGGCCATCCAGATGATCCTCCGTCGCCTTCTCCCACTCTGGTTCTCGATGGTATGCTCCTTACAGGTCTGCTGTTGTCCCCGAACTCTCCCTTGACTGGATCTGACCACACATCTTCACCAGAATCTCACTCATCGGTGCTAGTTCCTGCTTCCTCCAGCCTATTTTGTCTGTGACTGTCATCTGTGCCTGATTTGAGTACTGAAGGAGACAGTAGGGCGAAGGCTGTTTCTCACAAGAAAGATGACGCTCCTTACCCTTCACCAATTTTCGAAGACATTATGACAACCTCCGTTCTTCCACTGCAGTTACCGCTACTAATGACTGATGTAACTATCATCGCGGGTCATTCACGGCACTCTCTTAACTATACCGGAGATCGCCCTCAGAACCTTTCGCATGGTCAGTATAATATTGTGTAGACGTCCGTTCATTCGGGAGAGTTTAGATCAGGCTGTCAATATCGTCATTCTGGTACTTTCCTTACTTCCTGATATATATTTACAATATATGTCTAGTGTGGTGAGGCTATGCGACGTGAACGAGGAATGCGAGAATGTAGAAACATTTTTGAGAGAGGTAGTCAGTGAATTACCGTGCTGTCTAAGCAAAATTGGTGTTTGCATCATACTAATTCTGGTGTTGTGTCACACCGGCTGGAAGCGGGTTTGTAGGTATTGAAGCTTGAAGGAGCAGTGAATGGGCCATGAGAGCTTGAAGGGCCGATGCAGAGCCAGCCTGGGGACGATTGGTTTGTGGCGTGGGGCAGAAAACTGTCTACGATCAGACGAACGAGCAGAAAGACACTGCACCTTTTCTCTTCGCTGATGCACTCTACTTCCTGTTCTCCCATCATTCAACTGATCTATTCATCGATGGGCCATGGCCAATGTAACCTCAACAACATGCTCAAGTGACAAAGATAACGAGACGACCCTCCATCAACTGTCCAGGACCAGACACAACACGTTGACTCACTTGCAGGGATCGAAAGGAGTAAAACGGTCGAGAACAGAACATGGAGCTCAAGATAAAAAGTGTGTAGCGTGTGAGGTATGGAAGCAGCTGCGGCTTCCCCGCCAACGATAGGGTGTTATAGGGATACTGATGCCGTCGTTGCGAATATAAGCCATAGAAGCAAGACAACTACATAGCAACACGCGAGCCAGTCCCACAGGTGGAATTACCAAACAAAGTACTCCGCACCCAATCTCCTGCTGGGAGGCTGGGTTGCCCTAACTCCCGGTTGTCTTTCCGGCCATGCCGCAAGTTGCTACAGCACCTGCGTGCATGACTCAACATATACACGTACTGTATTCCCCGGTGAAGTTCGTGTGGGTGGTGCCTGGTGTACAGGTCGTCCAGCCTGCCGCCTAGAAGTATCTGGAGGAGCACGAAGAGCGAGTACGCTTGCACAGCGAGCACTGTGCCGAGCTAGCAAAGCTGGCCAAAGTCACAGACGACGGGGTTTGGACAGGGAAGTGGGTGTCACGGACGCATATTATTTTCCCTTATTTTTGCGTATTTTTATGCATTTATTCAGCAAAGATATAAAGGGCTGAAGTACTGATACAAGTTAGTCACACGGGCTGCCACCCATGTGCATGTGATCGTGGGACAAGAGTCCCTTATACGCTTAATGAAGTTCTGGTTGGATAGAAGGAGACGGAAGACTCTAGAAGGATCTAGAACATACTTACATCATAATTAGTATACACTTACTCGCTGTACTAGGTTTTACTCAGCAAGTGGAGCCGCTCGTAAGCGCGATGACATGTGCATCAGTCAGCACAATAAGAAGCACTATTAATAGACACGACGCGTCAGCTCCTGAGTCAAGGAGTCTTACTGTACACTTAGTAATAGTGTTCGGACTCAGTTTAAGCTCAGCTACAGTAGTGTATATAAATCCTCATGTAGCGTCCTGAGTGGAACCAACTTGTCCTCTTGGTTCTCCACTCAGGTGTGTATCTCCCTTGTACTTCTCCATACTCTGTCAATCTGAACTTGTCCTCTTGGTTCTCCACTCAGTGTGCCGCTGTGTGATCTTGTGGTTGAAGTCCCGTATAAGGTCTTACACGTTCCACACATTCCACGTCGACTGCACATCTAGCGCGTGACTTGTCTCCGCGTTAAGTTGGGTGTGTTACCGGTTCAGTTCACTTAACCCTCACCTTGCTTAACGTAGCGTGGCAGTCACACCACTACATTAGGACAAGTTCCTTCTTACACTCCTGAGCCCCATTACGCTCACCAGTCCCATCACTCCCTCTAGGTGGTTGACGACCACAAGTCCCTTGTGTTACCTACCTCATCCTTTGCCTAGGGAAGTCCATAAGCAGAATCTGCGCTATTGTAGTACAACTCTAGTGTCCATAAAGTCGGCATAGATTGTGCTTGCCTATAGGCTTCCATCTGAGTTCAGTGGAACGCTTGGGTACCCTCTGCAGAACTGGTCACCATGCCAGATAAGCTGCAGTTGGACGAGAAGCCAGCCAGGCCTAGCCTGCGACAGCTGTACGCGTACCAACCAGAAAAGTTTGAGAGCGCTTCGGCATGAGAGGCAGCCAACAGGTTGAGGAGACTGCGGCAGACAGCCTTGTAGCTCTACACATATCCCTACCCCACTCCTGAGTGTTCCGTTATCGCCGCAGCCTCGCGCAGTGTGAAACAATCACTGTGTATCAGTCTTGCTTGATCGAACTCTCCTATCATCTTCGAGTTAGTGTTTCGCGCTCGTTGTAACATGTCGTCTATAACCCACCTATCCCAAATCATTCACACTGCCTCATTTATTTGAGAACGTCCGCACCCGTCTACACCATCTCTTTAGGAGGAGACAAGCATCAATCACACCACCACAGACTCAAGCCTCTGCCTCGGCATCTCTTCACGCTCACCAGGATCCCCAGTCAGAACAAGACAGGATCCCCTCACCTATTTTCACATCCCACTCCCGCACATTATCGGCAGAGTCGCTCCACTCTGCCCACTCCTCCTCCAACGAGACACTCACCCAGTCAGGCGAAAGCTTCGTAGACGAAGACGGTGTCAACATCCGAGTACAGACGTTCCAGTTAGAAGAACCCCCACGCAACCTTGCTGAACAGTACGTTCAAGCAATCTACTACGAACCCCACTTCGTCAATGGCCTACTCGAACTATACGGCCTTCAGCACCCAGTAGATGGCACTGATTTCACTGTCCCTCAGCTTGTAGCAGCAGCTGCAGCCTTAGTTCCACACCTCTCCTCTCCTCCCTCCGAACGTGGCTCCTCCCCGGAAAGGGAAGCAGACAGCTCGTCTAGCACAAGCTCAGTACCCACAAGGAGCTCGCTCGAAATTCCACCTCCCGCCGCCCACTAAAGCAGAAAGGGATTACATATCTCGGATCCAAGACTGGGACGAGATCTCCCCTGACGAACAGCTAGAACTCTTGCAAGAGTTCCAGAGGGCGCAAGAAAAAATAGAAAGAGAAGAGAGACAAAGAGAACTAGACAGAATGAGCCAACCCGGAAGTTCGACAGCCCCCGCTGCTCCTGCCCCCCCACCTACTATCGATGACTGCCTAGCACTCATCAACCAATTGGGCCTCGCCATGGGCCAGCTTGCACAACAGGTCGCTGACCTGACCACGCAAGTGACCATCAGCTCGAGTCGCCCCTCGTCCAGAAAGCAAAAGGAAGTAGTGGCCCGTCCCAAAGCATGGGATGGGAAAGGCAACTCCACAGATGCCCGTCACTTCCTTGCTGCCTTCCGCAACTGGGCAGGATCAACTGGGGATGCCATGAATATGTGGGATGCAACCACAAGTATGTGGTATTGTGACATCTACCACGGACGTTTGCCTGACTTAGGCTTCGTTGGTTGTGGCGATCCTATATGACTTGAACCAAAGGCGATTGGAAGGGGCGTCGTAGTACTCAGCTGGGTGTGGGACAAGCGATCCGTCGATTGCGATGTAACCGTGAATGTCTTCGTGTTGGGGAATCCCCACAGGCGGGTCTTCAACGGGTACAATAGAAGTCCAGGTAGGATGATCGAGGATGTAGATGTAGCCGTAGGGTTGTCCTACACGCTCGTTGTAGTACAGATAGGTCTTGTGACAGATCGTGCCAATCGGATATGTGTCCACTGTCCACGGAGGGAACTCGGGATAAGCTCACGGGGATCCCTGGTCTAAGGGGATATACCGGAGTCACTCACTTAACAGGGGGAGGGACCCTAAGAGGAGAGGACACAACGATAAAGGTGGTATTGAAGAAGACCAAGATGGCGATCCTGGTCTTCACTGATTACTACTTATACAGATACACGCGGGCTTTCAAGCGCCGCTTCAAACTACTCTAGCCACTAGCGTAAGTAGAGCAAACCCTAATACAGCTATCCTAGGGTCGAGTCATCAGTCGTTATCGTAGCCAATCACAATCCGATCCGTTATCGTACACAATCACATGCGCCGGAGCTTACCCAGCTGACTGATCCCATAAGTCCATGACGATATACTGCTGACATGGTGTCATATCCGAGCGTCAGTGTTCACTTCTGGGCCAAACGTAACAGGTATGCAGATGAACACCACTGGATAGCAGCTGTTCTCAATTTGATGGAAGGGGATGCAAAAACCTGAGCCCTCCCATACCTGGAGCAGGCCAACTCAGGAGGGACTCCGTTCACCGGGACCTTTACAGGTTTCATCACAGAGTTCAACCACAGGTTCAGCCCCCTAGACGTGCAAGAAATAGCATGAGAAGAGTTGAAAAAGACAAAACAAGGGAAGAAGCCAGTCTCGGAATACATGTCAGTATTCGAGCAGTACTCAGGACAGACAGGGTGGTCCAAGGAGGACCTGCACACCCGCTTCTACAATGGACTCAATGAGGACATCAAGGACGTTCTGGCCTGGTCAGAGAAGCCTTACAAAACCTACGAAGAGCTCAAACAGTCAGCGCAGACCATTGATCAGCGAATGCGCCAGCGAAGAGCTGAGAAGTTCGGGAAACTGATTTCGTCAAATCAAACCTCGTCCCCCGACCCTAACGCCATGCAAGTAGACACCACGCGTCAGCAAGGCACACAGAAGAAGGGAGACATATTTAAAACAAAGGCTGAATACCAGAGCTGGATGAAGGGGAAGTGCTACGGGTGCGGATCACCCGACCATGTAAAAAAGGATGGAAACCATGAGCGGGACGTGTGCAACCACTGCCAAAAGGTTGGGCACCGGTCCACCGTCTGCCAGCTCAAGAAAATGGGGAAACCAGGGAAGGCCAAAGTAGCGGCCACTACCACGGAATCCCCGAGCCCACCATCCTCATCAAGTACTGCGGTAGCTGCCGCTTCACCAAGCACCACTCTGGCAAAGACATCACAGGCAGACATAGCCAAGTTGATGGAGATTGTAACCCGCCAGCAGGAGCAATTAGAAGCTCTCAAGGTGGCTTTTTGATTAAGGGGTCGTGTATACAGTGGCGATCAAAAGTATTGCACAGTCATGTGACTAATTTTGTATCGCCTCGCACTTCTCGGATATTAACATACTGAAGTAATAAATGCTTGTACATCGTGCCCTTGGATGTAAAAGACCCTAAACCAATGACCAATAGCCAGAAAATGTGCATTTGAAACAGCCAAAGTCAGATTGCCGGAAAGATTGTGTGCAGTACTTTTGAACACGAGGCCCTGTTTATGTTTCTACATAAATACTGGCTAGAGATACCACAGAAACTCAGTTCCAACTCATTGTCACTCCTTTATACTATGGTCTACACCTCCCCAAGCAAGGTTGCTCGGATCGTTGAGCTCAAAAATATTGGCCAATCTGATTATGAGATCACACGTCAGTTCAACCTCCATCGCACCACCATCCCCCGCCTCATCAAACATTTTGCGGAATCTGGTGATCCTTATTTTCGGAAACACAAGCCTGGTCGTCCCCGCAAACTCCAGGAGCGTGATGCTCGCCATGGTGCCATTCTACTTGCTCGCACTGAGGCCGCCAATGTTGCCGAACTCACCAAAATGGCCTTCCCTCATGTCTCTCGCCCTACAGTTTCCAGGGCACTACACCAGTACGGACTCATCTCACGTGTTCGTAGGTCCAAACCCTGGATTTCCCCAGCCAATGTGGCCAAGCGCAAGGCATGGGCAGCTGCACACGCTGACTGGACTGTTGAGGACTGGAAACAGGTTATCTTTTCTGATGAGTCCAAGTTCATGCTATTCAAGTTGGATGGCCGTCAATATTGCTGGATGAAGCCTGGACAGGCACTAGATCCTTGTTTTACGAAGAAAACAATCAAGCATGGAGGCGGAAATGTGATGGTGTGGGGCTGCATCACTAGGGAGGGGATGGGACGGCTTCATCGCATTGAGGGGATCATGAATGGTCCCAGGTATGTTGATATCCTCCAACAAAGTCTTCTGGGCACTCTCAAGGACCAAAAACTGAAGAAAACGGGCAAGGACAAGGTCATCTTCCAGCAAGACAATGATCCCAAACACACTTCGCATGTTGCAAGGGACTGGTTCCAAAATAGGAAGGTCACTGTTCTCCCTTGGCCACCTTCCTCCCCGGACATGAACATCATCGAGCATGTCTGGGATCAATTGGACCACCTTATTCGTGCTCGGAACCCTCTTCCCTGCAACAGGAATGAGATGTGGGAGGCTCTTCAGGAGGAGTGGAGCAACTTTCCAAAGGAGGCGCTTGACAAGCTGTATGAAAGCATGCCCCGTCGTGTTGCTGCTCTGAAGGAGGCTCGAGGTCACCATACCAAGTACTGATGCCCAGTAAGTGTCCTTTTCTTTTGTTCTTTGGTGGTGCTCATGTCTTTCTGAAGCAGGAGCCATGTTCAAAAGAACTGCACACACAATTTTCCGTAGAATACTTCCCATCTATCATACACTCATTTTTAAGTCTCAAAACACTCATTTCCATACACTACACTCAATTAGCTACCAAATGGACCTGATACACACAGCGTTTACTGAGTTTTCGAAAAATGGTGGGCCATGAGATTTGTTTGCACGTGTTGTGCAATACTTTTGAACGCCACTGTAGCTGTGACCGGCCCCTCAACAGTAGATGAGACGGACTTATGTACCTGTACCATATGTTCTCGTGTTTCAGACTCATTATCTGTAATTCGTACTCACACAGTTTCTGCCTGTAAGCTAGATAGTAGTGTCGGTTCCTTTTCTTGTCTTTCCGGTCCCTCCACATCTACATCTGCCTTGGAGATGAACAATATTACTAGTGTTTCTGTTGCTCCACTTCTTCTCGAAGCAGCGCCGCACGTGATGATTTCTGATGCAGCACTGTCTTCAACTATCATTCCCAAACAAAAGATAAAAATCACACTTTCATATTTCTGTGTATTTAAAAGGACGTCATCGTACTGTAAAAGTAGCAGCAATGGTAGACTCTGGGGCAACTTCGTTGTTCCTGGACAAAAAGTACACTGACTGCCACTGTGGAGACTCACTGTCACTCAACAGGGAGAATCGACGGATTTTACGAGACTGGGGGTGATAGGGACAGAGAGGGACAAGGAAGTATGACTGGTTTGATAAGTTGGCTTGGATAGTGGCACTCGAAGAGAGGGGCACTTTTAGGACGCGAGGAGGAAAGGGAGGCAGTCGAGAGGAGGTGTCACAAGTGGACAGTCTGAGGGACTGTCCGTTCTATTGTGCCAGCTTATATACCTACTGGGATGGTCTGTGTGTAGGTTTAGGGCAGGCTTAGGGCCGCCTGCAGGTGCTGCGGAATACTGCGGAATGGAATGTTCCAGAGACATCTAAATATAACGTCCAATGGGAAATAAGTATTCGTGTCATACGACTGTACTCCGCAGTCCAATCAGATAAATCCAAGGAATCACACGACTTGGAGTCGTCAGGTGACTTGATAAACGATGGGAGATCACGTGACCGATCACGTGATCGTCGGAGTACGAAATTCAAACTCCGGTTTCGGATTTCCCCTTTAGGAAGGTGATTACATAAGACCGGGCCGGCGCAGGCCCATTTTAAGTGCCTGGATCACGATCTGGTTTTCTAGGTTCGTGACAGCCACAAGATGTTGCAGGTTCCTCTAGAGCACCCCATCACCTTATATAATATTGATGGAACACTCAACGAAGCTGGCAGTATTACCCACAAAGTTCAACTCACTCTGAAAGTAGGACCCACTGAAGACAGTCATGACTTTTTAGTCACTTCACTGGGCCCAGAGGATGTCATTCTGGGACTGCCATGGCTAAGATTATGGAACCCCAACATAGATTGGCAGGAAGGCACCATGTACCTCAACTCAACTGCTGAAATAGCGCAACCAGAGTTGGAGGTAGAGGTGATGCGCATCATGGCGAACCGGATGGAACGCCGCCGTCTCCTTGTGGAGAAAGTGCTCGACACGGCCCAAGACGAAGTGTTTTGTTTAGCAGGCTTCACATACTCGCAACTATGGAAAGCAAGAGTGAGCAGGTCAATTTTTCAAAACGCGCTACTCGGCTAAGTTAGCCGAGATCTCGGCTATGCTAACTGAGATCCCGAGCCGCATTTCCAGAATCGCAATCACACTACTCATTTTCAAATTATGTAATTCCACAACTGGCCTTTGTCCCGGGTCCCACCCACCACATCAGTGCTCATCATTGCAAACGGTGAGCACACTGTTTCCACACTTTCTTCCACAGGCGCTAAAATTTGTACATATTCCCTTGGATCCTACTTCAATATACTCCTACTCCTACCACACTCTGAGCCCTGTTCTCCCTTTGTTGTAATTTATTTCTCTTGGTAGCTGGGAGCCATCTGTCACGGTCACCGGTCACCGGTCACCAGCCACATGCAAAGTAATCAGGGTCCGTGCGGCAGTCAGGTCTTTTGGGCAGTCTGTGAAGTTTACCCCCATGTTGGGGCGTCCTGAAGGTGAGGATCCTTTCTTGTCCCGCAGTCATTCCTTCGAGGGACATCATCAAGGTGCGTATCATTACAACTTGGATTTTTTCTTGTGCCACTAATTCCAGCGTTATTATAGCCTCGCCTTGGTTCATTTCTTCCGCACTTCCCATTTTTGAGCCCTCCATTCCTGCCTGCATTGGTCCTGACCACTTGTGTGTTCTCTTACCTTTGTCACCGTCACAGCGCGTTTGTCATGGACATGGATGCGTATTATTTTCCTTTATTTTTGCGTATTTTTACGCATTTATTTAGCGAAGATATGAAGGGCTGAAGTACTGATACAAGTTAGTCACACGGGCTGCCACCCATGCGCACGTGATCGTGGGACAAGAGTCCCTCATACACATAACTAGTTCTGATTGGATGGAAGGAGATGGAAGACTCTAGAAGGATCTAGAATGTACATATGTCATGATTAGTAGTATACGCTTACTCGCTGTATTAGGTTTTACTCAGCAAGTGGAGCCACTCGTAAGCGCAATGACATGTGCATCAGTCAGCACAATAAGATGCGCTATTAATAGACACGATGCGCCAGCTCCTGAGTCAAGGAGTCTTACTGTACACTTAGTAATAGTGTTTAGACTCAGTTCAAGCTCAGCTGTAGTAGTGTATATAAACCCTCCTGTAGTGTCCTGAGTGGAACCAACTTGTCCTCTTGGTTCTCCACTCAGGTGCGTATTCCTTTGTACTCTTCATACTCCATCAATCTGAACTTGTCCTCTTGGTTCTCCACTCAGTGTGCCGCCGTGTGATCCTTGTGGTTAGAGACTTGCATAAAGTCTCGCACGTCCCACATTCTCCACGTCGACTGCACATCTAGCGTGTGACTTGTCTCCACGTTAAGTTGGGTGTGTCACCAGTTCAGTTCAAACTTGCTTTCGCCTTGCTTAACGTAGCACGGCAGTCGCACTGCTACAGTGTTGTCTGGTAGGCAGCATCTTTGTCTCCATTTTGGTGTTATTATTCTGACTGACACATTTTTTTTGTGCATACCCAGTGCCGTCCTCTGTGGCATCGCCTCTCCCTCTTGTCGTGTTGGTCCCTTATGGCTGCTGCTTCCGGCTTGGAGCACCCACATCATGTGCTCAGGTGCCAACCACCACCTCTTCGCACTCTCTGCCATTGAAGTCCATCCCATTCCCTCTCTGCGCCATGCACAACATCACGTACAACAACAGGGTCGATTCTTTCAACCACGTCATGTGTTGCGATGGCCTGAACGTTCTCATATCTCAGTTTCAGGGGGTTGCTGTTCCCTTTCATCAGCGGAGCATTCAGTGTCTCATAGGGTTTACCTAACTGTGGCGCATGCTGTCTTAGTTTTATATAATACTGTTTCCAATCCTCATGTTCTGCGTGTGCTTGTGCACTTTTACATTTTCCCTGCGTGGTTGTTCACTTTGTCCACAATCTCGCATTCTTCAAACCCACTTCTTTTATCTCCTCACATCCTGGTCCACTTTGCCTTGGTGTCGTCATGCCACCTTCAAGGCATGAGCAGGCAAGAACAAAAGCGCCACCAACAAGCTCATGTCAGTCCTGACACTTTTTTTCTCCACTTCCCCTGTAACTTTTCACTTGACCTTTCGATGTCTCTAGCATTTGTCAGACACGCCGTAGCAACTACGGGCAACGTGCACCATGGTATACGTGCAAATCAACACCTTCCTTACCGCAAGTCCCCAGCCCCTTTACCTCACCTACTCGTTTGTCTCACCTCGCCTTTCGCAGCTCTGAATGACATACTCCGACCAATTCTTGAACTGTACTTCCATCTTGGCATGAGTGACAAGGAGATTACCACCTCTGTAATGGATCACTTTGACTCTGCACACTATGGTATAAGGTATGTCCCTTCCATATCAATATTACGGCTCATTCACATAACCTAAATACCTTGTCTTTGTAGTGTCTACACAGTCTGTCGCTGACACAAGGACTGGGGCTTAGAAAGCACTCGCCAACAAATGCACACGATTCAAAGCATTGCAACTTTTGTTAACGACATCAAGAAGCGCTTTCCTAATCGAGGCGCTGAAACAATAAGGAAGGCCTTACTCTTTGAAAATAAGATTTGTGTACCAAGGTATGTCTCGTGTTTCAGATATGAATATTGACAGTTATCAATTACCTAGACCCATCGTCGCTGAGTATCTCAGACAGACCAAGCCAGATGCTGTTGACGCCCGGCGGTATAAACTGTTACGAACTATCCTGACTCCTTTCTTTGCGCTCTTCGACTCCTGTACTTTTACGATACGTTCCCATGACTCACGCTTCTCGGCTTCCATTCTGCACCTTGCGCCTCGGCGATAGGATGGCCAGTTTTACGCTCCGTCTCGTCTGCTGACCATTTCTCAACCACGCGTCGTCCCGCGGAATTCCCTTGTACTATATGTAGCTGATCCCTTTGTTCTGATTCCTGTATGACTACGTCAGACTTGCGCCATATGTTTGCACTGAGCAAACATCCTGTAACAGTATATAAGTCATGCCCTACCTAGCTTGTATGGTAGACTTGACTTCTTGTGTAATACCACATCGTCTTTGCCTCACGAACGACCCTTGACTCGCCCTTGTGCTTGAGTCCACGCTTTCGCTCGCCTTTGCGCTTGAGCTCTGCCTTTCTACTATTATCCTCGGTTCCAGGGAAACCGAGCGATACTTGTGCATCATCTAACTGAGCCTTAATCGGCTCGTACTCTTCCGATCCCGAGTGACTTAGCACGGTACACGTCGTACCTAACGCCCCTGTGGTGGCGTTACATAAACGGTTTAAGAGGCAGACCTTCATAGCTATTGGCCCAAATGAAATGTGGTCTCTTGATCAGCACAACAAGTTTAAGCGTTATGGACTTGAATCTAGCGTTCCAAGATATTGTTATCAAAAGGAGATGATGAGCGCGAGGGTCTTGACAAGCTATGCGATAGTCAAGCGCTTCTGTCCAATGGCAACATAGACACAGTACATGTTACGAACTGCCTTGGTTCTTTGTCTCGCGCCTTCTGACTACTGTACTTTTACAATATGTTCCCATGACTCGCACTTCTCAGCTTCCATTCCGCACCTTGCGCCTCAGCGATAGGATGGCCAGTTTTACGCTCTGTTTCACCCGCTGACCATCTCTGAGGCACGCGTCGTCCTGCGGGATTCCCTTGTACTATATGTAACCATTCCCTTTGTTTCTGCCTTTGTACGATTGCACCAGATTCGCGCCATATGTTTGTATCGTACAAACATCCTGTAGTAGTATATAAGTCACACCCTACCTAGCTTGTACAGTAGACTTGACTTCTTGTGTAATACCACATCGTCTTTGCCTCACGAACGACTTTGACTCGCCATTGCGCTTGAGTCCTTGCTTTAGCTCGCCGTTGCACTTGAGCCTTGCCTTTCTACTATTGCACCTCGGTTCCAGGGAAACCGAGTGACACTTGTTGTTGCGTTAGGTCGGTCCTAACGTGCTCGACTTGAGCATAGACACAGTGACTTAGGCGGAGTAGGGTGACTTAACGAAGATAGATACGTGTCCGTAGTAGGAACACGATCGTCCACAGCACTGGGGCTAAGTCCACCAGGCGTATACGTTGCCCTGCGATCTGCCAAGCGATGGCTAGACGCACCAAGAGGCCGCAAGCTTGAAGTAGGCACACGAGTGAAAGGACTGTGAAGATCATCGTGGAGATTCAAGAAGACCAAGCTGGGGAGCTCGGTCTTCGTACAACCCAGTAGATATACAATTGACGAGGAGCTTTGAAGCTCCTCCTAAATGTAAAGTACCCAGTAGCGATAGTAGCTCGAACCCTACTACGGCTGTCCTAGGTATGAGTCAAGTCCGATACATGTGATACCTGCTTCGACGCTGACTGATACGACTGTCCCTGACTAATACTAGGGTAGTCAGAACCCCACGAGTCCATACTCCGTACCGATGAGTCCGATCGCAACACTTGTGCATCATCGAACTGAGTCTTGACTGACTCGCGCCCTTCCGATCCCGTTGATTCAGACTTGGTACACGTCGTACTTAATGCCCCTGTGGTGGCGTTACAGTACAGCTTCTTGTCCTCGTCCTTACCCTTGTTCCAACACTTCTGGTTGTGGTTGAGGATGGTGTCAATAACAATGGTGGTTTTTCCGAAAGCGAGGATAGCGAGCTGAAGTGGAAACGAGTCATTGGACTTGCGAGAATTTCGGGTGCCATCAAGTGGCCTGACCTCAAGAATCACGCAAGCGAACGATGTTGAGAAAAAGGGGGAAACAACGATGCCATTCCAAGTCAAGATTCACGGCTTATATACACGTGAACCCGTAGCTACAAACAAGCCAGTAAGGTAGAGGTGGAAGTAACAGGGAGAGGGGGAGAGGTGGCATAAGGGAGACAAGACGCGAGGCGATCGAAACGCGGAACCGAGATGGGGAGGTAAGGTACAAACGGGGAGGCGATATGAGACAATAAGGGCGAGGCGAGACAAAGGAACCAAGGAGAATGGGGGTCGGCGTCATGCCCGACGACAGCGCGATCCTACGGTATTATTATGAGTCAGTAATTGTGAAACTAAGGGATAGAAACCACGCCCTTGCCAGTGACAAAGGGGGTGGCGTGGCCAAGGCATTGTACGGGTGAAGCAAGCTGACAGGGTGAAAGGGAGGAGGCAGTGGTGGATGATATGAGGAGGTCGGAGGGCTGGTGGACAAAGGCGACTCGAGGCGTGGGAATGCGTGGCCTGTCTGCAAGTGGCCTAGAGGCCATCTTGCGGGTCATTGGCATCATTGTCCGTTTGCGTGATTGCAAGGGAGGGAACAAAGGAGCGACAAGGAAAATGAGAGTGAGAGATAGATGGATGAGGCGATAGTGAGGAAATGGGAATTGAGGAAATCTGCATCAAACAAGCTGGTGCAACGCTGTGGGAGCACGAGACCAATATGGCAAGGAGACCACACGATGCCAGTCCGAGGCCAAAAAGACCAAAAATGGACAGTTTCAGACGCTGGGCCTGAGGTACCCTTACAGCGGCTGAACCAACATGGTGTACGGAGTGTCATCTGTGTGAGTTCAAAGCAGAGAGAATTCCATGCAGAGGTGTTCAATAGAAGGTAATGAGCCAAGAGGAAAGGACCCAAGAGCGAGTGAAGGTGAGACAAGGGAGAGCGAGATGGGCAGGAAGGATGTAACGGTCCTTCCAGCCCGTTGGGTGTTCTCAACTTGAGAGCGGTGGGGTTTGCCGGTTCACTGGGTTACACCGTTGCATTGTAGAACCAAAGGTTCAAAAGAATGACAGAGTCGGCAAAACAGCATGACCATAGTGGGAATGGGAAAGAGGAAAGAGAAGAGGAAAGGTCGCAATGGCTGGACAGGTCTCCGAGGGCACATTGAGGAGCAGGGATAACAATGAATAGTATTCCAGTCAGAGGTAGCGTACAGCGCATCCTGGCAAGACAGCACAGCGATGGCAAACTACTACATGGCTAGGAAAGTAGACAAGGGAGGATACTGGGGAAGGGTGATCCACAAGATATCAAAGCTAAGGACTGAGGGTCCTGTCGCTCTTCTACTTATACTACTCAGGGGAGCTTTCAAGCTCAGCCTGAACCTTAAGTCAAGTCATGAACCCTAGTACAGCTGATAAGAACAACCAATGGCATAAGGCACTCTTGGTGTGAGTCAGAGATAAGAAGGCACGAGGCAAGGGTCCAGACCATGATGTCATAGATAAGAGTCCACCGGCAATACAACATACCGGTTCCATAATCACAAGCCAGCTGGGGTCACGTGCTCATCCAGGCTCTTCTGGAATCTTCTAGAGCAGGTCACGTGCCAGGTCACATGACGGCCATTGATGTTCTCGGGCGCTCGGCATTTGCCGAGGATTGGTGCTCATAACTTAGACTTTGGTCGTAAGTTATGGCTTGGCCACAAGATTGTCTTCTCCCATGGTCACGTGCAAGGGCGCTAAAGGAGGAAACGTGACAAAGGAAGGAGGTATGGATGATGGAATGGCTGGTGGTCTACTAATCGAAGGTGGGGTTGATGGCAGAAGCGTCGTGGCTGAGCGGTGGTTTGGTTGACGAAGGTGTTGGTAGAAGCTGGGTGTGGCGAGGTGGCGATAGGCTAGAGATCCGAAGTCAGCGGCTCAGTTTGCGGTGGCGATAGCAAAGGCAAGGTGTGGTGAAGCAGCAATGAGCTAGAGTCTGAGGTCGGCAACTCAGATGGCAAAAGTGATGGCTTGGTCACGGCAGGGCTTTCTTGGACTTGGCACAGCGTGGACTAAAACTTAGAAGCGAACGATAGGAAGGAAGAGGGAGAATAATGATGACAGACCGATGCTGATTGCGGGGGCTGGGCGGACACTGCAGAAGACTCGGAAGAGCTCGGCCTCCAAGAAGATCTGGCCGTCCATGAGGAGATAACCTATACCAAACTTGTAAGTATGAGTTATGACAGGATTCTGGCTTGAAAATATACATTGGTAGGGATATAAGCAGACACATCACCACCCTGTGTTTCGATGATGGGAAGCACAGTGAGTGAGCCTCCACTGATTTTGTCGTTCATCATGGGGGGTAAACTTCACAGACTGCCCAAAAGACCCGACTGCCGCATGGACCCTGATTACTTTGCATGTGGCTGGTGACCGCCGACCGGTGACCAGTGACCGTGACAGATGGCTCCCAGCTACCAAGAGAAATAAATTACAACAAAGGGAGAACAGGGCTCAGAGTGTGGTAGGAGTAGGAGTATATTGAAGTAGGATCCAAGGGAATATGTACAAATTTTAGCGCCTGTGGAAGAAAGTGCAGAAACAGTGTGCTCGCCGTTTGCAATGATGAGCACTGATGTGGTGGGCGGGACCCGGGACGAAGGCCAGTTGTGGAATTACATAATTTGAAAATGAGTAGTGTGATTGTAATTCCAGAAATGCGGCTCGGGATCTCGGTTAGCATAGCCGAGATCTCGGCTAACTTAGCCGAGTAGCGCATTTTGAAAAATTGACCTGCTCACTCTTGCTTTCCATACACAACAGATTGCAGAAAAAGCCACAGCCACTAAACCTAAGAAAACCTTTGAAGAAATGGTGCCAGAGCACTACAGAGACTTCGCAAAAGTATTCTCTGAGGAGGAATCCCAGAGGCTCCCCGAACACCAACCATGGGACCACGCCATAGACTTAGAGCCAGATGCAGTCAAGCACTGGAAAGTCAAGTCGTACCCCATGTCAGTTAATGAGCAAGAAGAATTGGATAAGTTCCTGCAAGAGTGATGAAGTCCCAGGGGTGGATGGACCAGACCTGCACACCACAGATCCGTCTGCTAAGCAGCACCCCGAACAACGATCGAAAGGGACCTCAAATAGGGGAAAAGTACATGGCCAGGTTGGGGATCGAACCCAAGACCCCGGATTAGATCTCCGTGCTCTTCCAACTGAGCTACCCGGCCTTAGGTATTACGAGTTGGGTTATTGTAGACATCACGCCGAAATGACGTCATAAACCCTAACCATGTCGAAGGGATTAACGGCGTATCCCCACTTCAACAAAGAGCACATCTCTAAAGGATATCTGGTCCCATCTAAGTCACCGATGGCCTCACCAGTGTTCTTTATAAAGAAGAAAGATGGAAAGCTACGTCTAGTGCAGGACTACAGGTGGCTCAATAAAATTACCATCAAGAACCGCTATCCTCTTCCACTTGCTGCCGACATCGTTAATCGGTTAAAAGGAGCCAAGTACTTCACCAAGTTCGACGTAAGATGGGGCTATCACAACATTCGCATCAAGCCTGGTGACGAATGGAAAGGTGCTATAGTCACGAACCGAGACCTGTTTGAGCCCAAAGTAATGTACTTTGGCATGACCAACAGCCCGGCCACCTTTCAAGCCCTCATGAACGTGGTGTTTGCCGATCTTATCACCTCAGGAGAAGTCGCAGTCTACATGGATGATATCCTCATCTATAGCCAAGACTTAAAGCACCATCGCCAAATAGTACGCGAAGTGCTCAAACGTCTTAGAGACTATGACCTCTACCTTAAACCTGAGAAGTGCGAATTCGAAAGGCAAGAGATGGAGTACCTAGGGATGATTATCCATCCCGGAGAAGTGCAGATGGACCCTGGCAAGGTCTCTGCAGTAAGGGAGTGGCCAACACCTACAATGCTTAAAGAGGTCAGAGCGTTTGTCGGGTTCGCCAACTTCTATCGCCGGTTCATTAAGGACTTCGCGGCCATTGCCCGACCCTTACATAACCTGACAAAGAAGGACACTCCATGGCATTGGCATTCGGAGCAGCAGGCTGCATTCAACAAACTTAAGGAGCGTTTCGTACAAGAACCCATTCTAAAGGTGTACAATCCAAACCTCCCCACGCGTGTCGAAAACCGATGCCTCCGGATTTGCTACTGGCAGGATACTCACTCAGAAGTACCCAGACAGTCTTTGGCACCCAGTTGCGTACCGCTCAGAGTCAATGAGCAAAGAAGAACGCAACTATGAGATCTACGACAGAGAAATGCTCAGCTTAATCCGCGCCCTCGAGGACTGGAGACATTTCCTCGAAGGCATCTCCTTTGAAGTGATCACCAACCATAAGAATATGGAATGGTGGGCAAGCATGAAAGACTTAAATCGCCGGCAAGCTCGCTGGGCGTTATACTTAAGTCGCTTCGCCTTCAAAATCACTTACAAGAAAGGAGATTCCATGCAAGCCGATGCCTTAAGTAGATTCTCAAAAGACCACGTCAAGGACAGTGAGGATAACCGCCAGGTTCAGGTTTTACAACCTAAGCATTTCCTCAATGCCGCCCAAGCCCACTTCTGCCCAGAAGTGGATTCCCTAGGCAGTCGCATTAAACTTGCGTCTATAAGAGAGGCAGAAGTTATAGAGGGTCTTAAAAGCTTACAAAAGACCGCTCCTAAAGCCCTTACAGACGGAGTTGTGCTGGGGAAGAAGAAGACGGGTTCGTTTACCATAGAGGAAAGCTCTATGTACCCAACGACTGTGCCCTGCAAAGAGACGTGGTAAAGACATGCCACGACTCAGTAACCACAGGACACCCGGGTAAAAACGGAACCATCGAGCTAGTCAGTCGCTATTATTGGTGGCCATGCATGGCAGGCTTCATAAGCTCATACGTAGAAGGATGTGATCGATGCCAACATTACCACAAAGATCTGCACCCCAAGGCAACCATACAGCCGCAAGAAGTACCTGAGGGCCCATGGCAGTTAGTAGGCGTCGATCTAATCGGCCCACTGCCAATGTCATGTGGGAAGGATATGATCCTTAACATAGTGGATCACTACACCAAACAGATCCATCTATTCCCAGTGACTTCTCAGATTACAGCTGATGGGGTAGCATCCATCTACTTCAACCAAGTCTTCCCCTTGCACGGGATCCCTCGAAAGATCATTAGTGATCGAGGACCCCAGTTTGCTGCAAGGAGCATGTGGGCACTTTACAAGCGACTAGGGATAGACGCAGGTCTCACCACCGCCTATCACCCTCAAGCTAATGGACAGGTAGAGCGCAAAAACCAAGAAGTAGAAGTCTACTTGCGCTTGTTCATTAGTAAGAGGCAGGATGATTGGGCCGACCTGCTCCCTACAGCGGAATTCGTGGTCAACAGTAGGTTCAACTCTGCAACAGGTCACACCCCCTTCGAGCTACTATATGGCTACACGCCTGACTTCATGATTCCCGCTGGTAGGCCTACCGGTATCCCAACGCTCGATAAGCGTCTACAGAACTTAGTTTCCACAAGAAAGGATGCAGAGGCCGCTCTACGCCTAAGTAAACGGTGAATGCAGACAGACGTTGAACAAAGACATAAGCCACATGTCTTCAACGTCAGGGATAAAGTCTGGTTGCAAGCTAAGCAAATAAAGATACACCAGCAGTTGCCCAAACTGGGACCCAAGCAACTGGGCCCATTTGAAGTCACTAAAGTCTTAAGTGACGTCGACTACAAGCTTGCACTCCCCCCTGCATTACGGATCCATGATGTATTTCATGTAGACCGCCTCTCCCCTTACAAGGGAAACGAAGTTAATGGGCTTTTGCCACCTCCACCAGACCCCGTCACAGTCAAAGGTGAGGAAGAGTATGAAGTAGACCACATAAGAGATAGCAAACTCTTTGGTCGCACTCTCAAGTACCTCGTTCGCTGGAAAGGGTATGGTGAAGGCGAGGACACTTGGGAACCAGCTAAAAATCTAGCACATGCCCTGGAAAAGGTACAGGAGTTCCACTCCACAAACCCAGGCGCACCTAGAAAGATAGTGGCTCTCATATACACGTCCTTGCCTTGGCAAGCTTCTTATCAGTACACAGAGGCCAACACGGACGTTGACCCTTAAGAAGGGGGGTGATGTCACGGACACGTATTATTTTCCCTTATTTTTGCGTATTTTTACGCATTTATTCAGTGAAGATATAAAGGGCTGAAGTACTGATACAAGTTAGTCACACGGGCTGCCACCCATGTGCACGTGATCGTGGGACAAGAGTCCCTTATACACTTAACAAAGTTCTGGTTGGATAGAAGGAGATGGAAGACTCTAGAAGGATCTAGAACGTACTTACATCATAATTAGTATACGCTTACTCGCTGTACTAGGTTTTACTCAGCAAGTGGAGCCGCTCGTAAGTGCGATGACATGTGCATCAGTCAGCACAATAAGAAGCACTATTAATAGACACGACGCATCAGCTCCTGAGTCAAGGAGTCTTACTGTACACTTAGTAATAGTGTTCGGACTCAGTTTAAGCTCAGCTACAGTAGTGTATATAAACCCTCATGTAGCGTCCTGAGTGGAACCAACTTGTCCTCTTGGTTCTCCACTCAGGTGCATATCTCCCTTGTACTTCTCCATACTCTGTCAATCTGAACTTGTCCTCTTGGTTCTCCACTCAGTGTGCTGCCATGTGATCTTGTGGTTGAAGTCCTGTATAAGGTCTTACACATTCCACGCATTCCACGTCGACTGCACATCTAGCGCATGACTTGTCTCCACATTAAGTTGGGTGTGTTACCGGTTCAGTTCACTTAACCCTCGCCTTGCTTAACGTAGCGCGGCAGTCGCACTGGTACAGTGGGTAGTGCGTCAAGCGCGATGGGCTGTGTCACCAGCAATGCAGGTTCTAGCGACAGGATGTGTGCAGATTGGTAGTTTTAGGTCATGTCACACTGTATGGAGAGCAAAGTGTGTCAGCAGGCAAAGCGAAGAGAGGAGGTGGACGTTTGGCGGCCCCGAACTGCTAAAGGTGTCAAGGTACACCAAGCAAGCGCTCTTCTCAGATCTCCCTCACTTTTGGCCACTTCTCGCCACTAGACGGGTCCAGCGTGCTGCCGACCTGGAGACTGAGGGCATATCATCGAGGAAGCATATTGGGGAAATTCATATTAAGCGGATAAGAAATGAGGGCTAAGAAATGTTGTATATGCGGTACTCTATCGTGGACTCTGCGATTGCGGATGTGACGATAGGGCTTCTGGAGAATAGATCGGCCATAGGTTTAATATGTAGGCGCATGAAAGGTTGGGGGATCCCTCAATAATAAGCTTGGTTCTGTCAGGAAAGACGATAGTAAAACAAAAAGGTCGAAGGGAAAAAAAAAAGAAAGAAAGAAAAACAAATGCACGCACCGCGGTCAGCGGCCTCACTTAGACCTAGCCCCTTAATGTCCTCAAATATGACAGAAGGGACATCCCTTCGCCCCGCAACATCACCAGTTACAGGAGTCTGACCTTCTTCGACTACGAGCTTCTGCCGAATCGATTGAACCAAAGGTGCACATTCCGGTTCTGGTCTACTCAGCGACTTGCTCGGTAAGGTGCACCCTGCGAGCTCGACTCTGCCATAAATTAGACGCAGAAAAAAATTAAATGCACGCACCTGAGTCCTTAGAAGTTCCCTCTGGGAATGTTGATATTACGACGGCGTCTGTTCTTGCTACAGTATTTCGCGCAGCGGTTGTGTAGACCTCGGCACAACAAAGACAAACAATATTGACTTGTTGAGCGCTTTGCGATTCGGCTGTCCCCGTTACGGTCGTGTTCATTGGAACAAGTCACCCACATATCGAAATCGACTAACTCCATAACCTTCCATGTCCCAAGCTCTTGAGACTGTCAACATGGCTGGGACAGATATAGGCACTGGCAGAGGTACCTTACTCCCACTTGTCTCTATTCTCGCCCTTCTCACCCTCCACTGACACCCCCAGGCGACCACCCGTATCCACCACAGTCCGCGGTGATTCAAGAACCACGGGGAACATCTAACTTTGTTGATGGTTCAGGGCCTATTTTCTCCATGTATCTCGAAACGGCGACAGAAGAGGACAAGAAGATGGCCGAAGGATGGGCAGCGGACGCTGATGGCATTCTCATCTTTGTGCGTCCCCTATCTTCCGACCCATGCACCGCTTCCAGGACTCACCTCTTATAGACCGGTTTATTCTCTGCTGCTGTCGCGTCGTTGATCTCAGTAACCATTCAGGACATTCGACCGAACCCACAGGACACTTCCAACTTCTACCTCGCAAATATCTATCAGACTCTCGCCGACCCTGGATCCAATGTTTCGAGCTCCCTCCCTACTTCCCCACCCCCATTTACTCCTCTAAACTATGCAGTTTGGGTGAACACGCTTTTGTTCTTGAGCTTGGTCATCAGTATCAGCTGTGCTCTACTCGCGACGTTGCTTCAGCAGTGGGCACGGCGATACCTCAAGGTCACTCAGCCGCGTTACAGTCCGCACAAGCGAGCTCGGATCCGTGCATTCTTTGCTGAAGGTGTCGACAAGTTTCTCCTTCCGTGGGTGGTTGAAGCATTACCGACACTGTTGCACATTTCTCTGTTCCTCTTCTTCGCCGGCATTTCCGTGTTCTTATGGAACGTTAATCTCACGATTTTCAAGTCGGTTGTATCATGGATCGGGATTTGCACTTCTCTGTACGGATGTTTCACGTTCATCCCAATTTTTCGTCATGACAGCCCGTACCGCACCCCGCTCTCATTGCTAGCCTGGAACATTGTTGCTGGGATACCATTTGTCACATTTCGGGTCCTTCGATGGCTCACCTCTTTTATACTCCGTTATATTCTGCGCTTCTGTTTTCAGCGCACTGTCTTTTTGCGCATTGTTCCTAAAACCTACATTCCCATTGAATCCTTGGAGAAAAGGTGGCGCTCCTTGCTCATGCAAGGAATGCAGAGGAGGACGGAAGAAACTGCTCTGACATCACGTTCGGAGATCGACACTCGTGCATTTCTGTGGACGTTGAGTACATCGGACGAAGACCACGAACTGGAACGCTTCTTTTCAGGTTTACCTGGTTTCCGCAACTCGAACGTCGTCGTCGACCCTCTGCCCAGTCTCACAGAAGAGCAAAAGGAGACGCTTTCGACGGCATTAATGGGGTTGTTGGACGTCACTTTCTCATCCGATTTGCTACCTGAGCATGTCAAAGACAGGAGGGCCATTATCTGCGCGAAGGCTCTCGATCCGGCACACATCCCGGTAGTTCCTGTCCTTAACAAGATTTTGACCGGATATCAATACAGTGGTTCAATGCCTGCTGAAATTGTGCAGATTATGAACGGATGGAGCAAGAACGGGAGCAGTAATACTGATTTGGCAGCTGCGTTCTGCATGACCGTCGCGAATGTGCACAGGCGCGATGACTCTTGGTTTCTCCTCGCCTCCGACGCACTGGGCATCCAAGAACCCATCCTCCGAAACTACGCCGCACACGGTGACAGCCTGTCACTTGCCATCTTAATTCACGTCGCTCGCCAACAATTTAACCATTTATGGGAAGGGTCCTGGCTAGGGTACGAGTTCTCGAATATTCTAAAAGCGGCTTCGAAATTCAATGTAGAAGATACGTCACACGATCTGCAGCATGAGTTCTGTTCTCTCTGGAATCAAATCGTTCTCAAAGCGCGGAACAGCTATTCAATTTCAATGATCGCGTACTCTAACCTCAGACCGATTCTCAACGTCTACATTGCTCTACATCGAGAGACCGATTCTGCCCCAATTGGCGAGAATCTGTGGCTGCGATCCTCATATCCATTGTGTACCGTCCCTAGCCATCGTCTGGACTCGACACCCCATGTCCACAATGGCTCTACTTCCACGTCCTCTTCTCGCATCACCTCGCTCGCCCCTGCTTCCAATGCCAGTCTCGAAGTACCGTCCTTGTCCGTGCCCGCCCCACCCCATGCCGGCGGAAGCATTACGGATGCATTGCTCGACGACTTACACCCCCAGACTGCTCGTGAGACGACCACCGAGAGCCTCTCCATTTCTCTCACATCCCCAGATCCAGCGACCTCTGATGTATTTATCACCTCTGGTATAATCATACCCCGCCCTACATTCGCAACTTCGACATCCGCCTCTCCTCTTTCCTCTACCTCCCCATCCACTGCCCTCGCCCTCCAGCACGACGTAGATCCACTGGCGCTTTCCGACCCACCAAATCTCCCGCCTTTAGCTGCTTCTAATCCAGTTCTCGACAATATACTTCCTACAGGTGCGCCCCCGCCTTCACTCTCACTGCTGACCCGATCCTAACCCTCACTGTCTTTCCCAGGATCCCGTCACCCGATAATTGTCGCCGTCACTCCCAGCGTCTCTCCAGGACCAACCTCTGCACCTGATCTGGGTGCTGCTGTCGAGGACGGTGGCGACAAGAAGCCTGGTTTGCTCAAGGAAGACGGCGCTGTTGACCCCTCGTTGGATCGCGCAATTCATGCTAACACTATGGTCACCGATCTTCCACTCCAATCTCCGTCACCGCCGCCTCTTTTGCAATACCCGTATGATATCGTTTAACGCTTCCCCCAGTCTCTCACATTTGCGTGTGATACTTCTGTTGGGTTCTCGATGTCACTACTGATACTATTGAATACTTTTTCGCATCGTGGTGAAATATGTGTACACGCAAGAGGCGTGACCTCTACATTCTCCTGGATAATCATCTCTATCTCCTCAGCTTCGGTTACTTGAGTCTTGTGTTGAGAACAGTGGCGAGCATCTTTCCGAGATGGACTATGAAGCATGAGCGACAAGTTCGTTCCACGAGCGAATTACAGGGCAGTCGAGGGAAGCTATCTGACGGGTTGAGAGTAGACATATACATGGCTTGTAGTCGAAAGGACGCCGCTGCAGTCGACATCGAGAATGACAGGTCCTTTTGCGCATTTGAAACCGACGTTGGGCACATCATCCCGCCCGAGCTATGGACTGCTTCTCTTCCGGCGCCACTGGGACTGCCTCGTTTCTGCGCCTTGGGTGAAAGCGATGACGTCGAGAATGCATGAGAGCCAAGCTCGGCGCCGGGTCGCCCACCCTGCCAGGCGCATGATGCGGGCCGAACGCGCCGCGCAGAGTGCTTGAGCTTGACCGTTAACAAGACTGTGTGGATCGCTTTTTATTTATGACATCCTCAACACGGAATCATTCTCCAGAAAAAAAGAAAAGGGCTTGGTAGGGTGGGTGGAGGGGGAAAAGCTCGCCGTCGATGACCTAGCACCAAACTTGGGTCGTGGACACGTGCATGTCGTCCAGCCTGTCATCTAGGAATATCCGGAGCAGCGCGAAGATTGGGTATACTTGTGTAGCAAGGACGTCGAATTCGAATCGGACAGGGCCGCGGTGATCACGTCGAGCACAGAAAGCCGCGCCATCTGCGATGTGGGGGGCTGGTGAGCGACGCGTGCGAGCTGGTAGACGTAGACTGTGAGGCCGCTGGTGTCTCTGCACGAAGAGAGAGGTGACGTACGGCTGCTCCGCTTAGATAAGATGTCGCAAGGCGCTCCAAGGAAGCGCTCTGGAAGGCACGATTGCCCACTCCTTCATCCACTTCTCGACGTCGGCACGGGAGACCTACAGCACGTGCAGCTCGTCGTTTGTGCAGGCGAGGTCTAAGATCACATTGTAAACCGGGAGATGAAAAGCGGATTCTTTTGGGGGAATAAGTGATCACACCCTTTGTTCTTGTTTACGCACCGCTCTGACACAGCCACCGCTGAGGCAACCAAGGTCATCACGTATTAGTGATTGTTACGCTCTTGACGAACACACCACCACCTTCGATGTCACGAACTCTTCACGAGGCTATCCACTTACCTGAAGCAGGAATAGGTATAGTCACCTTAGTCACGTATGACTCTCCTTCCCGTTCTCACACTGTCCCTGCCGCACCAAAGGTGGCAACCAGTACCCATCCCAGTCCGCGCAAAATCAACCACCGCACGGCATATCTAACTTTGTCGATGGCTCTGGGCCTATTTTTTTCGATGTATTTGGAAATGGCGACGGAAGAAGACCGGAAGATGGTCGACAGCTGGAAAGCGGATGCCGATGGGATCCTTATATTTGTGTGTCTCTATCTTCCAATTTCGTGCTTCACACCAACTCAGTGATCGTAGACCGGTCTATTCTCTGCTGCTGTTGCATCGTTGATCTCGGTGTCCGTTCAGGATATCCGACCGAACCCACAGGACACCTCGAACTTCTACCTCGCAAATATATATCAGGCTATCGCTGATCCAAATCGACCGAATATTTCCCTCCCTCCCACCCCACCCACATTCTCTCCACCAAACTATGCAGTCTGGGTGAACTCGCTTTGGTTCATGAGCTTGGTGATTGGCGTTACCTGTGTTCTGCTTGCGACTTTGCTACAACAGTGGGCACGAAGATACCTCAGGGTCACTCAGCCGCGTTACAGTCCGCACAGACGAGCACGGATCCGTACATTCTTCTATGAAGGGGTTGAGAAGTATCTTCTACCATGGGTCGTCGATGCGCTGCCCACGCTGCTACATGTTTCCCTGTACCTGTTCTTCGCTGGTCTGGTGGTGTTCCTATGCAACGGCAATCTCACCGCCTTCAAACTGGTGTTGTCGTGGTTCGGCGTTTGCGCGGTCGTCTATGGATGTATCACATTAATGCCTATCTTTCGCCATGACAGCCCATACAATACACCACTCACATTACCGGCATGGCACATCGTTACCGGAGTATCATATATTATACTTCGGGTTCTTCGGCGGCTCACTTTCTTAGATTATTTTAGTTTCGGCACCTATGATCGTTTTCAATCCTTGGAAGTTACTTATCGCACACTGCTTGCGCAGGGCATGCAGAAGACAGCCGAAGAATCTGCTCTGAATTCACCATCAGATATCGACACTCGCGCCTTGATGTGGACGTTCGACAGTTTGGATGAAGATCACGAGCTGGAGCGCTTCTTTTTCGGCTTACCTGGCTTCCGCAGCTCAAACGTGATCGACGATCCTTTACCCAGTCTCACTTGGGAGCAACAGACGAAGCTCTCGACGGCATTGGTGGGGTTGTTTGACCGCACATTCTCCTCAGATCTGCTTCCCGAGTCAGTCAAAAATTGGCGAGCTATCATCTGCGCGAGGGCCCTTGATCCACAATTGTTTTCCTACGAATACCAGCAGGTCGTGGGTAGTATCATGTTCGGAGTCAAGTGTAGAGGGCTGCAAACGAGCAAATTTGGATGTATTATGAGCGGCTGGGGCAATGGTGGAAACCAAGGCACCGCATTAGTTACGCAGGCTATCGTTACCAATATTGTTGCAGGGGCGCAACGGCGTGATGACTCGTGGTTCGTTCTCGCCTCGAAGGCACTGGGAGTCCCAGAATCTGTCCTTCGAGATTACGCCTCAAATGGTGACAGCCTCTCCTTTGCCGTCTTGATTCACATCACCCGCCAGCAATTCAGCCATTACCAGAAACCGTTCTGGCCGCGATCTGAGATCTCGTTTGTCTTAGAAGCGGCTTCCAATCTCAATGTCAGGACAACGTCACCTGAACTACAGCACGAGTTTTGCGCTCTCTGGAATCGAATCGTTCTCAAAGTGCAGAACGACAACGACCAGTGGATGGCGTCCCTTATCTTGGAACCAATTCGTAACATTTACGTCGACCTACATCAAGACGCCGATTCCGCCCCAACGCGATTCTTTCCCTCGACTGGTGACCAGGATGACCTCATTCTGTCACCCTCGTATCCGTTGTGCAATGTCACTAGCCATATTCACGACGACTCTGCCTCCGCATCATTTACTCGCACTAACCTACATGATGGCTCCGCTTTTGTCCCTGCATCCCTTGCCAATCCCTCTGCGCCTTCCTCGGCCGTACCTTCCCCGCCTCATGCCGCCAAAAGTTTTTATGTACCACCGCTAGAGGACGATATATATGTTCCAGAGTCAATCCATGCTTCTCAGACGACCATCAAAGACGCCCAGATTCCTGTCACCTCCCTGGATTCACTCACCACCTGCATAATACAAGACGGCACCGACACCTCTACAGAAACGATACCCCTCTCCGTCCCAGACATTTTAGCGTCCACCCTTTCTACCTCAACGGCCTGGATCCATCCAACCGGTGTCGCTGATGTTCAGCACTCAGAAAACTGCCGCACTTCTTCGGATGCTCCAGACGCTCCATCGTCACCTTCTCCCGCTCCGGATACGGTTCCTACAGGTCTGCTGTTGCTTCAAAGTCTCCCGTGACTGGGTCTGACTGCGCATCTTTGCCCAGAACCCCAGCCGTTGGCCGCTTCTCCTGCCCAATCTCATCCGCAGCTATCATCTGCCCCTACTTTGAGTGAGGGAGAACGTGGCGCGAGTGCTACTTTACAGGATGCCTTTCACCCTCCTTCGCCAATTTTCGAAGACATTATGACCACCTCAGATCCTCCACCGCATTCGCATTCGCCGTCACCGGAACCAACGACTGGTGTAACCATCGCGGGTCCTTCACAGCGCTCTCTTGATGATGCCGAGTATACCGGAGATAATCCTCCGGACCTTTTGGATGACCAGTATGGTACTGTGTAAAGCATCCCCTCGTCAATATTGTCGTTCTGGCACTTTTCTCTGGAATCTCTGATATATATCTACAAGATACCTACCTATTGTACGGCAAGTATATGCAATGCAAGTGAGAAATGCGAAGACATAAAAACTTTTGAGAGAGGTAAGGATGTTGCAACGGCGCAGGATATGGGCGAGCTGGCACACCAGACGTTGTCAGAAACGACTGGGGAGCCAGGTGCGCATAGGGCGTCTTAAATACATCCTAAGGACTGTAGTAAAGACTGTACCAAGTACATGTGAAAGAATATGCGGAAACCCGCAGTCCGTTAGAAATGAGCGTGAATAATATCTCAATTTAAGATTGAGGGGATTGTCCCTGATCACAGCTACTAATGATCGTGCTACGAGCCTACACTCGCATCTCATCTCATCCGCGTACCCGCACATGAGCAGGCCATGCCCGACGCCGAGGTAACTTGCGCGTGGACGCTTACAGTTCAACAAAGGACATCAGGGAAATCGGGAAAGTTAAAATTTACCGTGTTATGCCGGATTATTGCAAATTATGCCAAATTATTGCAAAGTATGCCAAATTTATCAAAATACGCTAAATTTGTGAAAATATTCGCAAATTTTACAGTGGCCCAAGGGTGACCCGGTAAATTTGCTATTATAATGCAGCAATACAGCTAAATGAAGCAAAACTCTGTGCTAGTACAACAGTGGTTTTAGCTAGGGCTGCACACCGTTACGGAGATGGCCGTACAAAACACGGTGGTCGACGGGGTACAGTCATACTATACACGGTACGTGCACCTACCTCCTTGCCTACCTCTTGAGTTGCTCGACGGTATGGCACAGGTGCATAAACGGCCGTCTGACGGTGATACGGCTACTAGCAAATAAGGATTTGTAACTACTAAACAACACACTGTAACTGCTTAGTCTAACTATCAAGCCCGCTGTATTCCGTCACCACCGTTGCGTCGCCACCGACGTCTGTTGCATTGTCTGTTGCATCCGAGTTGTCGTCGTCGTCGTTTGGTGTTGCGTTGCTGTCACTGTTGTCGTCATCTTCACTGTCGTCCGAGCTGTTGTCAAGTCAGACACTACCCCATTGCCGTGGTTGAATCGTCGCCGCCGCCTCGCCATCGTTTAAGTTCCTGTCACTGGTGTTATTGGGACGGCACTAGCGTCGTGTTTGGGGTGGATGCAGCTGGACTTGGCTTGGTGGGATGGCGGTGGTAGTTAGTAGCTTGTTTGGCTTGAAGCCAAGGTGAAACAACGCGTCACAGTTCCCTAACTTAACCATGCCCAATGCTCCCGGCCCCCGATCCGACAAACGCAGGAGCACCAGCAAGCAGCCCACAGCGACTACGACAAGGCGATATCGGGCACCACAACAGTGAAGCAACAGTCGATGGCAAGGCGACGACGATGACGTCGAGATGACGACGATAACAGCAAGGTGGTGTTGAGCAACAGCAAGATGACGTTGACAGACGTCAACAATAGCAAGATGACTGTACGGTCCGGGACGGTGTCACCCCGTACCGTATACTGTACCGTTGAAACCTGACTATAACCACCGACGGTACTGATGCTGTGACCATCAGATGGGACCGTATGACCGTCAGTATATGGCACGGTCAGGGTAGCTGTCACGCGTTCAGTGAAAGCGTTGAATGCAAAGTGAGTGTTCGATTGGGTATCTTCGACTTACACCTGCCCTGAAGGGTTATTTCCACACCAGAAAGAGAGGCAGAACGCGGGGAATTGATGATGGAATTGAGTAAAAACGTGGGTCCCTAAATATGTCAGGTCTTGTGACTAGGGTTGAGCGAAGTGGGAAAAACGGCACATTGAAGTGAAAGTGGGGGAAAGTAGCACAAGAAGGGGAAAGAATGGAATGGAAAGTTGACAACCAAGGTCGAAAATGGGATGAGGTACGGTTCAAGACACGGCCAAGTGGCGACATAGGTCGTGTTGATAAGCCTGAGGTGCACTACCAGTGAAAGTGAGATGCACGTAAGAACTCGTTGATAAAACACGAAGGAACTTGAAGGGGCGCACCTCTGCCTGACACAAAGAATGCGAGCTTAGGGCAAGCCACTAAAAGTCGTAGTCATCTTGAGTGAAATATGGTCTTGGTCTGTCGTCGATGCCAGTGGTAAAAATGGACTCGGACTTGGTGGGATGCGAACGAAGTAAGGACCATGTGGCAATAAATGGTTTGAGAATGAAGCGGAGCTTTCGACGACACCGGGACCAACGACCAGGTGTGTAGGGTTGGAGTCCAGCATTGGTTTCAATTAAGATCATGTCTGAGTCGAGGAATGACTAAGGGCCCGGAATGACAACTTTCGAGGGCAAGACAGAGGGAAGAGAAAAATAGTATAGAATATGAGGCAACGTCAAACGGAGACCATTCAAGTTTGGTTTGGTGGCGGTTTGAAGATGGCCTATTTTGGCAGGAATACCCCACGGTGGACCGAAGACTCCGAAGGGGGCCACAATGCCCTTACAGTGCGCTGTATTAGTTTACGGAATTGTGTAAAGTATGGAAAATCTGTCTATCTGTAAGATTGTTCACAAAGAACGTGTCACAGCAATCCAAAACATTGCTACTAGTCCACTCAGCTGGCACAACTGGCCCGAATTTGGGTAAGAGGTGCACGCTCCGTCGGATATTCCCCACTGGGACAATGCTACATATCCAGTTACCCTCCAAATCTTTCTGTGGTTGTATCTTGAACATCCCATTATTTGGGTCGATGTTGTTAAGTGGAGAGTACCATTGTACGTATGCTAGGTGAAGTGGCACCGATACCCCAGGGTCGAAGATACGGGAATGATACTTTTGGGGTATTGAAAATACGACACGAATGCGCCCAACACAATAACCTGTTTGATGCCAGATTAATTAGCCACGAACCCGAATGCAGTTGATCAAACGTACCTTTAACCCCGTGTTCCTTTCCTGTCCCGTCATTAATCAAAGCCGTATCAAAACGCCCGGCGATTGTTCGATTGTATTTGCCCTTCCGTGTTGGTTGTGCGTGAATCGTATCAGAGGTCGAGCAATTGCCGGTAATAGGGTTGGACCGAGTGAACTTAATCACGTGCCATACAGGAAGTCGATTAAAAGGTAGGCGCAGCCCCCATAAAGAACTCTCGAGCTGCTGGCGAGTCTGATCTGGGTTATTGGAGACAGAAATAAACCTGCGGAGAGCGACCTTGAAGAGTGGTGCCCCATACAAGTCTTGGAGCCTATCAAGTGGCACCGCATACTGTTTTGGGCGCTTTGCCATAGTTAATTCCTGACGTGGGTTCAAGTCAGGTGGCACCCAATCCACGCGCTTCGGAATATGAGATCCAGCCAGACACCATTTGATGTACTGTTCATGGCGGTGAATGCGTTCCTTACGGTCCAGCCACAACGTCATCTGCTCATACTCGTCCTTGCGATTTGTGGCCGCATACGCATCCTTTGCAAGGTCTATGTGAAGGCGCTCAGTGTACTCGGTATTGAAGTTGTCAGTAGTGCCAAGATACTTGATTGACTCGACGTAATGGGATAAAAAGTGAAATTTTGGGATGTTGAAGTCGGCGCGGATGCCGAGTGTGACAAAAATTTCCTTGTTAGCATGGAATTGACCCAGAGAGTCTGAGAGAAGTGTGAGTGTCGAGTCGGTATGGATGGGATATTGTGCAAGGTATAATAGATCTAATATTGCGCGCACAGACCGGAGGAGCCGGATGTTGGACAGGTTGTTGGGAAGGCGAATGTCAATAACGAGACCCAAGAAAAACCGGCAGATCTGGTCATGTTCATGACCAGTGACGCGTGAGAGACTGCTGATCCCTTTCATGAAAAGGCGGACGTTGTGATTTGGGGGGAGTCGACGGCATCGCGCATCGATTTCGGCGGGACCGCAAGCTTCAATAACCCAAGACTTTAGATACTTGACGACACCCTGATATAGTTGGTGGAGAACATCGGGAGTGATGGATCGGTAAATGTTGAGGTGAGGAAGCCCAAGCCAGAAGGGTTGAGGTACTGGCTTCATGCGGATCTCAGAACAAGTCTGAAGAAAGCCAGCTGAATCGGCCCAGAACGAGTCAAGAGCCGCAAGGAATCTGTCTAGCTCGCGTGGAGGAGGCACGTCATCGGGTTTGAAGTCGCTCATATCGACTTTAGATGTGCCACACATGGGGCAGTCGCCATAGATAGAACACGTCGCTAAAACCTGCTCGGGATAGTCACCAATAAAGCTTGCCAGGATGGGGTGATTCCGGTGAACAAGACCTCCAGCAGTAGACATAAAGACGCCATTCTTTCCTGCTGAAACCAGTGGTTCGAGGATACGTCGCATACAGGCGTGGTAAAGGTTCGCTGTCAGTCGTTTCTGCTTTGCCTGGTTCGCCACTTGCTCTAGCTTTGTCGTCGGGAGGTAGCCTAGTAGCACATAGGAATGCAAGGAGGTCTTGCAACGGACTTCCTTAGGAATGTTCCCAATAGTCATGTAAATAGGATATGCACTCTTATTTCGAAAAAGAGTCAACTGTGTCTTGTCTGTTGACACGAGAACAGGGACAATGGTAGCCCCCGGCGTGACTTTTTCGACCGTGGCCTGCATCTGAGTCAGCATTTACAACACACACACACACACGTTGTTGCCCCACCTGCGTTGTCCACCACCAAGACCCTGTATGCATATCATGATACATCCGCTCTGTTCTCTCGTCATCGATATAGTGCTTTTCGGGTGCAAAGATAAGGTAAGGAGCCAAATCTGGGTCCCCGAAGAGTGCGCGGATGCACTGAATAATGTCTCTGTGGAAGACTTCGCACACTTCGTCTCCGACCAAAACTTCTTTTCGTTGGAAAGGAGGTCGCCCAGGAAGGTGAGAGTCAACCAAATCATTCAGTTCTCGTGTGTTTTTGAACGTAAGACCCAGCCGTTCCTGGACCTGAAAACTCGTCAATATTGGGACTACCACGACAACGCGTCATCGATTGCCTGACTCACACCTTCAATAGCCATCATCTCAGTGAATGCTGTTGAACTTGGTCCGCGTAGCTTCGCCCATTTGGCGATCTGCCAGTCCAATGATGATGCAAAAGGTGCGTAAGGATTTGATCGTGATGCGTCCCCAATTTTTGTTTCGTATTTTTGATTTTCAGTCATATTTGTTTTCGAGTGCGCGACACCTGCGTTTCCTCCTGGATACCTGGTGACTTTCGGACGTCTCTCAAGCACCGGTCCTACCTCCCCACGTCTCTGAAGTGTGTTGTCATCTTGTGGTCGTTCATGTTCACTTGGGCTACCTGCAGCCATCTCGGGAGTTGTGCGATCGGCGCCAGAGCTGGTAGCTGCTTCAGGGCTTGGAGGTCGGGCGTGGCGTTGTGGTTCAAGCCCGATATCGTCTTGGGCAATAGGGTTTGTGTCGCTGTCACTGCTATCGTTGTCCTTGGCAGTGCTATCTTCGTCCGCCGAGTCCTCCGAGCTGGTGATGTCATCCTCCTCTGGGCTACCTGCAGCCATCTCGGAAGTTATGTGATCGGTGCCAGAGCTGGTAGCTGCTTCGGGGCTTGGAGGTTGGGTGTGGCGTCGTGGTTCACTGGCAAGTCCGATATCGTCTTGAGCAATGGGGTCTGTGTCGCCGTCGCTGCTATCGTTGTCCTTGGCAGTGCCACCTTCGTACTCGTCATCACCTGCGGGTAATGAGCTTTGTGGGTCTCAATCATACCAGCATATCTCACCTGACTCGGATGCGACCCTTTTTCGTTTTTTTGCTGCTTTGGTAACGTTGTTGACGCTGACAAGTTTGGCAGACCTCAGTTGGGCAAGGTATGACATGCACCGTGGGTCGTTGCTCCTGTAACAGTGCTGGGTGATACCACTGCGCTTCAGTCGTTTTCGGCCACATCCTCTACAGTCCACCATGGTGTTTGTGTTGCGGGTATCGAAGGTAAGTCGCCGTGTTTGCCTTGCAACCTATATTATTTGAAATTACCCACAAAAAGTTGAACTAGTAAAGTCAACCGCCACTGGTTTTTTTTGCCATAAATACTGGCCCCCGTGGTTGATTTTTCACCCATCATTCTTTCACTTTCACCGCCAAGGTCATCAGTCTCCCTCATGCCTCAACAACTGTCCGTTGATCAGCCAGAGGTCCCAGCCACTCAGGGATCACGCCGTAAGTGTTTTTCTTCTCTATGTTTGATGTTTCTCACTTGATGAGGCTAGTTCCCCGCCCATCGAAGACCAGGGCCATGGAAAACGCTCCCTGGCGTAGACTCAAACCCAAGACTTATCCGAGGGTGTCCAACTCGGCAGCCACAGATGCCTGCACCATGAAAGTCAACGTGCCACCCCCCAAAAAGAAACGCCGGTCAAACACTGGTAAGCAGGGTTGGTCATATTTCATTTTCCGCCCACCGTTCCCATTGACAGACACATTCTCGACAGCAACAGACTCGGAATTGCCAGTGGAAGACCCAAATGATGAAGAGACAAATGAGGTGCCTCATCGCCAAGCTCCTACTGACAACTCATGCATGGTGCCACCCCGCCTCGAGCGCCGTCAAAAAGCCCTTACTCACAGCTCTGAGGATGAGTCTGGTTCAGAGGACAAGTCCCAGGACGACAACAACGAGGAAGATGAAGACAATGAAGACCTTTTTAGACTCGACAATGAAGCGCTACGACAGACGTTCAACAACGAGGTGAGTTTCACAACAAATTGTGTCATTGGATGGGGGTAATACGTTGCCCCTTAGGCTGTCGGTTGGGACGACAATCAGTCTCCCAAGCCTTCCCAATATCGCCAATTGGCTCGCCGCAACGGTGGTGCCAGTGGTCATGGCGGTGTCGGTTGGGACAACGATCAGCCCCTTGAACCTTCCCAATACCGCCAACCCCCATATCACAGCTACGAAGACGATGAGGCCGGTGACTATGGTGATTTCAACGTCGATGACTTTGACATCGACAATGGGCTCGGAGTCGCTAACTATGGGGACGTCAATGACACCCACGATGATATCGACAATGACATCGATGGTATTGATGTCAACTACCACGATGACGACGATGATGATGACGACAACCTTGGGGGCCCTCGGGCCCATGCAAAGGTGCGCAAGGTTCATTCATTTACTTCTCTCTCTTGAGTAGCGTCTTTTGTAGGGACCATTATCCAAGCGTGCTGCTGAGCGGCGGGCTGAGCTTGTCATACTCAGTGACAACAACTATCGTACTTTGCCTGCCTCCACTGCTTCCCTTAGTGTTGAGCGCAATGCACACTGGCCACATGCACCTATCTGTCCCCCTGGTCCTAAGCAACGCAATATCCTCATCAACATGCAGCCCGAAGACTTCAGGGCAATTCTGAAGGAAGGCATGCAAGCTCTTCTCCGCCACTGTGCATTTCGTCAGGGGTATATACCGGTGGACGCCCAAACTGATCACTTTGTTGAGCTTCTCATCAAGTCGGCTACAAGACTGAATAAACCCCACTATGTTCTGCGGTTGCAGAAGGACGTGTTCCTTCAGAAGGAGGTCTGTGACTTGGTAAGTCTCGGCTTTACTATCCCGCTGGCTCGGAGATTAATACACAATCCCTCAGTTGAGCGGGCGTGTTTCACACTATCGCACCACCATCAAGCAGGTCGCCACCAGTCTCGTCTCACACGGGTATAGACTCGAGGATGATGAGTCGACGCGGGTAAGACAAGTCAAGGACCTTATCAACAACGACAAGTTCATCTTCGAGCCAAAAGATGATGGTGTATGTCATCACAATTTCTTGCGAATTACACTCAATCATGTCTATTCGCAGGGCATTAACCCAACAAGGCCATTTCAGCACCCAGTCATCATTAACACTTTGCGTGGTGCCTTCTTCAAGCGTAAACGAGGCTCAAGTTTTGCTCAAAGGAATCGCTGTTACTTCCCCCTTGGTATAAATTCGGTTGACCTGCAGCTCCCTCCCGCAATGGTGGCCATAGTCGCTGTTGCCGTGAGTCTTCCACATTATTGATACGCTCTACTTATAATATTGATTAGGTTCATGCCTCGCTTGAAGAGAAGGCATATGGTAGTGAGTTCAATGCCGACGCATATGAAGACTCCTACAATATACATGTCGCCACCTTAAGAGAGATTCAGGACAATAACGGACCAGCCTACCGACGTCTTATGTCAGATTTGTATAAGCTGGTAACGTGAGTACATTTTGGGGTGATTATGACAATTACTGAAATGCTGTTCAGGGATGACCCCAAAACTCGTGTTCGTGATTCCACAAACAATGCCATGGTACTTCTAGACCTCAATGGTATGGCTGTGTAGTGTATTGACAGTATTGTCGTTGTCCCCGAAATGTTTATATAAATTTGTCTATTTTTTTTGTCCAACCGCTATAATAAAGTCTTATAATATGTAAAAAAAAAAAAAAAAAAAAAAAAAGAGGGTTAAAACAAACATTATTATTCATTGAACCATGACAAATGTGTGAACATGTGGCTTTTTTTCTTGAAAAATTTCGAAAAAGGCACAAAAACACGACCAAAATATACAGTATATACTTCAATATATCACACTCTTTTGTCTAATTATGTGAGAAATTGTTTTTTTTACAGGCCAACCTTTTAATTAATTGAATTCCAACACGCTGACTAAATTTTGTAGGTGTGACGAAATTTTGCAAAATTTTGCATGAGCACAGTAAATTTGTCATCCCACTTGCAAAATTTAGCGTACCCCGTTTTCCAGATGGAAGTCGGTCTGCGGCGCTGTTGTCAGAACCCAAAGCAGAACCTGTTGAGTGACTACCCAAGCTACAAGAACGGACTCGGTGATGACGCAAACGGAACCAAGCAGAATGTGCAAAATCGTAGTTCTTCGTATATACGAGTTCCTGTACCATGGCAGTCGTATTGCCTAAGGCAAACATGGGAGGAGGGAAAGCTTGCCTCAATGACCCAGCACTCGACTTGGGTCCCGAACACGTGCCGGTGTGCATGCTACTACCAGGGGTAAACCAAACATGCAGGCCCCGACTTCAGGGCAGCATCGTCAGTGCATGAAAACTCAACCTACGTGCGGAAGTTATTGGTGTCCGAGTCGTAGCATCAAACCCGCTTGGCCGAGAGAACGACTTCGTCCGGGCCACATCGGAGGCTCCGTGCGCTGATGGAAGCATGATGCAGCGCATGGCACGGACTAGCTTATGCAGCGAACTAGGAGAACGCGTGTGTGTGTGCGGTGAATGGGATGCAAGACGATGGGCGCCTCAGTATGCGTTCATGATACATGAAGGTAAAAGTCAGGCGTATGCATGTGCACGATTCGACAGCCCAATTACATAGGGAGCATGGGTCGTATAGCGAATGAGGGGTGGGAGGTCCGCGTGGGTCCAAGCGTGGGTCAATGATTCAAGCACCGAGACCCAACTGAGCATAAAATGGCCGAACTTCACATATCCTGACCTTTACTCTTGAGCTTGAGTCTCACTATGCTTTTTCTCTGGATCTTCCTTGGAACTAGTAGCAAAGCAGGGCCATACATAATGGACGTAAGTTACAGTAAACGATTGGGAGTTAGTTTGGGACGAGGCGACAGTCAGCAGTTTGGGTTAGGGTTGCACATTTCGGAGTTCGGCGCTACGCCGTCCACATAAATGTCAACGTCATTTTTTGCGGCAATCCCTCACTGTTTATAATACAACTAGGGAGAGATCTCTACGTTAGGTTGACTCCCTTTTTGTCTACCACGCAGCGCAAGAATAACTTATGAAAGTACACAATACAAGAATTAAGGCCCATGTCCAGACGAGCATCAAGCGCCTGCAGTTCGGCCGATCCTGTGTGCCACCATCAAGGAGCGGTCAATAGTCCCTCACGCCATCCCCACCACCATAATTGGCCCATACCAAAATATTCGATGCTACGAAATCCCCCCGAGGGTATCAACGTAACTGGGGCAGGTATAGGCCCGGGCACAGGTACCTTGCCTTTCCTTGGTGCTGCTATTGTCGCTGGTTTCACCCGTTACTGTCGCCCCCATAGTTGACCACCAGTACCCACCCCCGGAGGTGACAACAAAAGCGCCACAGGAAGCTCCAAGTTTTGTCGATGGGTCAGGTCCTATCTTTTCGATGTATTCTGAGAGGGCGACGGAAGACGACCAGAAGATGGCGGAAAGTTGGAAGGCGGACGCCGAGGGGATCCTCGTCTTTGTGCGTCTATCTTCTAATTCCGTCCTTCACCCCGGCTCACCGATCAAAGACTGGTTTATTCTCTGCTGCTGTTGCGTCGTTGATCTCGGTGTCGATTCAAGACATCCGGCCGAACCCACAGGACACTTCCAATTTCTACCTCGCGAATATTTATCAGACTCTCGCCGACCCTGGATCCAACGTTTCTGGTCCCCTACCTGCTTCCCCTCCTCCATTTTCCCCCCCAAACTATGCAATTTGGGTGAACGCACTCTGGTTCTTGAGCTTGGTTATCAGCCTTACCTGCGCTCTACTCGCGACATTACTACAACAGTGGGCACGAAGATACCTCAAGGTAACTCAGCCACGTTACAGTCCGCACAAGCGAGCGCGGATCCGCGCATTCTTTGCTGAAGGCGTCGACAAGTTTCTCCTTCCGTGGACAGTTGAAACATTACCCACGCTTCTCCACGTTTCCCTGTTCCTGTTCTTTGCTGGCCTGGCCGTGTTCCTTTGCAACGTTAATCTCACTATTTTCAAGTCGGTGGTGTCATGCATCGGTATTTGCACTTCTCTGTACGGGTGCATCACGTTCATCCCTATATTTCGTCACGATAGCCCATACCACACCCCACTTTCATTGCCAGCATGGCACATTGTAACTGGATTATCATTTGTCACATTTCGGGTCCTTCATTGGTTCTCCCTTTTCATAAGCTTTTGTTATGTGTGCCTTTGTTTTCCGTGCCTCTGTCTTACCTTTGATCTCGAGCCGAGCTTTCTCAGTCAACGCCTTGAATCCTTGGCGAAAAGTTATCACAAATTACTTATGAAGGGGATGCAGAAGACGGTCGAGGAAGCTGCTCTTAATTCACCTTCAGATCTCGTCACTCGCGCATTCATGTGGACCTTCGATGGTTCGGACGAAGATCACGAATTGGAGCGCTTCTTTTCCGGCTTACCTGGCTTCCGCAGCTCCAAAGTCGTCGACGATCCTCTGCCCGGTCTCGCCGAGGAGCAAAAGATGAAGCTTATCGAGGCGCTGGTTGGATTGTTGGACCGCACGTTCTCATCCGATTTACTCCCTGAGCATGTCAAGAGTCGACGAGCTGTCATATGTGCCAAGGCAATCAATCCCGCAGAAATCTCTGAACCTTGGTTTCGGCGGATCCTCGACAGAATCTTGTCCGAAGACCGGTATGGGCCAGTGCAATCTTCCAAAATTGCACCATTTGTGAGAGGCTGGGGCAATGGCAAGGGCGTAGAAACTAGTACTGCACTTATCCAAGCCATAGTTTCCAGTGTTATCGCAACGGCGCAACGGCGCGATGACCACTGGTTTGCTATTGTCTCCGACGAACTGGGTGTCCAAGAATCTGTCCTCCGAGACTACGCCGCACACGGTGATAGCCTGTCACTTGCCGTCTTAATTCACATCACTCGCCAGCAATTTACCCATTTCGGGAAATGGCCCTGGCCAACGCGTGCGTTCTCAAAAGTTCTACAAGCAGCTTCGAATTTCAATGTACGAGATACGTCACCGGAGATGCAGCACGAGTTCTGCGCACTCTGGAACCAAATCGTTCTGAAAGCACAGAATGACAACAGCAAGGAGATCGCGGGGTATGTCCTCTGTTCGATTCAAAGCATTTACATCGATCTACATCGACAAACGAATCCTGCCTCAACATGGACCGTCCCCTCCCCTGGTGAAGTGCGCGGTATCATTATCTTTTCTGAGCCGGAACCATCCTTGTTTCCGCAGTGCAACGTCCCTGGCCACCATCCGGACTCAGCACTTCACATCCACGACGACTCTGCCTCCACGGCCCTTGCTCTCACTGCCTCGCATGATAACGCTACTCCGGCCCGTGCCTCCCGTCCTGATGCGTCTCCCTTGCCCGCACCCACTGGCATCCCACATCATGTTGACGAAAGCTTTACAGAGGTGCTACCACATGACGACGGTATATATGTTCCGGGGTCGTTCCAGTCCGCTCATCGTACAGCTGTTGAAGGTGTCGGCATTCTTTCCACTTCCCAAGACCAAGTTGCAGCTTGTGTGATTCAAGGCGGCCTTGACACCTCCGCGGGAACGATGCACCTCTCCACCCCGGAATCTTCGGCATCCGCCCCTCCTGCTGCCTCAATGGCCTTAACCTCCCCACCTGGTGCCGTTACCATTCCACACGCCGCACACTGCCACACACCTTCGGAAGATCCCGGCGTTCCACCGTCACCTACTCCCACTCTGGTTCTCGGCAATATGCCCCCTACAGGTCCGCCGTTGTCTTCGTACTCTCTCGAGAATAGTATATTTGACCACGCATCTTCTCCAGAATCTCATTTGTCGATGCCAGCTCCCGCTGCTCCCTTTGTACCTTCCTTGCGGTCGACTTCCGCACCTGATCTCGGTACTACTACTGAGGAGGAAAGAAATCGGAAGGCTGCATTGCACAAGGAAAGGGAAGCCCTTGAACGACCTCCGGTGATTCAGGAAAATATTATAGCCTCCCGAGATCTTCCATCCGGGCCGCAATTGTCGTCACTATCGTTAGTTACTGACGCAGCAATCGCAGGTCCTTCGTGGCCCTCTCTTGATGCCGAACATACAGGGGATCACCCTCCGCGCCCATCGCATGAGTATGATATCGTGTGACGCATCCTATGATTGAGGACTTATTCTTTGTTGGGACATCGGTACTCTTAAATTTTCGGATGTATTATATAACCTCGTACTTACTATAAAGGATACAAATGGTGATGGGGTAACTGTGAGCGGAGTAAGGAGGACGCGTCGCAAGCCGTTGAGACATACACAGCGAGATGGCTAAGGCAAACGTAGAGAAAATAGCCAGCTGCGTACTTGCGGCATCATACTAGCTCCCACCATTGTACCGCATTGGCGGGAGCTTCGTAGGTGATTGGTGCCGGACCAGCGGGAAGCGTCGGTTTTCAAAGTTGTCGGCATGCAGAGACGGTGGCTGTGAATTGCTATACGACCGAACTTGAAGGCACGGCAGTGAGAGACTGATTGCTTTCTGACATCAGATGGAGATCCACGCAATGATGCAGGCAGAGAGGGCCCATTCGCGGCGATGGTGCAGCACGTCAGCAAAAAAAGACGGGACCCTGGGAAGGTGAAGTCGCCATGTCGATTACCAACGGCAAAATATGCGACCTAGAGACCTTTGGCGCCTACAGTCACGCGAGGGGACGCACGTGGCAGGGCCGGCGGCTCCCGGAGCGGGCGGTGGGACAGCGAAGTGATGACGAGCACAAGAGCATGCAACGGATGGCCTAATTCGATTGCGCGAGCATAGGGATGGAGGACTGAATGCACGTGGTGAAAATGCGGGTGCAGCATGATGTGCGAGATGGCGCCCATGCCAGGGTCGATGTGCGATGTGGAGAGGGGAACACGGCGCAGTGAGGACAAAAGTTAAAAGTTGTACAGTGATGGCGTTGGCGCCTTCGGACGGAAGCTACTGGGTGAGAGACAGGGAGCTGTGCTCCCGAGACGCACCTTCGTTCACGACGACATCATCGCCATTATATGGTCCTTCAGTTCCTCCGCGAGATTCACAAGCCCACAAATAGGACTCGCGAAGAGACGACTGAACGAGCAGCAGGTAGTTTCGGTGGGAAGGCCATCGGGTAGAAAGCGGGCATGTATAGGACCTATGATTCCAATCTCAACGAATATGTTGCGAGACGGGAGAGTCAGGATAATGGGTCCTAGGTCAGGACGTTCTGATCTGGTCCACGCACAAAGATAATGCGAATCGTGTATGGTCGGCTGCTGGGAAAATGGTGGTAGACGGCCGTGGAGAGGCGCTGACAATGGCGTAAACACCAAACAAATTGAAACAATATTCGAGATGCAGGACATGCAGGACGTGTGCGTAACGGAGGGCATCAACAAGCTTTAAGCTTTTGGAAGTTTGTGGGCGTACTCGAGAGTGACACGAAAGCGTCTGTACGTACCTGGGTAGCCATTTCTAACTCTGCGGTAGCTGGCAGGATGAAACCCTCGTTGAGAGTGAGGTTGAGCGTCTCGATCGGATCGGTATGGAAGTTGCGGAGAGCAATGGTGTGACAAGAACATTGTGGGAAAGTAGAGTGAGGGGAGAATCTGGAAGAAAAGCACAGCGTAATCGTCAACTGGCAGATTAACACAGTAGTTGTCTTCGCATCAATCCCCCGCGCCGCGGTAAAAAGACGGCTTACGAGAGAGGCTCATCGAGCGCTTGCGTTCGGCTGACCCCGTCACCGCCTCGTGGGCTCTTCACAGGCAATTACTCTGACAAGCTCCGCCCTCTACATACAGTAATCGACTCACTCCAGAATCTCCAATGTCCCAAGCTCTCGGGAATGTCAATTTAACTGGGGGAGATACAGCCCCGGGCAGAGGTACTTTACTCCCACTTTCACGTTGCTCTATCCTCACCGTTCTCACCCGCCACTGCCATAGGTGGTCACTACTATCCACCCGAGACGGCGCCGACTCAGGAACCACGGGTAACTTCGAACTTTGTCGATGGGTCAGGGCCCATATTTTCCATGTATCTCGAAATGGCGACTGAGGAAGATAAGAAGATGGTCGAAGGATGGAAAGCGGACGCTGATGGCATTCTAATCTTTGTGCGTCACTGTCCTCCGATGCTTTGTACTGCTTCACCAACTCATTTCTCATAGACTGGTTTATTCTCTGCTGCTGTCGCGTCATTGATCTCGGTGTCCATCCAGGACATTCGACCGAACCCACAGGACACCTCCACTTCTACCTCGCAAATATCTATCAGACTCTCGCCAACCCAAATCAATCCGACATTTCCAGCTCCCTCCCTACTTCTCTACCCCGTTTTCTCCACACAACTACGCAGTTTGGGTGAACGCGCTTTTGTTCTTGAGCTTGGTCATCAGTATCAGCTGTGCTCTACTCGCGACGTTACTTCAGCAATGGGCACGAAGATACCTCAAGGTCACTCAGCCACGTTACAGTCCACACAAGCGAGCAAGGATCCGTGCGTTCTTTTACGAAGGCGTCGACAAGTTTCTCCTTCCGTGGGCGGTTGAGGCATTGCCCACGCTACTACATGTTTCCCTGTTCCTATTCTTTGCCGGCATATCTGTGTTCCTGTGGAATGTTAATCTCACAATTTTCAAGTTGGTACTGTCGTGGATCGGCGTTTGCGCAGCTCTGTATGGGTGCATCACGTTCGTCCCGATCGTTCGTCATGACAGCCCATACCACACCCCACTCTCATTACCGACACGGCACATGGTCATTGGGATAGTATATGTCATTTTTCGGGCTCTTCGGAGGCTCACTTTGTTGACTATTTTAGTGCCCGATTCTACTCTCGCTTTAGATCCCTAGAGGAAAGATATCGCAAACAGTTTATACAAGGCATGCAGAGGACAGCCGAGGAACTGCTCTGAATGCACCATCGGAGATCGATACTCGGTCCTTCATGTGGACATTTGACAGTTTGGACGAAGACCACGAACTGGAGCGCTTTTTTTCCGGCTTACCTGGCTTCCGTAGCTCAAATGTCGTCGACGATCCCTTGCCCAGTCTTATTGAAGAGCAAAAGTGGAAGCTTTCGGCCGGATTAATGGGGTTGTTGGACGTCACTTTCTCGTCCAGTTTGCTACCGGAGCCTGTCAAAGACCGGAGGGCCATCATCTGCGCGAAGGCTTTCGATCCAGCACACATTCCCAGGGTATCTGGTGTCTTTAACAAGATTTGGTCCCGGTGCCGATCTAATGGTTCGATGTCCGCCGAAATTATGCAGATTATGAGCGGATGGGACAATAATACTGATTTAGTAGCTGCAGTCTGCATGCTTATTGCAACGATGCAAGAGCGCGATGACTCTTGGTTTATTCTCGCCTCCCGTGAACTGGGTGTCCAAGAACCTGTCCTCCGGGAGTACGCCTCACATAGCGACAGCCTGTCACTTTCCATCTTGATCTACATCACTCGCCGGCAATTTGGCCATTTCGGGGATGGGGACTGGCCAGATTACGAGTTCTTTCGGCTTCTAGAAGCAGCTTCCGAAATCAATGTACAAGATACGTCACCCGAACTACAGCACGAGTTCTGTGCCCTCTGGAGTCAAATCGTCGTCAAAGCTCAGAACGACGACGATCGGAGGATGGCGTCCAGGATCCTCAGACCGATTCGCAACATTTACTTCTCTCTGCATCGAGATACCGAATCCGCGCCAACACGATTCTCCGCTTCCACAGACAGACATGATCCCGTTCTGTATGATCCATCCTCATATCCAGTGTGCAACGTCGCTTGCCATATTCATGACGACTCTCCCCCTGAGACCATCGCTCACACTGCCCTTGATGATAATCCTGCGCCAGTCCCTGCTTCCCTTGCCAACCCCGATGTGCCTTCCTCGCTTGTACTCGCCTCACTTCGCGTCGTCGATAGCCCCACAGGTATCCCACTGGTTGACAACTTCCACCCTGGTATGATAATCCCTCACCCTACTACTTCGACATGTGCCTCTCCTCTTCCTTCCACCTCTCCATCCACTGCCGTTTCCCTCCAGCACAATGCTGACCTCCCGACGCCTTCCTATCCACCGGACCTCCCGTTTCGGCGCTTTCTGATCCGGTTCTCGACAATACTCTCCCTACAGGTGCGCCGCTATCTTCATACCTATCCATGACCCGACCTGCCTCTCACCGACTTGCCCAGAATCTCATCACTTGTTAATCGCTACCACTGCTCCCATAAACCCTCAATGGCCGACCTGTGCAGCCGATCTGGGTGCCACTACCGAGAACGATGGAAGCCCGAGACCTGGTTCTCGCAAAGAAAACGACGCTCTTGACACATCCTCGGTAAATCACGCAATCCACGCAAAGGTTATGGCCCTGGATCCCCTACCTCAATTGCCATTGGTTACCGACTCAGACGTAGCCACTGCGGGTACTTCACCGCTGGAGCCTAACACTGTGCGTACTGGAGATCATCTTCCGCATCCTTCACATTGTCCGTATGATATCGTTTGACGCACCCCTAAATCCCTTATGCATGTGTACGACATATATTCCTGCTGAGTGCCAATATGATATCACTACACTGGTACTATTTTCTCGTCCTGTGTACATACGATCCTATTTCGTACAAACACCGTGGTAAAGTGTGGATCTGTGAGCAAGGAGTCTCAACCCCAGCCGTGACCGAGTGTCCGATTGGGGGTTGATGAACGTACCTCAGGATGGTAGTGACCTGGAAGGCCTCTGCGCGCATCTGGGAAGCCGTCTATATCTCCTCGGCGTCGGCGAGGTCTGTGATACTGGCTGCCTGGGTCTCTTTTTGAGAGCAGCGCCGGGCATCTCGTCGGATCAACACTGCTACCATCAACGATCCTTTCGACTTGGGCCGAATACATCCGTACTTTCCACGTGCAAATGTCCCAAGGCATTCAGGTTGCCCAGCCCGCTACGTTGGAATATACAGAGATGCGCGAACAGCGAGTAGCTTGCGCGGCGAGGGCTGCATCGAGCGTGATGCATGAAGACTTGGACTGAGCCGGCCAAAGTCAAAGATGGTTAGTTTGGACACGGCTGTGGTGCACGAAAGATGTTGTCACCTGCGACGCAGGGTCTAGCGGTTAGGCGCGGGCGAGCTTCCAGAGATAGGCTGCGACTCTGCATGGAGAGCGAAGCGCGCCGGCAACTGTCTCTGGAGAACATGAATATGTGAGCGCACAAAAGGTTGAAGAATCTTGTTGAAAGACGGTAGTGAGATGGGGTTGGGGGAGAAAAGGCTGGGCAAACACGCACGCCCAATCCCTTGAAATTCCTAATCGAATAGAGAAATCCGACCGTCCTTGATGATGAGCCTCATGAAATCGATTGGACACGAGGTCCACGGCCCGATTCCGGCCTGCCCCGCATGGCAGTGCACCCGTGAGTTGGGAGAATCTGTGCTTCGACAAGGACATTGTGGGAGAGTAGAGTGAGCGTGTCGTGGGTGGGAGACAGGCTGCCAGTGGGACACGGCTGTCGTCGAAAAAGTGCAGTATATCTCGCACTACTTACGATGCAATTGGGGGCTCTCACAGCTGCAGCACAAAAATGACATGACGAAAGCGCAAGTTGACATATACCATTGAGACGAGCGCTTGCCGTTCGGCCGTTACGACGAAGCGCAGTCACACGCAGCGTTACCCTCCCATCTCCATAATCGACCCAATCCAAAACCTTCAATGTTCCGAGCTCTCGATGGTGCAAATGTGACCGGGTCAGACATGGGCTGGGGCAGAGGTACCACTCCCACCTGTCTCCATCCTAACTGTGCTCACCGCCACTGCCAACCCCATAGGTGGCCATCGGTATCTGCCCCAGTCGGCGGCGACTCAGGAACCACCGGGAACGTCTAACTTTGTCGATGGGTCCGGGCCCATTTTTTCAATGTATTTTGAAATGGCGACGGAAGAAGACAAGAAGATGGCCGAAAACTGGAAAGCGGACGCTGATGGGATCCTCATCTTTGTGCGTCTATTTTCTGATCCCGTGCTTCATATCCGCCGACTCATCTCATCGGTCGTAGACCGGTTTATTCTCAGCTGCTGTTGCGTCGCTGATCTCAGTGACCATTCAGGACATTCGACCAACCCACAGGACACCTCCAACTTCTACCTCGCAAATATCTATCAGACAGTTTCCAACCCAAATCCATCCAACGTCTCGGGTTCTCTCCCTATTCTCCACCCACATTCTCCCACCAAACTATGCAGTTTGGGTCAACTCGTTTTGATTCTTGAGCTTGGTGATCAGTCTGACCTGTGCTCTGCCCGCGACGTTACTCCAGCAGTGGGCACGGCGATACCTCAGGGTCACTCAGCCACGTTGCAGTCCGCACAAGCGAGCGCGGATCCGTGCGTTCTTCGCCGAAGGTGTCGAGAGGTATCTCCTTCCGTGGGTGGTTGAAACATTGCCCACGCTGCTACATGTCTCCCTGTTCCTGTTCTTTTCCGGCCTGGTTGTGTTCCTTTGCAACGTTAATCTCACGATTTACAAGTTGGTGTTGTCGTGGGTCGGCGTTTGCACAGCTCTGTATGGGTGCGTACGTTCATGCCAATCTTCTGTAACGACAGCCCGTACTATACCCCGCTTACATCACTAATGTGGTCCATTGTTATTGGGGTACCATATGTTATCTGTGGGGGTTCTTCGGTCCTCTTCGGTTTACGTTCATGGTAGAGCCTCGCATCACTTTAGAGTGTTGGAGGAAAGTTATCGCAAACTGCTTGTGCAGGGCATGCAGAAGACAGCCGAGGACGTTGCTTTGAACTCACCATCTGGGATTGATACTCGCGCGTTTCTGTGGACATTCGACAGTTCGGACGAAGACCACGAACTGGAGCGCTTCTTTGCTGGCTTACCTGGCTTCCGCAGCTCGAAAGTGGTCGACGATCCTCTGCCTCGTCTCACTGAAGATCAAAAAGAAAAGTTTTCAACGGCATTGATAGAGCTGCTTGACCGCACATTCTCATCCGATTTACTTCCCAGGTCGGTCAAACACCGGCGAGCCATGATCTGCGCGAAGGCCCTTGACCCAGCGGAAATCACCGGTCCGGATCTGGACGTCCTCAGAAGAATTGTGCACAAAGATATGGGCGGCGACAGCGACAACGACACCATTTTTCCTATACAAGTAATGGTTACCGATATACTCGCAACGCCGCGACGGCGAAACGACTCCTGGTTTGTTCTCGCCTCCAATGAACTGGGCATCCCGGAATCTGTCCTCCGCCACGCCTCGCACAGTGACCTGTCTTTTTCCATCTTGATTTACATAACTCGCCAGCAATTTGGCCATTACTGGAAATGGACTCCGCCGGACGGCGGGCTCTGGAAAGCTCTAGCAGAAGCAGCATCCAAATTCAATGTACGGGATACGTCACCTGAACTGCAGCACGACTTCTGTGCTCTCTGGAATCAGATCGTTCTCTATGCGCAGCATCGCAACCATATGGACTTGGCGTTCCAACTCTTGAAATGGGTTCGCAATATCTACATTACTCTCCATCAAGATACCAATTCTGCCCCAACACTATTCTCCTCTACTGACGACGAGGACGTCTTTCTGCAGCAGCCATCGTCATATCCACTATGCAACGTCGCCAGCCATCATCCAGGCTCAACGCCTCACATTCGCGACGACTCTGCCCACGCCACCTCTGGTAACGCCCCTGCTTTCCCCACTAGTCCTGAGGCCGTACCACTTGTTGTTGTCGAAAGCCTCGCGGATGAACCACCGCTTGACAACTTCCACCCCACTCATCAGACGATCATCGAAACCCCCCGCACTCCTATTATCTCACCCGACCCATCCGCCGCTAGTGCAATACATGACATCGAAAACTCAGGTATAACAATGCCTCTCACCACTCCTGGGACATCCGCATCCGCCCCTCCTCTATCTCATACCTCCCCACCTGCTGCCGTTTCCCTCCAGCACAGATCAGACCTCCTGACGCCTTCCGATCCACCAGACCTCCCGTCTTCGGTCTCTAATCCAGTTCTCGACAAGATACTTCCTATATGTCCTCCGACGCCTTTACACCTGCCCATGACCCCATCCGACCTTTCGCCGTCCTGTCCTGAATCACATCGCTTGCCGGAGGTTACCACTACTCCCAGCGCTCCTCCAGGGCCGACCTCTGCAGCCGATCCGGATGCTACTGCCGAGGACGATGGTAACCCCATCCCTGGTTCTCGCAAGGAAACGGACGCTCTTGACTCACCCGTGAGCCGCCCAATCCACCCAAACACTGTGTCCCTTGATCTTCCATCACAACTCCCGTCAATGCCATTGGTTACAGGCTCAGATGTATCCATTGCCGGCTGTTCACTGCGGGAACTAAATGCTGAGCCTAGAGATCCTCTGCGTCCTTCACGTTGTCTATATGATATCGTCTAATACGCCCCCCAGTCTCTTAGATGTACGCATGCAATGGGGTAGATGTTCTTGTTAGTTTTTCAATATCGCCATTTGGTATCATTCAATGCTTTTCTCATATTCCGAGGATATTCCGTCCTATTACGCGATACAAATGACCGTGGGGAAAGACACAGGCGAAATTGGTGAACCCCCCAAAATGTACTTTTCTCAGCTGCGCGAACTGTTATGGCCTAACTATCCTCCGAAAGGTGCAGATACTTCAAGTAGGAGTACCGTCACCGTCCCTGTAGCACGGCTGGGACCCAGCTGAGCATAAAATGACCAAGCTTCACATATCCTGCCTGACCTTTACTCTTAGCTTGAGCTTCACTACGCTTTGTCTCCGTATCCTTCTTAGAACTGGTAGTTACAAAGCAGGGCCAAGAGCAGGGCTATGCATAATGGACTTAGACGATCGAGAACCAGCGGTCGGGTTAGGCCTAGGGTTACACATCTGAATCAGTTCAAGTTCAAGTTCGGCGCTACCGTGACTGATTCGCAAGGTGATCTTTCCGCCCAAATGTCCAACGTCATTTTTTGCAACAATTTACAGTACAACTAGGGGAGAGGCGTCAGGTTGACTTCCTCTTATTCTATCGCACAGCGCAATAATGGTTTATGAAAGAACACAATACAATAATTAGGGCACATGTCGCAACAGCAGACCGTCGAGCACCAAGCGCTTGCGGTTCGGTCGATCCTGGTGCCACCATCAAGGCTTTATATATAGCTTTATATATTTATAGCTTTATCAAGCGACGCCCAATAGTCCGAGTCACTCATACCACTCTCACCACTTTGCACCCTCGATAATCGATCCATTCCAAAATATTCCATGCCAGGAGATCCTCCCGACGAGGGTATCAACGTAACTGGGGCGGGTATAGGCCCGGGCACAGGTACCTTGCCTTTCCTTTGTCCTATCGTCGCTGGTTTTAACCCGTTACTGTCGCCCCCATAGTGGACCATCAATATCCACCCCCGGAGGTGACAAAAAAAGCGTCACAGGAAGCTCCAAGTTTCATAGATGGGTCCGGTCCTATCTTCTCAATGTATTCTGAGAGGGCGACGAAAGACGACGAGAAGATGGCCGAAAGTTGGAAGGCGGACGCCGAGGGGATCCTCTTCTTTGTGCGTCCATCTTTTAAGCCCGTACTTCACCGCGACTCACCGATCAAAGACTGGTTTATTCTCTGCTGCTGTCGCGTCGTTGATCTCGGTGTCGATTCAGGACGTTCGACCGGACCCACAGGACACTTCCAATTTCTACCTCGCAAATATCTATCAAACTCTCGCCGACCCTGGATCCAACGTTTCGAGCTCCCTCCCTGCTTCCCCTCCTCCATTTTCTCCCCCAAACTATGCTATTTGGGTGAACGCACTTTGGTTCTTGAGCTTAGTTATCAGTATGACCTGCGCTCTACTTGCGACATTACTACAGCAGTGGGCTCGAAGATACCTAAAGGTCACTCAGCCACGCTACAGTCCACACAGGCGAGCGCGGATTCGTGCCTTCTTTGCTGAAGGCGTCGACAAGTTTCTCGTTTCGTGGGCTGTTGAAGCATTGCCCACGCTTCTCCACATTTCCCTGTTCATGTTCTTTGCTGGCCTGGCCGTGTTCCTTCACAACGTTAATCTCACCATTTTCAAGTTGGTGCTGTCATGGGTCGGCGTTTGCGCGGTTCTTTACGGGTGCATCACGTTCATCCCGATCTTTCGCCACGACAGCCCATATCGCACCCCACTTTCGTTGCCAGCATGGTACACTGTAATTGGATTATCGTTTGTCACATTTCGGGTCCTTCGTTGGTTCACCTTTTGTCTGGGCCTATGTTATATTTGCCTTTGTTGCCCGTGCTACGTTCTCACCGCTTTCGAGTGGGACGATCACTTTGAATCCTTGACGACACGTTATCACAAATTGCTTGCGAAAGGCATGCAGAAGACGGTTGAGGAAACTGCTCTAAAGTCACCTTCGGAGATCGTCACTCGCGCATTTCTGTGGACCTTCGAGGGTTCGGACGAAGATCACGAACTGGAGCGCTTTTTTTCCGGCTTACCTGGCTTCCGCAACTCGAAATTCGTCGACGATCCTCTGCGCAGTCTCACTGGAGATCAAGAGAAGAAGCTTATTGATGCGCTGGTTGGATTATTGGACCTCACATTCTCTTCCGATTTTCTCTCTGATCACGTCAAAAGCCGACGAGCCTTGATATGTGCCAAGGCGTTCAATCCTGCAGACATTTCTCAATCTTGGCAGCGGATCTTTGACAGGATATCGTCCGAAGACCAGTACGGGCGAGTGCAATCTGCCAAAATTGCATCTTTTGTGAGAAGCTGGGGCAATGGCAAGGGAGTAGAAACTAGTAATAAACTCATCCAAGCCATAGTTTCCACTGTTGTCGCAAGGGCCCAAGTACGCGATGACCACTGGTTTGCTATTGCCTCCGACGAACTGGGTGTCCAAAAACCCGTCCTCCGAGACTACGCCACATATGGTGATAGCCTGTCACTTGCCATCTTGATTTACGTCACTCGCCAGCAATTTATCCATTTCGGGAGATGGCGGATCGGCCCCTGGCCAATGCACGAATTCTCAAAAGTTCTACGAGCCGCCTCCAATTTCAATGTACACGATACGACACCTGAACTGCAGCACGAGTTCTGCGCACTCTGGAACCAAATTGTTCTCAAAGCACAGAAAGACAACAACAAGGACATTGCGGGGTATATCCTTTGTCCGATTCAGACCATTTACATCGATCTGCACCGACATACCGGTTCTGCCCTACCACGGCCCGTCCCCTCCCCTGGTGAAGTGGACGGTATCTTTGTCACTTCTGAGCCGGAACCATCCTTGTTTCCACAGTGCAAGGTCGCTGACCACCATCCAGACTCGACACCTCACATCCACGACGACCCTGCCTCCACCGGCCCTGCTCCCCCTGCCCTGCGTGATAACCCTGCTCCGGCTCATGCTTCCCGTCCCTATGCGCCTTCCTTTCCCGTACCCGCCCCATATCATGTCAACGAAACCCTCACGGATGTGATGCCACTTGACAGCGATATATATGTTCCGTGGTCATTCCACCGCGCTCATCATCCAGCCATTGAAGACGTCCGCATTGCTTCCACTTCCCAGTACCAAGTCACAGCTCGTGTGATACAAGACGGCGTTGGCACCTCCGCAGGAGTGATACACTTCTCCACACAGGAACCTTCGGCATCTACCCCTCCTACTTCAATGACCCCAACCTCCCCACCTATTGCCGTCGCCGGTCAGCACATCACAGACCGCCGCACTTCCTTGGATGTTCCAGACGTTCCATTGTTACCTTCCCCCTCTTTGGTTCTGTTCCCGACAGGTCCGTTGTCATCTTTAGACTCTCCTGTGACCGGACCTGACCACGCGTCTTCGCCAGAATCTCATTCGTCGATGCTTGTTCCCACTGCTCCCAGCCCATCTCATTCACGGCTATCTTCTGCACCTGATATGGACGCTGCTGCTGAGGGAGAGGGTAGCGCGAACGTCGCATTGAAGGAAAGAGCCGCTCATGACTCCCCTTCGACAATTCAGGAAAATACTATTGCCGCCCCAGATCTTCCTCCGCAGTCGCCATTATCGTCAATCACTGATATAGCCGCCGCGGATCCTTCGCCGAGCTCTCTTGGTGTGGAACATACAGGGGATCACTCTCCGCATCCATCGTATGGTCAGTACGATATCGTGTAACGTGTGATAGGGTACGTATTCTTTGTTGGTACCCCAATGTACTCTTGCCTTGGATTTTTCTGATATACCTCGTACTTACAAGATGCAGACAGCACGGCAGAATGAGGGGTAACCGTGAATAGAGTTGGGAGGACACGCTGCAAGCCCCTTTGAGACGTATAGTACACAGCGAGGTAGCTAGGGAAAATGTAAAGCGATTAGCCAGCTGCATTCTTGCACCATCATGCTTGTTCCGTCATTGCGCCGCATCGGTGGGTACCTCGTAGTTGTTGGGTGCTGGACCAGCAGGAAGCGGTAGTTTCAAAAAAGTTGTCGGTATGCAAAGACGCCGGAACTGGGGCGAATTGTTATATCACACGAGAGACTGAGTGCGTTCTAACGCTGGATGGATCCACGCAAAAATGACCCATGCGCTTATACCAGGTGGGGACGAGTAGACGATAGCACGTCAGTGAGAAGCAACGAGACGTGGGAAGGTGAAGACGCCATGTTGATTTCCAACAGTGAAGTATGCGACTCAGAGAACTCTGGGACCTGCAGCACGAGGCGCCGCATATGGCAGGGTCGACAGGTCCCGGCGTGGGCTTGAGTGTGCGGTGAAGTGGGACAGCGTGTGCAAGCCTGTGTGTGATAACCTAGCCTAACCATGCATGTGCAGGTGCGAGGAGACACGGCCCGGGTGCAGTGAGTACAAGAGTCGTACAGAGGTTGTGTCGGCGGCTTCGGTTGGAAGCTCATGAGTGAGAGACAAGATGATGTGTTCCCGTCCGGCTATGTCATAAGAGATACATACCTTTGTCCGAATTATCCCTGACAACATCTCCACCCTCATCTGACCCTCCCCCCGCAAGGTCTGCAAGCTCATGAACAGAACTCGTGAAGAGACAACTAGATGAGTGGTAGGTAGAGTCTGTGGGGAGGTCATCGGGCGGAAAGCCAGCTATGAGAAGGGTCCATTTTTCCGATCTCTCGGTGAATATGCCAGGGTTCGAGGTGCAGGACGTGCAGGAAGGTATGCGTGACGAGGGGCATCAAGATTTAGCTTTGAGATACTGGAGGTTTATGAACGTGCTTTAGAGTGACATGCATCAGTAAGTTAGGGAGGTGTTCAGAAGTGTTTGAGGACACTCTGAACACCTCTGAACACTTTGAACACCTAGCCCGTTCTCAAACACTTCTGAACACCCAATTTGGTTGACACCTGTCAGCCTAACCCGTATTCGGCGACAGGCACTGACACCGCACCCTTGCCGCTTCTCGATATGGACATCACTTCCCTGTATATTTTTTTCTATTTGAATTTAGACTCTCCGTCATGAAATAAGGAAATAATAAATCTATTATGAGCTACAAACAATAGTGTTTTCTAGATATTCTACGGCCGAATTGTCGTCAAAGTGCACGGGATTCGGGGCAGCAGCAACAGCGTTGCCACTTGCCATCGCTGCCATTCGCACCGCCGGTTGTCGCCTTTGTCGCCGTCACTACCATCGTCGCTGTAATCGTCATTGGGCCGCACGGTTCGGGGCGGCTGCAACGGGGTTGTGTCCCCTTCATCGTCATCGTAGGGGGTGCACGTGGCAGGCGACTGCGTGAGTGCGAGGGACCGGTGCTGGGGAGAAGTGCCCTCCGTCACAGCCCGTGTCGTCGTCGATCGTCGCCGTCGTCGGCCGCCGGGGTGAGCACAGTCGGGCAGGGTGCCCTCTGTCGCAGCCCGTTCGTCGTCGTCGTCATCCCAGGAACACAGCAGGAGAAGCATATGTAAGAAAGGGGGAGGGAAGGGTGAGTCGACTGGGAGAAAGGGTGAATGGAAAAACGACGTACCAATTGCACTCAAACTCGGCACGGATGGTGCAAATCCGGGCGGTTGTAGCAACTTGTTCTCGAGAATGCGTTTACAGAGAGACTTGATGGAGCGTCTGTGAGCGAAGACTGAGAAAGGCGAGACCAACGCAGTCTGTTGGCAGTAGCGGGTGGGCACGGCTTGGGGTGGTGGGAGAGGTTGTGTGGTGGCCCTGCTCAGGGTGTTATAAATGTACATGTACTCACCAAAATTGTTTTTTCTTCGTTGCTTGAGGCTTTGAGGCACGACGGGTTAACAACCACTGAAAGATCGACTTGGACAAGAAAAAATGTGCGAGCATTCACACGCAAGCGGAAAGAACGTTTCCCACGCCCGGAACAAACAATAACAATGGAAACGACTCAACTGCCGTGAGTCGCCAGCGTATTATCATGATTATAACTCGTACAGTAGATCAAGACACTCAGTAAGTTAATAATTTTATTTATGACTTTGGACTTTCTGATGACTGTAAGCACCCAGGTGAAGCCCTATGCAGCCCGGATACCGAGGCACCTCTGACAACAACTTGGGAGACGCGCCCGAGCGCCGCCCCCACGCGCCGTCGACAGCGACGACAACGACGGGTACTGCAACAGGCAGTCTGCTGCCATCATCAGCCCCGCGCCCCCTCAGCGGCGACGATGGCAGGGATAGCGATGGAACCACCCACCCACGTCGCCCCAACAACGACGGACTGCGACGACTACAGTAGACGGGACCACCCGCCAACGCAGTCCCCATCAGTGCGCACTCCCGACGATGGCGATGACATGGGCCTTGCGGAGGGCACTCCGCACCGACGTTGGTCCCGCACACCCCCGACGACGGCAATGGCAACGACAAGGGCTGCGATGGAGGGCATTCCGCTACCGACCCCGGCCCCACACACACCCGGCAACCACAGGACTACCCACCACCTGCCACGTGCTCCATCGACGATGACGACGACAGTGATGCACTTCACTCATGCCAGCTCTGCGCACCCGCGGTCCCCTGCGGCGCGCACCCCCTACGACGACGACGGAGGGGACAGCGACCACTGCTTCAACCCAATGGCGAGGGTAGCGACGTCAGTTTGTAGCATACCTAGCAAGTAGTAGTGTCGCTGCTGTATTATACTCTTTGCATTTGCACCTCAATAAATATTATTTTTTCCTGATTTTGCGGTGTGAATCTAGATTCAATATTTTTTTATTCCTGTCTGACAGTCCGGCAAGGCGGCATCGAGGGGACATGATCCGAATCTCGATTTAGCACGGAATTAATTATTTGATCATTCGGCAAGTGTTCAGAAGTGTTCAGAGGTGTTCAGACCGTTCAGGCTCGCTTAGGCCCCACTCCTATTTTACAGATGAATGCCTCGATCTGGAGCCACGCTACAGTGGAATCGAACGTTTCAGTCGAGGTAGAACCTTCCGCTGCTAACCCACCTTCCAGCAACAACTACACGTTCAAGTGGCACACCCTCACGGCTGCCATCAGGGCGGGTTTCCTCTCCGACCCGATGGACCCGAACGCCGTCTCCATGTCCGGCTACGACCCAGATGGGGACGAAGATGAGTTCCTAGCAGACATCAACCAGACCCTTGACGCGGAAATCAGGCAAGACGTGTCCACAGTCCTCCAGGGCTGGAGTATGTATAAACTTCTCCGATGTAACGCCACCAGCGGGGCGACGTCCGGCGCTCGAGGCACCCGCAGCAGGCTTAGCAGAAGACGACTTAGGCATTGTCGACGACGATGACAAAGGAGACTGAGATCGGTCAAAGGCACACGCACGAAGAGGCGAGGCGAGAACGGTGATGCACAAGATAAGCGGAAAGGAGCTTAGAGCAGGGCAGAGCAAGGTTCCCAAGATACTAGCTGGTATTGCTAAGTAACTCAAGTCTGGGGACTTGAGGACGAAACAACTACAGGTATATATACATGCAGGTACATAAGGTTCGTACCCAGCTAAGTCCGCTCTCTCGGGTTCTGTGGTCCGTGCGCAGACACGGAACCTTCTGGAAAGGTCACGCGGTCGATTGCGCCATCTATCGTCATCGGTCTAGGTCAGCCTAGGCCTCAGTCACGTGATCGGTGACGTCAGAGTCCAGAGCCTTCCGGAACCGCTCCCTAGCACGCACCAATATACCACTGCTGGCATCCTGCGGGCTCTCCGGGCCCTGCGCCAGGTCCCCGGCAGTCGGCGTGGTCGGAGATCGTAACACTATCCCCCCTTCAGGTCTCGAGTCGCCCGACTCGACAGTGCGCCGACGGCCCAGCCTCTTTTCCACTCTGGCCTGGAGAATCCCCTTAAGGGTGGCCTGGAATTGAGAGGGCGTCGTCTCGTCGTCGCGGTAGTCGCTGAGCTGCTGCGCTGTGAAGAACGGCTGCAGCCAGTCGAGGGGAGGGAGGTCGTCGCGTTCTAACACGGCAAGGTTGGCAGGGGTGAACGGGTTGCCGCGCATACCGTGGATCGTCCCAGCACCAGATGATGATGGAGTGGGGTCAAGAGCAGGGGATTTCTTTTTCTTCGCACCCTGAGACGAAGTGGCAGTATTTATAACAGCTTGCCCAGCTGTGCACGTGCGCATCACGTGTCCCTTCTTGTTGCAGTTGAAGCACCTTCCTCGCTTCATCTGTATCACCCGCGCAAACGTAATCGGACCCGTCCATGCAGAATCCGGCATTACCGGATTGTGGAACGTGATGGGCCCTGGCCATTGCGGGGTCGGCCCTGCGGGAGCTGCAGCAGGCACCGCGGGAGGCGGCGCTGCGGGCGCGACAACCGGAGTGGGTACCGGAGGCGGCGCCGGTCTTGGCGCAGGAGGGGTCGGGAGTGGTTGTGTCGAGGGCGCAAGTCGATATAAGCGGTCTCGAGCCGCCTCGGACGGGAAACCATCCAGGTCCGGGCGATCGCGCCTACGAGGCGCAGCTGCCGCGGCAGGCTGAGAAGCCCGCTGCGTCGTCCCCCTAGTCGACGGGGATCGGAGCCTTACTGAAGGGCCTGGGGACTTCCTCTTCCGAGCGAACGAATGCTCGAAGTCCTTCAGAAACGAGGTCCAGAGGTGCGCGAGGTCTCCCTCTGAAGCTGGCTTCTTAGTATCCCAGACCTTCCCGATACGGTCGGTCCAGTTCTTCTTCCACTTGTCCACCTTATCCCCTTGGCAGTACGTGAGGAAATAGGCGATTCGTGGGAGTACCCGAAGCATGGTGGGATGCCCGTCGTTGGCAATCCTGAAGGCGGCGAAGTCGGAGAGAAATAGGCCGCCGGCGTAGGTGCCGTCGTAAACGCGGGGGAGCTTTCCATGCAGAGGGTCCCGCGCCGTCAGAGGCGTCGGGGTCACAGGAGTCTTGAGCGAGCCTGAGGCGGGATCGGAGACTTGAGTTAATGTAACGCCACCAGCGGGGCGACGTCCGGCGCTCGAGGCACCCGCAGCAGGCTTAGCAGAAGACGACTTAGGCATTGTCGACGACGATGACAAAGGAGACTGAGATCGGTCAAAGGCACACGCACGAAGAGGCGAGGCGAGAACGGTGATGCACAAGATAAGCGGAAAGGAGCTTAGAGCAGGGCAGAGCAAGGTTCCCAAGATACTAGCTGGTATTGCTAAGTAACTCAAGTCTGGGGACTTGAGGACGAAACAACTACAGGTATATATACATGCAGGTACATAAGGTTCGTACCCAGCTAAGTCCGCTCTCTCGGGTTCTGTGGTCCGTGCGCAGACACGGAACCTTCTGGAAAGGTCACGCGGTCGATTGCGCCATCTATCGTCATCGGTCTAGGTCAGCCTAGGCCTCAGTCACGTGATCGGTGACGTCAGAGTCCAGAGCCTTCCGGAACCGCTCCCTAGCACGCACCAATATACCACTGCTGGCATCCTGCGGGCTCTCCGGGCCCTGCGCCAGGTCCCCGGCAGTCGGCGTGGTCGGAGATCGTAACATCCGACCTTTGGAACTGAGGAAGGGACATGACCTTCCCACTACCGCTAATGAATTCAACTGCATGGTAAACTCCGTGCTGACCGCCTTGGATGCCGGCGCGGCGTCCCATGACGGGGAGACAATGGTCAAAGACCTCACTCCCCAGTCTTGGATGCGACTCGTCCTAGCTACTCTCAGTGCCGTTTTGAGGGGCGCCCTCCGCTCCCCCTCCTCTTTACGTTCGGGCTCCCGATCGTTAAATGGCATCGATACGTTCCTGCTGCACGCAGACCTGGACCGCCCTCTGACGGAGGGAGGCGCCATTATGCTGATGTGCCAGCAACTCGGAGGCTTATACACCTCCAATCACAATCACCCTGATAAAGCCTACCCCGAGTCGTACTTTACGCGCCTCGTTACTTTACTTGATTCTCGAATGCACCAGGTCCCGCTCCCAGACCCCGTCGCAAGCCCTGTCCCGACCCCTCTGACGGAGGCGGAAAGGGCACAGATGACTGCGACCATCAGGGAACGCCTCGTCCTTGAAGGGATAGAGACCGCGCGCACCGACGAACGCACCATGACGGAGATCAAAGAAGCCGTTAAGGCTGAGATCTTCGCCAACATGAACGCAGAGGCGCTGGAAAATATTGATGACTGGCGCGCGGTCTATAAACATGAGTTCACGGAGGCCATGCACCAGGCTTTCGAAGATCAATACCCGGGCATCCACCCTGATAAAGGGAAACGCCGGGCCGAACCACCCACTACTTCTTCACAGATCGTGCGGGACGCCCAGCCCCGCATCCAGCAGGAAGTCAAGCTCCAAGTGGAAGCCTGCATCGCCGGTATCCACGAAGAGATCAAAACCTCCATTGCCAACAACGAACCCTTCTGGGGACAGGGACCTCAACGGGAGGCCATCGCAAATAGCATCCGCAATCAAACTTACACCGAAGTACAACGGGAGCTCAGCGAAGAACTCCTCGCCATCAAGACCACGGCCCAGCATGAATTGGACGCTGCCAAGGCCCAAATACAACACGACCAAGATCTGGCGCACGAAGCCCTACATGCCCAGGCCAAGCGAGAATACAACGACGCCAAGACGCTGTTCGCCACCAACCTTGAAGCCGACCTCCAGGACTTCAAGACAGCCATCCGCTCCAGCGTCAAACAATGGAAGGATAAGTATCGTGTGTCCCGCAATCTTGCGGCGCTCAGACAGGAAGCTCGCCGGTTCAGTTTTAACGTTGTCCCCATAGACGAGGGGTCAACCGCAGCTGAAAAGACGGCTTTCCATAAGTACGTCCTGCCCCCCATCGAGGTCGACGGCCGTGACCTCTCTGCTGAACCAGAGAACGCGCCATCCACCCCTGCAACCCCTTTCCTCACACCAGTCAACTATCCGTCCAACCTCCCAGACGTCAATGTCACTCCCACCCCGGTCCGCGTCAAGCGATCCTGCATCGAGGACGAAGTACCTTACCCGGCGCTCAGCGAAGCCCTCTTCGCACCAAACTCTACCCCAGTGCTCCCCGATGCCGGCTCTACCGAGGTCCCCCTCCCCTCCACGCCCATGGAGGAGGATCTCGATTATGCTTTGGAGGTCGCGACAGACCGCCTCCACGAAACCGGAGCCGACATTTACGCCTCCATCCACGCGGCACTCCCGCACCCCTCACCCCCCATCCCGGTGCACATTCCCAGTGCACCCCCTCTTAGCCCTGCTCGCGTCGCGCAGACAGAGCAGAAGCAGGAGGAACCTATCCCGTCCTCGTTGTGTGCTCAACCACCCCGACTCGAGGTCCCCCCCCAAGCGCCACATTCGGCAGCTGGCGGGGATCTCGTCGTGGTGCTTGCAGCTATCAACGCGACAATTGCCGGGCTAGAGTCCAGGCTGTCGAAGTGACTCGATGCGCAGGACCAGTGCATCGACGCCCTCGCAGCCCAGACCCGACCCAAGCCCAACCCTCCCACGGCACAGGGGAAACAGAGCAAGGGCAAGGAGGCGGTGGCAGCCCCCCCTCCCCCTGCTCCGAGTACCTCTGCGGCGGCCTGTGAGACTCCTGGGCCAATCCCCAGAGTTGACGACCCGGCCTCGCACGACTGCCCGGAGACCATTTTCACACCGGGTGCGGCAGCTTCTTCCTCCAAAACCAAGGGGACCCATCCCATGGTGGTCAAGGAATCCTTCCAGCCACCCCTGGATAAGGTCGTCCACCTAAATTTGGATTCGAAAGGCAAACCCACACCGGCCACCTCCATGCCCCCTTCCTGGGCTAAGATCACCGCCTCGTCGACCCCGGCTGCGGCCCCCAAGCCCACTGGACGTCCCAACGCGCCGGCACCGCAGCACCCTGGACCCAGGAAATCCAATTCAGCCACGTCTTCTGGTAACACCGAAGTCACGGTCAACCGTCACCGAGGACTCGACGATCCCGCAATGGAGCTCATCATCCACAAACTATCCCCAGCCGAGATTATCGCCGAGACCCGCACCGAGGTCGACCGCCTTACCGGCGGAAAGATCGCTCTCCTCAGCGGACGATGGTCCAGGAACCCAAGGAAGCACATCCATAATTTTGTATACACGTTCAAGGGACAAATACCTTTCCGGACCCTCTACCCCCTACGGGACGTTTTGGTTAAGCCCTTGATGGTCGGTCAACTCGTCCCCAACGACGGGTGGATGAACGCCCAGATCCGGGACACCCACACCTCGGATTCCTCTGGCACAGTCTACTCCAATGAACAACTCGAGATGGAACTCCACCGCAACCCAGCATTCGAGGACGCCATCTTCTGTATCGCCCCCCACTGGCAAGGCTCCCACCATACCGTCTCGGCCAACCCCCGAGGCACGGTTGCCTTCGCCTACGTCGACGGAGATGGAAAGACCACCGCCCAAGCTCAAAGGGATGGGGTTTTCCTCTTCAATGAGAAAACTAAATTCGTTCCCATCGGCGACACACCCACCATCATGATGTGTGGTCGCTGCCACCGCATCAGCCACGCAACGGATGCCCCAGCATGCCCCCTGCCGGCCCACTCGCTCCGCTGCCACATCTGCGGTGGATCCCACCATTCCGACGACCACCCCATGCACTGCCCACGGCCCCACGATAAGGTCGGCGAGTGCCGCTGCCAATTCCCCTGCCTCAACTGCGGTGGGAACCACAATGCGCGCTCTCCTAAGTGCCTACTCAAGAAGGGCTTCTCGCCACCGGACCTCGCGACCAAGCCCACGCCGGTCGCCATACCACCCGGCCCCATCGCCGCGGCCCAGCCCTCTGCCAAGGGTAAAGCCAAAGCAACGGAACACGAACTCCTTGTGACCACTCAACGGGAAGCCCCGGAGCCTGACCTCCCGGAGACCCCTTTCATCGAAGTTACCAAAAAGAAGAACAACCGCAAAAAGGCGTCCAAGCAGAATGCGGCCCAGGCCAAACAAGCGACCAACGCGTCAGTCCCGGGCTCATCAGCTTACGCCACCCAACCATTGCTGAGACGGACGGCCAAGGTTCCGGCCCGCCCAATCTCTAAGCCGATGAACCCGGTCTATCCCCCTCCTCCCACATGGAAGGACGTCCCAGTGATCCACAAGCGACACGTAGCCACGGATGTCGAATGTGCGGCAGCCCTGCGCCACCTCTTCAACCACGAACCCACCGCGGACGACCTCTGCACCGTCCATGTAGCTTGGGGCGGTCACGAGTCGGACGAAGAGGTCACCGCCCTGTGGACCCTCCACTTCAAATGGGCAGTCAAATACAGACTCCCGCTCACGGTGGACGAAGCCAAAGCCCGCATAATCAAGGAGAGCCTCTTCAAGGAGGAAGTCGCCCTCCAACGCTTTGACGAAGAGTGGGGCCCAGTCGGACCCCGTACGTTCCTCTTCTCCACCATGCCACAGGAACAGTACTTTGCCCACCCCGGCGACCTGGAGGAAGTGGAAATACCGCAAGAAACAGCCCTACACAACCGCAACATGGCACGCACCCTCGTCCAAACCATCATCCAATTCAAGCGGCTGGAGGCCAAGACAAACGGCACGCCACCACCCCCCACCATCACTGAGCCCGTCATTGAGGCTGTCCTCGACCTGTACTCACACCGCGGCACGTACTCGTTCTTCGGCCTAGCCTCTGCGGGTGCCGACGACTCTATATGGAACGCCATTATCAACACGAACGCATCCGCCACCGCAGCCATCGAGACCTATGCATAGTACGACCATCCTATCCGTAAACATGCGTAGGAGGAATGACGCTATGCATGCTCTCTTGGAAAGCAACGATGAAGACGATGTTATCTGCGTGCAGGAACCTTGGTTCTCGGCGGTGGGCACCGCACGCCATGACAAATCCAAGTCGGGAGTAGACGTCCTGGGGGGCGCCAAACACCCGAAGTGGAACATCACGTACCCTTACTTTACACAGGACAAACGAGCTAAGGTTATGCTATATTCTCGTAAGTATAGTAGACTGGACTCTGCACGACGATTACACCCACTCCGTATAGTACCACGCTTAGACCTCATTAATCATCCTTCCGTTATGATAGTTGACTCCCAGATCGCAAACCTTACATTATGTATCATTAACTTTTATAACGACGTTGACGACCCCTCAGCGCTATGCTCATTACTCACCCTTGATCTAGATCCCACTGTCCCGATGATACTCGTCGGAGACTTTAACCTTCACTGCCCGAGGTGGTCGCCGAGGGGTTGGTCACTGTCATGGACGCGTATTATTTTTATCTTATTTATGCGTATTTATACGCATTTATATGGTAGAGATATAAAGGGCTGAAGTACTGATACCAGTTAGCCACACGGACTGCCACCCATGTGCACGTGATCGTGGGACAAGAGTCCCTTATACGCCTAGTTTAGTTCTGATTGGATGGAAGGAGATGGAAGACTCTAGAAGGATCTAGAACGTACTTACATCATGATTGGTAGTTTACGCTTACTCGCTGTATTAAGTTTTACTCAGCAAGCGGAGCCGCTCGTAAGCGCGATGACATGTGCATCAGTCAGCACAATAAGATGCGCTATTATTAGACACGACGCGTCAGCTCCTGAGTCAAGGAGTTTTACTGTACACTTAGTCATAGTGTTTAGACTCAGTTCAAGCTCAGCTAAAGTAGCGTATATAAACCCTCATGTAGCGTCCTGAGTGGAACCAACTTGTCCTCTTGGTTCTCCACTCAGGTGCGTATCCACTGTACTCTCCATACCATCAATCTAACTTGTCCTCTTGGTTCTCCACTCAGTGTGCCGCCGTGTGATCATTGTGGTTGAAGCCCTGTATAAGGCCTTACACGTTCCACGTACTCCACGTCGACTGCACATCTAGCGCGTGACTTGTCTCCGCGTTAAGTTGGGTGTGTTACCGGTTCAGTTCACTTAACCTTCGCCTTGCTTAACGTAGCGCGGCAGTCGCACCGCTACATTAGGACAAGTTCCCTTCACACTCCTGAGCCCCGTTGCGCTCACCAGTCTCTATTACCCTCCAGGTGGTTGACGACCATCAGTCCCTTGTATTACCCACCTCACTCTTTGCCTGTGGACCTCCGTAAGCAGAATCTGTGCTATTGTGGTACAACTGTAGTGTCCGTAAAGTCGGCATACATTGTGCTTGCCTATAGGCGTTCTATCTGAGTTCAGTAGAACGCTTGGGTACTTGCTGCAGAACTGGTCACCACGCCAGATAAGCTGCAGTAGGACGAGAAGCCAGCCAGGCCTAGCCTGCGACAGCTGTACGCGTAGTAAACAGAAAAGTTTGAGAGCGCTTCGGCGTGAGAGGCAGCCAACAGGTCGAGAAGACTGAGGCAGACAGCCTTGTGGCTCTATACATATCATTACCCCACTCCTGAGTGTTCCGTTATCGCCGCAGCCTCGCGCAGTGTGAAACAATCACTGTGTATTGGTCTCGCTTGATCGGACTCTCCTATCATCTTCGAGTTAGCGTTTCGCGCTCGTCGTAACACGTCGTCTATAACCCACCTATCCCCATACCTTCACGCTGCCTCGTTTATTCGAGAACGTTCGCACCCGTCTACGCCGTCTCTTTAGGAGGAGACAAGCTTCAATCACACCACCACAGACCCAAGCCTCTGCCTCGGCATCGCTTCACGTACATCAGGATTCCCAGTCTGAACAAGACCGGATCCCTTCACCCATATTCACATCTCGGTCCCGCACAGTATCGGCCGAATCTTTCCACTCCGCCCACTCCTCCTCCAACGAGACACTCGCCCAGTCAGGTGAAAGCTTCGTAGACGAAGACGGTGTCAACATCCGAGTCCAAACTTTCCAGTTAGAACTCGCCCCACGAAACCTTGCTGAACAATACGTTCAGGCAATCTATCACGAACCCCACTTTGTCAACGCCCTACTTGAACTCTACGGCCTTGAGCACCAAGTAGAAGGCACCGACTTCACTGTCCCCCAACTTGTAGCAGCAGCTGCAAGCTTAATTCCACACCTCTCTCCCCCTCCCTCCGAACGTGGCTCCTCCCCGGAAAGGGAAGCAGACAGCTCGTCTAGCTCAAGCTCAGTATCCACAAGGAGCTCGCTCGAAATTCCACCTCCCGCCGCCCACTAAAGCCGAAAGGGAATACATCTCTCGTATCCAAGACTGGGACGAGATCTCCCCTGACGAACAACTAGAACTCTTACAAGAGTTCCAGAAGGCGCAGGACAAAGCCGAGAGAGAAGAGAGACAGAGAGAATTGGACAGGATGAGTCAACCCGCCGGAAGTTCGACTACCCCCGCTGCCCCCGCCCCACCACCTACGCTAGACGATTGTCTAGCACTTATAAACCAATTGGGCCTCGCTATGGGCCAGCTTGCACAACAGGTCGCAGACCTGACCACGCAAGTGACCATTAGCTCGAGTCGCCCCTCGTCCGGAAAACAAAAGGAAGTAGTGGCCCGTCCCAAAGCCTGGGATGGGAAAGGCAACTCTACGGATGCCCGTCACTTCCTTGCCGCCTTCCGCAATTGGGCAGGGTCAACTGGGGACGCGATGAATACGTGGGACGCCACCACAAGCACGTGGTATGCAGACGAACACCGCTGGATAGCGGCTGTTCTCAATTTGATGGAAGGGGATGCAAAAACCTGGGCCCTCCCATACTTGGAGCAAGCCAACTCAGGTGGAACTCCTTTTACCGGAACCTTTCAAGGTTTCGTAAACGAGTTTAACCGCAGGTTCAGCCCCCTGGACGTGCAAGAGATAGCACGAGAAGAACTGAAAAAGACAAAACAAGGAAAGAAGCCAGTCTCGGAATACATGTCGGTATTCGAGCAGTACTCAGGACAGACAGGGTGGTCCAAGGAGGACCTACGCACCCGCTTCTACGATGGACTCAACGAGGACATCAAGGACGTCCTGGCCTGGTCAGAGAAGCCTTACAAGACCTATGAAGAGCTCAAGCAGTCGGCGCAGACCATCGATCAGCGTATGCGCCAGCGCAGAGCCGAGAAGTCCGGGAAACCGACTTCATCAAATCAAACCTCGTCCCCCGACCCTAACGCCATGCAAGTGGACGCCACGCGTCAGCAAGGCACCCAGAAGAAAGGGGACACATTTAAAACAAAGGCTGAGTACCAGAGCTGGATGAAGGGGAAGTGTTACGGGTGTGGATCACCCGACCATGTCAAAAAGGATGGAAACCACGACAGAGACGTCTGTAACCACTGTCAGAAGACTGGACACCGGTCCAACGTCTGTCAGCTCAAGAAAATGGGGAAACCAGGGAAGGCCAAAGTAGCGGCCACTACCACGGAATCCCCGAGCCCACCATCCTCGTCGAAGTACTGCGGTAGCTGCCGCTTCACCAAGCACCACTCCGGCAAAGGACGTCACAGGCAGACGTAGCCAAACTGATGGAGATGGTAACCCGCCAGCAAGAGCAGTTAGAAGCTCTCAAAGCGGCTTTTTGATTAAGGGGTCGCGTGTAGCTGCGACCGGCCCCTTAACAGTAGATGAGACGGACTTATGTACCTGTACCATATGTTCTCGTGTTTCGGACTCATTTCCTGTAATTCGTACTCACACAGTTTCTGCCTGTAAGTTAGATAGTAGTGTCGGTTCCGTTTCTTGTCTTCCCGGTCCCTCCACATTTACATCTGCCTCGGAGATGAACAATATTAGTAGTGTTCCTGTTGCTCCACCTTCTTCCGAAGCAGCGCCGCACGTGATGATTTCTGATGCAGCACTGTCTTCTAACTATTATTCCCGAAACAAAAGATAAAAAATCACATTTTCATATTTCTGTGTATTTAAAAGGACGTCATCGTACTGTAAAAGTAGCAGCAATGGTAGACTTCTGGGGCAACTTCGTTGTTCCTAGACAAAAAGTACGCTGACCGCCACAAGATGTTGCAGGTTCCTCTAGAGCATCCCATCACTCTATACAACATTGATGGAACGCTCAATGAAGCAGGCAGTATCACCCATAAAGTTCGACTCACTCTGCAAGTCGGACCCACTGAAGATAGTCATGACTTCCTAGTCACTTCACTGGGCCCAGAGGACGTCATATTGGGACTGCCCTGGCTAAGGACTGAGGAACCCCGAACATAGATTGGCAGGAAGGCACCATGCGCCTCAACTCAACCGCTGAAATAGCGCAACCAGAGTTAGGAGGTAGAAGGTGACGCGCATCATGGCGAACCGTATGGAACGCCGCCGTCTCCTTGCGGAGAAAGTGCTCGACACGGCCCAAGACGAAGTAGTTTTGCTTAGCAGGCTTCACATACTCTCAACAGATCGCTGAGAAAGCCACAGCCGCTAAACCTAAGAAAACCTTCGAAGAAATGGTGCCAGAAGCACTATAGAGACTTCGCAAAAGTATTCTCTGAGGAGGAATCCCAGAGGCTCCCCGAGCATCAACCGTGGGATCCACGCAATAGACCTAGAGCCAGATGCAGTCAAGCACTGGAAGGTCAAGTCGTACCCCATGTCGGTTAACGAGCAAGAGGAATTGGATAAGTTCCTGCAAGAGCACATTTCTAAAGGATACCTGGTCCCATCTAAGTCACCGATGGCCTTCACCAGTATTCTTTATAAAGAAGAAAGACGGAAAGTTACGTCTAGTGCAGGACTATAGGCGGCTTCAATAAGATCACCATAAAGAACCGCTATCCACTTCCACTTGCAGCCGACATCGTTAATCGGTTTAAAGGGAGCCAAGTACTTCACCAAGTTCGACGTTAGATGGGGCTATCACAACATTTCGCATCAAGCTGGTGACGAATGGAAAGGTGCAATAGTCACAAACCGCGGCCTGTTTGAGCCAAAAGTAATGTACTTTCGGCATGACCAACAGCCCGGCCACCTTTCCAAGCCCTCATGAACGCCGTATTTCGCCGATCTAATCGCCTCAGGAGAAGTCGCAGTCTACATGGATGATATCCTCATCTATAGCCAAGACTTAGAGCACCATCGTCAGATAGTATCGAGAAGTGCTCAAACGTCTCAAAGACTACGACCTCTATCTCAAACCTGAGAAGTGCGAAGTTTGAAAGGCAAGAAATGGAGTACTTAGGGATGATTATCCGTCCCGGAGAAGTGCAGATGGACCCTGGCAAGGTCTCTGCAGTAAGGGAGTGGCCAACACCTACAACGCTTAAAGAGGTCAGAGCATTTGTTGGGTTCGCCAACTTCTATCGTCGGTTCATTAAGGACTTCGCGGCCATTGCCCGACCCTTACATGACCTTACGAAGAAGGATACTCCATGGCACTGGCATTCGGAGCAGCAGGCTGCATTCGACAAGCTTAAGGAGCGTTTCGTACAAGAACCTATCTTAAAGGTGTACGATCCAAACCTCCCCACGCGCGTCGAAACCGATGCCTCTGGATTTGCTACTGGCGGGATACTCACTCAGAAGTACCCAGACGGTCTTTGGCACCCAGTTGCGTATCGCTCTGAGTCAATGAGCAAAGAAGAACGCAACTATGAGATCTACGATAGAGAAATGCTCGGCTTAATCCGCGCCTTAGAGGACTGGAGACACTTCCTCGAAGGCATCTCCTTTGAAGTGATCACCGACCATAAGAATATGGAATGGTGGGCAAGCATGAAAGACTTAAATCGCCGGCAAGCTCGCTGGGCGTTATATTTAAGTCGCTTCGCCTTCAAAATCACTTACAAGAAAGGAGACTCTATGCAAGCCGACGCATTAAGTAGATTCTCAAAAGACCATGTCAAAGACTAGTGAGGATAACCGCCAGGTTCAGGTGTTACAACCTAAGCATTTCCTCAATGCCGCCCAAGCCCACTTCCGCCCAGAAGTGGATTCCCTAGGCAGTCGCATTAAACTCGCGTCTATAAGAGAAGCCGAAGTCATAGAGGGTCTTAAAAGTTTACAAAAGACCGCTCCCAAAGGCTCTTACAGACGGAGTTGCGCTGTGGGAAGAAGAAGACGGTTTCGTTTATCATAGAGGGAAGCTCTATGTACCCAACGACCGTGCCCTGCGAAGAGACGTGGTAAAGTCATGCCACGACTCAATCACCACAGGGCACCCGGGTAAAAACGGAACCATCGAGCTAGTCAGTCGCTACTACTGGTGGCCACGCATGGCAGGCTTCATCAGCTCATACGTAGAAGGATGCGATCGATGCCAACGCTATCGCAAAGATCTGCACCCCAAAGCTATCATTCAGCCGCAAGAAGTACCTGAGGGTCCATGGCAGCTAGTCGGCGTCGATCTAATCGGCCCACTGCCAATGTCACGTGGAAAGGATATGATCCTTAACATAGTGGATCATTACACGAAACAGATCCATCTATTTCCAGTGACTTCTCAGATTACGGCTGATGGGGTAGCATCCATCTACTTTGAGCAAGTCTTCCCCTTGCACGGGATCCCTCGAAAAGATCATCAGTGATCGAGGACCCCAGTTTGCTGCAAGGAGCATGCGGGCACTCTATAAGCGACTAGGGATAGACGCAGGTCTTCACCACCGCCTATCACCCTCAAGCTAATGGACAGGTAGAGCGCAAAAACCAAGAAGTAGAAGTCTACTTGCGCTTGTTCATTAGTAAGAGGCAGGATGATTGGGCAGACCTGCTCCCTACAGCGGAATTTGTGATCAATAGTAGGCTCAACTCTGCAACGGGTCACACACCCTTTGAGCTACTATACGGCTACACGCCGGACTTCACGATTCCTGCTGGTAGGCCCTACGGGTATCCCAACGCTCGATAAGCGTCTCCAAAACTTAGTTTCCACAAGGAAGGATGCAGAGGCCGCTCTACGCCTAAGTAAACGGCGAATGCAGACAGACGTTGAACAAAGACACAAGCCATACGTCTTCAACGTCGGGGATAAAGTCTGGTTGCAAGCTAAGCAAATAAAGATTCACCAGCAGTCGTCCAAATTGGGACCTAAGCAACTAGGCCCATTTGAAGTCACTAAAGTCTTAAGTGACGTCGACTACAAGCTTGCACTCCCCCCTGCATTACGGATCCATGATGTATTTCATGTAGACCGCCTCTCCCCTTACAAAGGAAACGAAGTTAATGGGCTTTTGCCACCTCCACCAGACCCCGTCACAGTCGAAGGCGAGGAAGAGTACGAAGTCGACCACATAAGAGACAGCAAACTCTTTGGTCGTACTCTTAAGTACCTCGTTCGCTGGAAAGGCTATGGTGAAGGCGAGGACACTTGGGAGCCAGCCAAGAATCTAGCTCATGCCCCGGAGAAAGTACAGGAGTTCCACTCCTTGAACCCGGGCGCACCTAGAAAGATAGCAGCTCTCATATACGCGTCCTTGCCTTGGCAAGCATCTCATCAGTACACAGAGGCCAACGCGGACGTCGACCCTTAAGAAGGGGGGTGATGTCATGGACGCGTATTATTTTTATCTTATTTATGCGTATTTATACGCATTTATATGGTAGAGATATAAAGGGCTGAAGTACTGATACCAGTTAGCCACACGGACTGCCACCCATGTGCACGTGATCGTGGGACAAGAGTCCCTTATACGCCTAGTTTAGTTCTGATTGGATGGAAGGAGATGGAAGACTCTAGAAGGATCTAGAACGTACTTACATCATGATTGGTAGTTTACGCTTACTCGCTGTATTAAGTTTTACTCAGCAAGCGGAGCCGCTCGTAAGCGCGATGACATGTGCATCAGTCAGCACAATAAGATGCGCTATTATAGACACGACGCGTCAGCTCCTGAGTCAAGGAGTTTTACTGTACACTTAGTCATAGTGTTTAGACTCAGTTCAAGCTCAGCTAAAGTAGCGTATATAAACCCTCATGTAGCGTCCTGAGTGGAACCAACTTGTCCTCTTGGTTCTCCACTCAGGTGCGTATCCACTGTACTCTCCATACCATCAATCTAACTTGTCCTCTTGGTTCTCCACTCAGTGTGCCGCCGTGTGATCATTGTGGTTGAAGCCCTGTATAAGGCCTTACACGTTCCACGTACTCCACGTCGACTGCACATCTAGCGCGTGACTTGTCTCCGCGTTAAGTTGGGTGTGTTACCGGTTCAGTTCACTTAACCTTCGCCTTGCTTAACGTAGCGCGGCAGTCGCACCGCTACAGTCACCCTCCCCACGAGTAGCTGAGTTCGAGACATGGGCCATGGTCCAGACCTTCGTTCTCGCCTCGTCACCCGGCGTCACCACTCGGAGGGGCACTGCCGATCAACGGGAGAGCACGCTGGACCTAGTCTGGCATAATCTCCAAGCGACGACAACCCTTGACCTATCTATGCCCACGGTGGACTGGGCCGCTTCCCTGGGCTCCGACCACGCAGGAATCCGGACCAAATGGCCCATCCACGGAGTGCACCGAGGCCCAAAGCAGCTGCGAAACAACGCCTTCCAAGTCGACTTTGACGACAACGACGCCATCAAGGCCTGGCTCTCGGACATCGAGACTGCACTGCCGACCATCGCCCACCTTTCCAACCCAGACCTGGTCGAACAGTTCACCACGGACCTCACGGAGGCTATCTCAGCGGCCTGTCACACGCACATGGAGATCAAAGTCCCGGCTAAAGCGAAAGGCCACCGCTGGTGGAATGAGGAATGCCAAACAGCCGCGGACGCACTACGCGCCACAACACATGACTCCCCCGAGCGGCGCGAAGCCAAGAGACAACTCAAGCGCACTACCCGCAAAGCCAAACGGGAGCACTACGACCAACAAATCAGCATCGGTGTAACGCCACCACAGGGGCGTTAGGTACGACGTGTACCGCGTTAAGTCAACGGGATCGGAAAGGCGCGAGCCGGCTAAGGCTCAGTTCGATGATGCACAAGTATCGCTCGGTTTCCCTGGAACCGAGGATAATAGTAGAAAGGCAAGGCTCAAGCGCAACGGCGAGCAAAAGTATGGACTCAAGCGCAAAGGCGAGTCGAAGGTCGTTCGTGAGGCAAAGACAATGTGGTATTACACAAGAAGTCAAGTCTACCGTACAAGCTAGGTAGGGTGCGACTTATATACTAGTACAGGATGTTTGCGAGGAGCAAACATATGGTGCGATCGTGAGTCAAGGGTCCTAAAGCGTGAACAAGGGAGAAACCGCATATAGTACAGATAGATTCCGCGGGGTCATGCGCCCCTCAGAAATGCTCGGCGGGTGGAAAGGAACGTAAAATGACCAACCCTATCGCCGCGGCGCACAGCGCAAGATAAGAATCGAAGCACGCGAAGCATGGGAACATATCGTAATCGTACAACCAAGTCAGCAGGCAAAATCGTAACATTACCCCCCCGTCAGAATTGAAGTCGCCTCGACTTCAACTAGTCGCTGGTATAGGCATAGTCTTCTTCAGCAGGAATGTTTGCAGGGACAGGAGAGGGGGTGCGGGGGCAGGTGTGTCGACGCAAGAACATAAAGCGCCCTCTCTCTCCGCAATCCCAACACATCTCGTACATCGGACACTTAATCTCCTCATGCGTGGCGTCGTACCTCAGGCACTTCCCGCACCACCTAGGGCGAGAGTCCGGGTCTACATGCGCCGGCGTCATAGGAGAAAGGCGTCGAATGAGGCAGACGTCCAGCCGGTGCGCTTGACTCCCACACCACTGACACGGCTCTCGAGCCCGCCGCTCCGGACATTGTGCCACCAGGTGGTCCTCTGACTTACACTGGAAACACTTGCGCCGACGCTTACCGCCTTCCCCCTGAAGGCGAGGCATCTCGCTAGGTCCAGAGTCGCGAGGGGCAAGGGGAGTAGGCTCGGGGGAGCCTCGGGGACGCACGGGCTTCGTGTGGAGCTCGGCGTACTTGTCGGCGATGAGGGGGATGGCCCGCGCGTACTGGAGGCGCTTCCGGACCGATGAGAAGTCCATGTCTAAATGGAACGGTCGCGCATTAACTCAGTCTCCAGCCGCGGATATCCGATTGGCGAACACGGATGGCGTCCCGCCGCATGAGGCATTCACGCAGACGGGAGATGTCAGCGTGGAGACGAGGCTGGTGCAGTTCACGAGCACCTCGTTTAACACGACGGCGCGGGGGTCATGGGGGTGGAACATGTTCAACTGGTTGTCGGTGATGTGTTGAGCCAGTTGACCAGTGTAGACTTCGTTAAGGAATACTTGGGACGCGTAACAGGGATGGCCCTTCCCCATCGTTCCGACGACCTCCTGATAATTGTGTCGGTAATAAATGTACCGCGCTGTCTGTTTGATGGTACCCGTTTCTCCGACTAGAAGCGGGAAGAAGGTGGGGGAGGTGGGGTCGTTGAAGAAAAAGGGAATGCCGGGGTCTTCGTTCTCCTTGTCCTCCTCATCGTCGAGGAGGGCAAGGGCGGGGTCGGGCTCGACCACCCGTGTCTGAGGGATGGGCGTAAACGAGTGATCCATTCCGGCGGGGAATGGTGGGATCGGGATGTGGGCAGCAAGTACGGCAGGTGGTGATAGTGGTGGTGGTGGGGTGAGGGCAACAGTGGTTTCGGGCGGGTACGTGGGTGTAGCGGGGACATGAACGGTGACAGGAGTGTCAACGGAGAAGGGGATTACGATGGGCCGAGGGGGTTCAGACGGTTCAGTAACTGTCTTAGGTTCTTCTGCTACCGAAGCAAGGGCTGAGGTAGCGAGTGCGAGTACGGGAAGTGGGGGTGAGTCAGGGACCACAGAGTACGGCGTGCGACCCTCTGGTTCGGAGGGGACACCCAAGTCCTGTGAGGGAACGGTTAGATTTTCGAGAATGATCTCGACGGGACGGCGGGTTTGAATAGTAGAGATGATGGGAGTGGTCGTCATGTTAGAGCGGAGGGTAGTGGGGTAGAACGATAATGTCGTCGAGGGGGCGTGCTTTATATCTTTCGTCCAGCCCCTTCGGCGGTAGGATTTAGGCAATAGAAGTCGGTGATGAGGTCTGGGGCGTGTCGAACATTCTCAAGAGGTTCCCACGTGCTGTCACTTATCGGGAAGCCCTTCCATTGGACAAGGAATTGAAGTTTGCGCCCTCGTCCATGTGATCGGGACTGAAGGATGCGCTCCACTTCAAACTCTTCCTCTCCGTCGATTAGATCTGGGGGTGGGCGCGTGAAGTTTGCGCCGTGCAGTTCCGTCTCCTTATATGGTGTCAGGAGGTTCGCATGGAAGACCGGGTGTATCTTCCACGTGTTCGGGAGTTCTAACTCGTATGAGACATCTGAAAGGACTCGCTTCACTCGGAACGGTCCGTGGCGTTTAGGAGCGAGTTTTGCGGTAGGGTAGAAGGTTCGGAGATTTGTACCTTCCAACCAAACCATTGCACCTTCCTGATAAGGAATGAAGCGCATCTTGCCCCTTTTTGCCATCAACTCTTGCGCATGTTTGATGCAGTCTTGCGCGTGCTGTCGTCTGATGACCATGTCTTCTAAGCGCTGTTCGACAGATGGGGATGATGTGGGTTTCGGCGTCCACACGGTGCGTGGTTCCCACCCCATTATGAGCGAGAACGGTGATTCCTTGTGGTCGCGTTGGGCCAAGTGTTGTGCGCGAATTGGGCAACCGGTAAGGCTTCCGCCCAATTGTCCTGCTGCACGTTGCTCCAGTGTCAGAGGTACTGTTCCAACCACTGGTTCGTCCGTTCCGACTGCCCATCGGTTTGAGGGTGGTAGGCGGATGATATATTCTGGCGGATTCGAGGACCTTGCAGAGGCTGGTCATGAATGCGGAGGTGAATCGGGGGTCTCGGTCCGTGATAATCTTTCGGGGTATGCCGTAATGTGGGTATACGTGATGAAGGTATAGCCGCGCTACTCCTTCTGCTGTGATTGACTCGTTACACGGGATGAAGATCGAGGCCTTTGAGCAATCGTGGTCCGTTATTGTGAGTATAGAGTCGTATCCGTCTGACGGAGGGAGTTTGGTGATGAAGTCCATAGCGACGACCTCAAATGGTTCGGCGTTCGGGTCCGTGGTGATGGGAAAAAGGTGTGGTTTTTGACGGTGAGGGTTGATCTTGTTCACCTGGCATGTCGCGCATCCTTTGACGTAGTCTTCTACGTCCTTGCGCATGTTGGGCCACCAGTAGTCGCGTCGTAGCAGTTCGTAAGTATTCGCGATTCCTGGGTGTCCCATGGCTGGTGTATCGTGGAAAAAGGTGATTACCCCCCGTTTAAGGTCGTTGTCGCCCACGACAACTAGTGCGTCGTTCTTCCACCACAGTCCTCCTACTTTCCGCAGGTTGTGGGGTTCAACCCATCGCAGTACGTCCTTCTCATCGAGATTCTGCGATATCTGGGTCCAAATATCCATGTCGTGCATGGACATTTCCGTCGCTCGAAGAAAGCGGTCTGCGGGGAGGACGATAATATCATTGTTGTCCTCCTCATGCGTCGCATAGTCCGCTCTCCGCGACAGGGCATCCGCGCGACTATTCTTAACTCCGGAGATATGTTTCAGGAGGAAATCATACTCTGAGAGTTCTAGGAACTCGCGCGCGACCCGTCTGCTGATCTTTCTGGGTTCCTTCCAGTACTGGAGGTTGGCGTGGTCGGTGTGGATGATAATTTTATGGGGGGAGCCGACTAGATATGTGCGCCACGCTCGTAGGGCTTTGACGACTGCCAGTAGCTCTCTGTCATAAATATCGTAGTTGCGTTCCGTCTGACTGAAGGATTCGGAGTGGAACGCGACGGGGTGTAGTTTTTTGTCCGGGCCGAGCTGATTAAGCACGGCTCCGATGGCGACGTTAGACGCGTCGACTTCTAGCTCGAATGGTTTCGTGAGGTCGGGGAATAAAAGTATAGGTTCACGTTCGATGCTACGTTTGACGTATTGAACGCAGTCTTGCTCCTGTTGTCCCCAGTGCCACGGGGTGTCTTTACGGGTGAGGTCGTGTAGGGGTCGTGCCAGTGCGGAGAAACCGCGGATGAATCGCCGGTAGAAATTACAAAATCCGAGGAAGGCGCGTACTTCACGGAGATTCCTTGGGGCGGGCCATTCTCGGATACCCCGTACCTTAACGGGGTCCATCCGGAGATTGCCATGGCCTATAATTAGTCCAAGGTATTCAACCTCCAGTACTTCGAATTCGCACTTCTCGGGTTTGATATAGAGATCGTGTTCTTCACACAAGCGGAGAACTTCATGCACTATGGCGCGATGGTGGGGATAGTCAAGGGGTGTGGCAATTAGGATATCGTCCATGTAGACGATCACCTCGTTCGTCAGGGTAAGTGGTCGGAAAGTGTCGTCCATCATCGCTTGGAACGTGGAGGGGGAGTTGGTGAGTCCGAAGTACATAACGAGGGGCTCGTACAGCCCCTGGTTGGTCTTGAAGGCGGCTTTCCACTCATCTCCCAGTTTGATTCGTACGTTATTATACCCCCACTTGACGTTGAGTTTCGTGTAGAGGCGCGCATCGCGTATCCGGTCTATGAGTTCCGGGATTAGAGGGAGCGGGTAGTGGTTTCGGATCGTGAGTTCGTTTAATCGCCTGTAGTCTTGGACGGGGCGCAATTTGCCGTCCTTCTTCTTGATAAAGAAGAAGGGGGATGCGTACGGTGACTTAGACGAGCGAATGTATCCTTTTGCCAACTGCTCGTTCAGGAAGGCGGTCAGAGCTTCCTGCTCGTTCTGCGCGAGTGGGTAAACCTTGCAGTCCAATGAGGCCGGAGCGTTGGGAAGGAGGTCTATGGCATGATCCCAGGGGCGAGATGGAGGGAAGCGGTGAGAAGCCTCTTCGTCGAAAATTTTGCGGTGACATCTGTACTCCTTGGGGATCATTTCCTCGAACGTTCGCTCCTTTTTCTTCGCCGCTTCTTGCTGCGCCAACTCAGAGGCGGTTGTGGTTTTGCGTAAAAACGCAATCTGGGGTTCCCGCTCGTCGTCCATGAGTTGTTCCCATGCTTCCTCGTCAAGTTCATACGTCTCCAACGCCCGGATGGAAGCTTCTATGGGCGTGGCTTCGTCTGACAAGTGAAGGCTCGAAACCACGACCGGCTGAAACTCCTCGTTCAGCATCGCGTCTCCCCACTTGATTTTGGGCTCAAAGGCCATAAACCAAGGGTATCCCAGGATCACTTCGTCCCTTCCTAGGTTGGTAACTAAGAAGTGAAGCGTCCTCTCCTCTGTTCCTGTTTGCACGGTGAGGTCCATATAATGAGTGATGGCGCCGTCCTGATTGTGGGTGCCGTCTACATTCCAAATACAGATGGGGTGAGTCACCTCCCGTGTCCCGATCTGGAGTCGTTTCAAAAGTGAGGAGCATATGAAGTTGTCGGTAGCTCCCGAGTCGATAAGGACTTGTCGTTCGGCCATTGCGTGTACTGATTTGAACAAGACTGGGATTCGCATAGATCGAAACCTGCTAGTGTACACGTTTAAGTTTAATGCTCTAGCCCAGGCCGCCGGGTTCAAGTGTCGAGAAAATCCTCCCGTCCAAACAACTTTTCTACCATGAGGTCTCGCACCTCCTGGGTTTGTGCCTTCATCGCTGCGATCTGTAAATCCGCCTGCTCTTCGTTCGATAGTATGCGACTAGATTGTATGGCGAAAGAAGAGACGGCGGGAGTTGATAAACTTGGACCCGAGGAAGTCGAGGCTGATGGTCGCGGGGGCACGGAGGTTGACGCCACGGTAGATGTAGCGGCAGCCACTCGCATGCCCTTTTGAGGACAGTTACGCGAGATATGCCCTTGAGCTTGGCATCTAAAACATCTTCCCTCCTTCTGAAGGCGGGCCTTGTCGGTGTCGGTAAGGGCCACGGAGGCTCTGGCGCATCCAACATCCATGGCGTTGGGGTCGCGTGTTCCTTTGAGGGCTTGCACCCACTGTTCTCTGCTCTGTCCTCCTTTCTTTCGCTGGGGCTTGCCCTTGCCAAGGCGATCCTTTAAAATGAGATATTCAGCCTGCTGCAACCGGGCAGCCGCCTTCCACTGCTCCCAATTGACAGGGTGCTGGAAGCGGACAGCGTTGACTACTAACTGGTTTGGGAGTCCGTCCTGGAATAGTTCCAGCGTTGTGGCCTCGTCGGGGTTATACCCCGCCTTCGTGACGAGATTCTGGAAGGTTGCGACATAAGTGTCGATATCTCCTCCCTTCATCATGAGGGTTTGGAGTGCTTTGCGTGCGTTGGTCTGCTCGGATGTGTCGGTGTAGGCTTGTACGAACCAGTCTCTGACGGTGGTCCATAAGACTTCGTTTTGTCGGAGAACTCCGGCCGCAATCTGATCCTCCAGCCATTGCACCTGTTCATCAACCCAGTCGTTTACTAATGGGCCTCGGATGTATGACAGGAAGGTCATGGCCCGCGAGGCCGGGATCGACAGCTGATCGACGGTGGGATTCATCTCCTTGTAGAGTCGAAACGCTCGCAAGAAAGCCTTGCTTTCGTCTCTGACCCCAGTAAACTCGGGAGGGGGGTTTCCCCCCAGTCGTCCATTTCCTCCGGGGGCTGGCGCTGCTCCTCCTGGCGCGGCGCCACCGCCACCGCCACCGCCACCACCACCGCCACCGCCACTGCCGCCGCCACCGCCACCGCCACCACTACCAGATGGTACGGGTGCGCTGCCACTAGGCGGGTTGGGTGCTCCTCCTCCTCCAGCGCCACCGCTGGTGAGAGTTGTACTGGCCGAGGCTTGCTGGGTTTGGGACATTGCGTGAGTCTGGAAATGTGTTGTTGGGTTGGGTAGGTTCGTTGTAGGTACCGAAACACTAGGTGACGGGGAATCGTCGTCCACGGCAATGCCGGGAGTAGTATGAGTCGTGAGGGGTCCAACTCCGAGTGCCTGGGGTACTATGCTAATAGTGTACCACTGGCCTTTCTTTGCGGAGTAATCAATGTATGCCCACTGTCGTAGTTCTTCGAGATAGTGAACCTGTCGGTACTTCTGGGTGTTGGGGTGGAAGAGGAAGTATCCCTCCACTCCTTCGTGTTCCTTCCAAACGACGGCTCCTTTGACTTTATCGGTAAGCTCGTCGTCACTGTATCTGTCGATGTATTCTGCCTGAAACTGGGATCTGGAGCAACTGTGAAGATTCGCCACTGTGAGAGACTTGACTTAATGTAACGCCACCACAGGGGCGTTAGGTACGACGTGTACCGCGTTAAGTCAACGGGATCGGAAAGGCGCGAGCCGGCTAAGGCTCAGTTCGATGATGCACAAGTATCGCTCGGTTTCCCTGGAACCGAGGATAATAGTAGAAAGGCAAGGCTCAAGCGCAACGGCGAGCAAAAGTATGGACTCAAGCGCAAAGGCGAGTCGAAGGTCGTTCGTGAGGCAAAGACAATGTGGTATTACACAAGAAGTCAAGTCTACCGTACAAGCTAGGTAGGGCGCGACTTATATACTAGTACAGGATGTTTGCGAGGAGCAAACATATGGTGCGATCGTGAGTCAAGGGTCCTAAAGTGTGAACAAGGGAGAAACCGCATATAGTACAGATAGATTCCGCGGGGTCATGCGCCCCTCAGAAATGCTCGGCGGGTGGAAAGGAACGTAAAATGACCAACCCTATCGCCGCGGCGCACGGCGCAAGATAAGAATCGAAGCACGCGAAGCATGGGAACATATCGTAATCATACAACCAAGTCAGCAGGCAAAATCGTAACAATCGGCTCCATCTGGGAACTGGCATCTTGGCGCCACGGAAGACGGCTCTCCGGCATCCCGGCCCTATGGCGCCCGGACGGCACCATCCTCCTGGAGCAACGGGAGATCTCAGAAACCTTAGGCCGAAAGTTCTTCGTGGCCGCTGACGCTCTCGGCAACATCTCAGCTGCGCAACACGATGACCCGCCTCCACTTCCGACCAGGCGCTTCGAGCCCGTCGTTCGAAAGGAGGCTGACCCCCTCCTTCACGATGCCAGCTCCAAGTCCGCCCCGGGGGAGACAGGCATCACTTGGCGCATCCTCAAACTTGCGTGGCCTGCCTTAGCAACGCACGTGATCCACCTCTTCAACGCTTGTCTGGACAACGGCTATCATCCCCGACAATGGCGCCACGCCATCGTAGTAGTCATCCCAAAGCCGGGCAAAGACGATTACCTGGCGCCCAAGGCATACCGACCCATCTCGCTCATCAAGTGCATCGGAAAGCTATTGGAGAAGATAGTCGCCAAGCGTCTCCTCTACGAAGCGGACAAGTACCAGCTTCTCCCCACCACCCAGTACGGCACACGAGCATTCTCCTCCACGTTGGATGCCGGCCTCGCCCTCACCCACGACGTCCAATGCGCCTTCAGGACTCGCAGAAAGTGCGGCGCCTTGCTCTTCGACATCAAGGGTTTCTTCAATCACGTCAACCGTGAAAGACTGGTCCACACGCTGCGGATCCTTGGCTACCCCGAGTCGATTGCGGCATGGACGGACTCCTTCCTCACAGACCGAATGGCCTCACTCTCCTTCAATGGCAGCATCAATCTCCCGCAGAACCAACCCGTCGGAACCCCTCAGGGCTCGCCGATCTCGCCAATCCTGTCGGCACTTTACACATCAACACTCCTCAAGCTAGCACCGGCGTTCACCAACACCACGCTTGGTATGTACGTTGACGACAGCATTATATTCGCACACGGCGCCTCTTGGGAGGCTGTGGACGAAGGACTAAGAGAAAGGTACCGTCAATGCGAGGACTGGCTCCGCCGCTCCAACTTAGAATGTGAACCCGACAAAACAGAACTCATTTACTTTACCCCCCCTTACACACGTAAAAAATCCCCGCCCCCACCACATTCCTTACTACTCCCGAATCCCACACTCTCTACGTACTACCCCGTCCACGCGTCCTCCACCATCCGATATCTCGGGTTCTTCATTAACCACCGCCTTGACTGGGAGCCGCACGTGACCACGATGTGCAATCGGGCACGTGCCTCCCTGAAAGCTTTGCAGATACTCGGCAACTCCCAGAGGGGCATTTCCACGGCTAACTGGAGGCTTCTGTTCCATGCAGTATGCCTCCCAGTTCTGTCTTACGGATGTCAGCTCTGGATGACCTCAAGGAAGAAACTAGGCCTGCTGAAGAAGGTCCAGGTAGCTATGAACGAGGGGGTCCGTGTCATCTCCAGATCTTTCCGGACGGCACCACGCGGCCCCCTCCACGAGCTCCTTCGCATCTTGCCCGCATGGCACTATTTCGAGAAGCTAACCGCGACTTCTGCCATCAGACTGTTCCGTGTCCCCCGGACGTCGCAACTGATCGATCGCCTCGGCGGTGATTGGGAGCCTCCGGTCCAGAGCGGCCCACACTCCAGCAATGGAGGGGTGGTGTGTAACAGAGCACTGCGTGTCCGGTCTGGAGGACATACGCAACAGCGCCCCACTGCCTTGGAGGCTCTCGGCGCGCGAGTAGACCCCATGCTCACCGAACGCATCGACGTCACGGCCGTAGCCCCCTGGGAGGTTCACAACTGGGAGGCTCACGTGTCCGTTGAAGGGCCAGCGGACCTCAACGAGCGGAACTCCTTTGTCAACGGGCTTTACGCCTCGCGGCACGAGGAAAGTACGCTGATCATCCGCGTGTCGGGTCACATCTCAAACAAGAATAGACCCGACAATCAGGTGGTTGGAGCAGCGGCCATTTCCATATGGCAAGGAGAGTTGGAGCCACGTGCACGGACGTGGACGCTCGGCACAGGGGTGTTGACTCATGACGTCCACCTCTTCGGCATCGCCAAAGCCACCGAGCTTATTCTAGCTGAGTACTCACATGCGGCCCCCGACCACATTTACATAATCTCGTCCGATCTCATGGCCATCACGGGCATCTGTCAAACCCGTGCGCTGGCAAATCAATCGTCCATACTCATGTTTCATAATGCACTGACGGCCTTCTATTCTACCCACAGGGACACGGGGATCCACCTCGTGTGGTCCAAGGAGATGAGGAAGAGACCCACTGATTCCCAATCCCGGAAAGCTGCCCAGGCCGCCTGTACCCATACCCCCCCTGCCTCCATCAAACGCGTGCAGTCCGCCGCATTCGTTAAAAAATCCCTACGCTCCACCGCCTTCCTTCAATGGTCCTCTGAATGGGCCAAGGAGCAAAACCACCCCACCCGCATCGGCCCTCGAGCCTACGGCCACTCCATCGACTTCACCCACCCACCCGATGGCCGGAACCACCCTCTATGGCTGGCCGCCATACCCCCCAAAAAGCCCAGTGAGGACTACGTCCCGATCACCCAACACACCCACTGTACGGCGTTCCAACTCGCCACCTTACACTCCTTTACCTCCGACTACACACTCCTTCACCGACCTGACCTCCCCCCAGAAGCCGCCCACTGCCCATGCGGTTTCCAGGACCGCTCTTTCTACTACCTCGTCTACGATTGCCCGCGTTACGTCACCCAACGCCGGGAGCTCTTCTCGTTACGAGCACTCACCGCACGCATTCCGGAGGATGTCACACCTCCGATCGAACTCTTCACAGGGGAAGGGGACATGGCGTACGCCTTTTGCCGCTTTCTTCAACAGACCAGCGCAGCTTCAAGACCGGAGGCTGGGGCCCAACCCCCGGCTGATCATGGTTGATCGCGGCGATCAAACTCAAATCTGGAAGACCCTGCACCACGCAGCCCGCCTCTCAAGGCCGTCGTAAGTCGCCGCTCGTTTCGCTTCCTTTCTTACCCCTCCGCACGCACACGCTTCACGCCTTATGCTAATCTGACTCTTACCCGGCCTCCTTGGGAGGGGGCCTTCAATGTATTTACCAAACTTCTCGGGACCGCATGTGGGGCTCACCTTACGATACCAGTGTTTCACAAATTTTGCTCTCTTTATAGAGGCAAAGACCGTTCTTGTACTATGTACTGCCGCGGAATACAAATGGTTTTAAAAAAAAAAAAAAAAAAAAAAAGTAGAGTTGGCGCGTCGTGGTGGGAGGGAAACAGTGGTTAGACTAGTGCATCGTATACCCGGAAATGCAAAGACGACTCACGAGAACACAAAATGAGGCTTTTTTTCGCGATGACCTTGGTGATGACAGACTGTCGAGCATCGAGCGCTTGCGGTTCAGCCGTTCCCGTTACAGGTGCCCTCAGGCCCCCCGATAATGCCGAATAAGGTCGGGTATGGATTTTGGCCGATTTTGGCCCTCGGGGGTTGACCGGAATTGGCCCAATTTGGGCCCTCATAGGTGGACATCGTACCCGGCTGTGGCCCAGCACCAGAAATACTCACGACATGGGTGGACTTTTGTACCCGACCTCTAGGAAGCGTAAAAAAATCGTAAAAATTCAAGAAAATTCGTTAAAAAAATCCCTGCTACCTGTAAAATACTCGTACAACCCCATACACATGTGTGAGAAATCTCTAGTCATCTGCGTCATCAATCGCGTTGCCTTCAACGACCCTATCTCTGCGTGAAGGCCTCATGTTGTCAAAAAACGAGTGGCAGTACCGCAACTGGCGACAGCACACACACTGACATAGTAAATTATTAGTAAAAAAATAAGACAAACATAGTACTTGCACCTTTCCAGTGAAGGGCCGACCCGATAAACAAATGGAACAAGAAGTGTACGACTCAGAAGTGTAATTGCCCGTCTCACGCACCATGGCCTTCATGACGGTGGCGAAGGAGCCCTTGCCAAGCTCGTTTGCCATGTCGTAGTGTGCATGGATGCCCGTCAGCTTGAGCTGGGCGAAGTGCCGGTAGTCATCGAGTGGGTTCTGCGGAGGCATCGGTGACCCAAACACAATGTCGTTCCCGTCGCGCAGGATGCGCGTATGGCCCTTTTGCACTCACATGCCGTTGATCTGTTCCGATTCCCCGAGTGTCAGCTGTGCGTGTTTTCAAAGATGTGGAAGCAGTTGGTTGGGGCAAACGAGATGAACGTACCCAGGTCCCGTTCATAAGCTGTACAACGACTTGGGAATGGCTATTCTCTACCCATCCCATATGATTTGACAATGATTGAAACCTGCTTGTACACCGAAAAGGCAGATGCACGTAGTCAGTAAAATAACATTGTCCCAAAACTTGAAGGATGGGTGTCGTTTCAGGGTGTAAGCTTCCCAGCACTTTTAATCAGCTCAATGCACTTTTCATGGCACTCACATGTCGACGAAAGTTACAAGGATTGTGGATCATTGGGGAGGCCCTTGAAGGCAGTGTTGATGCAGCAGGGGCTCAGGGTGGTGATGGTCTAAGATGGGTTTGGAGGGTGAAGCATCGCAAGGTGTTGCGCAGGCCTCCGCGGAGCGTGAGCTGTCATATATAGATCCACAGCGATCGCGGACGCATCTGTGTCGAAGGGCTAAGGCCGCATGCAAGTGCAGCGAGGTTGGGATGGAAACGGGGTCGGTTGGTCGCATGTGGTCGGAAATGGTCGCGCACGCTTCGGCGCAGCGTGAAACTTCACAGAGATCGCCGCTGGGGTCGGGAACGCGTCTGATTCTAGTTGCTAAGGCTCAAACATGAAGCTTGAAAGTCCGAAATCTGAAAGGGAAAGTCTACTAGTAGGTAAAGTCTGAGTCGAATGGTGACCTTGTTGCCATTTCCGAAGTCAGCATGTTGACAGAGCATATCTTGGATGGTTTTCTTGAGCACCACAGTGACGAGGCCGTCAATGGATTGGGTGGTAATGAGCTCGAGCATCGTGACAGTGAACTTTCGACATGGTGATGGGAAAAGAATGCGTACCCGCAAGTACCCACGGGTACCCGCACCACAGGTACGGGTTTTGCACGGGTTCAGGATTGGCTACCCTGGCCCGTACCTGCGTGACACATGCCCGTGACCCGTATGGGTTTTGCCAACCCGTGGTAATCCCTAATTGCAGCGTGGTGAGGGTGACGGCCCACCGAGAAAAATGGTAAGAGTGAGACGCAAGGATGTGTGGCTGGTCTACAAGTGCCCTAGGGGCCGTTGCCAAGACGAAAGCAGGCAGTTGTTGTCATTGAGGGCACTTGATGCCCTTTGACGCGATGTAAAGGAGATAGTAGTGATGAGCGACAAAAAAAAAAGTGTGTATAGATGGATGGGATGAGGAACTTGAAAGCGCGAGAGAATCGACGGTGAACTCGGACGTCGTGGGAATGAGCAATATGCAGCTACCACGTCCAATACCGGGAGAGAAAAGGTTGCAGAAAGCTTTATGCCCAGCATCATTTGGACTGCGAGACAGGCCAGAAGTAATTGCAAAACCCGCAGGTACCCATCAGGTTTGGCACGGGTTCAATTTCCAAAGCTGTGGTAAGCTGAACAAAGCAAGGAACAAAGCCAAATAGGATCCAAAAAAAACAAAGCAGAATAACTGCTGAACAGTAGCCAAAGTGTACAGTGGTGTAGCTGAGCCGAGCCGATCAAGAGACATAATTTTTCCGAACTGCTGCCGGCTGTGGTCAACCACCAATGGGTGGACCGATCCCCGACCTAGTACTGGAGGTGCGTCTCGGGGGTGGACGGGGAAACCCGACCTCGTTCCAAAAAAGGAAATTAATGGGTGGACAAATGCTAGCCGATACCTAGTGTTGCCACGGCTCGGCTCAAAATGGCTGAGCCAGCCGAGCTGAGCCATCTTGAGCTGAGCCAAGCTGACAAATCGGCTCATGACCAAACCTGGCTCAGCTTGGCTCACGAGCTGGGCTGAGCCGCTCAGCCAAGGCTCGATTAGGCCAGGACCAAATTAGGCAGGTCAAGCCGGGCTCATGGTGGGCAAGAATAGATTTTTGGTATTCAGGCTGGCTGAGCCAGGAACGAGCTGGCTGAAAACGGAAAATCGCACTGAGGCTCTTGCTCTGTACACTGGGTGAGTCACCTTTCGCTTCCCTTGCTCCCCATCCTCACCTATGCCGATCACCCTCCTGGGCCTCCCCTGTCCCCTTCCTCTCGCCTACACCCCGTCCCCGCTCTGGTGCCGCTGTCGGTGCACAGATTTTCCTGCTGTGGGCATGTCGTCATTGCGTTGTCAGCACTGATGGCACGCCAACTGCTCGTTGTCTGTGTGCTGTCAGCACGCTGGCTGTCTGCCCATGCGTTTCTTCCTTACCAGTGGTTCCTGCACAGCTCGCCCTCCCTGACCTAGCTGCCTGCCATCTGTACCCTGGGCCCTATCGGTGCTACAGCTTCCTTGGTCGCCTTTTCGCTCCTCTCGCTCCTCCGTCCTCGCCTACGCTGTGTCGCCCTCCTGTGTCCCATCGCTCCTCTTGCCTACACCCCGTCCCTGCTCTGGTGCTGCCGTCAGTGCACAGATTTTCCCGCCGTCTGTGCATCATCATTGTGCTGTCAGCGCTATTGGCGCGCTGAGTGCTCGTTGTCTGTGTGTTGTCAGTACACCAGCTGTCTGCCTGCGCGCTTCCTCTTTGCCTGTGGTCCTGCGCAGCTTGCCCTCCCCGACCTAGCCGCCACCTGTGTTGCCCTCCGCACTGCGGCCCTCTCACACATTCTCAGTCTCTCACCCTTCCCCTTGTGCTTTCTATCGCCCTTGTGCCCTCCGCCTTTGTCACCTCATTGTCTGCTAATACGTCCAGCGTTGTAAGGGTGTCGCAGCCCTTGAGCGCGAATCCACCCATTATCGACCATTTCGGTCTCGTCGGCTCGGCACGTGACTCGACTGCCTATCTCGGATGATCACCAAACCGCCACCAACTCGTGTTCAACGCGCCTTCCCTCCTCGCCTCGTTTCCCCCACTCTTCCGTCTCCCCACCATCTCGTCTCACTCCTCGTCGCTCTTTTACTACGGCCTAATATGATTACATTTCCGTCACCGGTCGGCACCCACGAACATCCGCTTTTCCTCAAAAACGACTTCCCGCGCGACGTCGTCAAGGGGCCTACCTCGGAAAACCTCTCCACCATTCTTCACTCCACCCATCCGTCACCTTTGCTGCCCTCATCACCCCGGGATCTTGGTGCATGTCTACACCCACGACCGTTGAACGGTCCAGAACGGCGCTCTTTACCTCGGGCAAAGGCGCGCCCCGACTTTCATTTTATTCTTCTGCCTTTTTCTCACCCTCGTTCCTCAACATAGTGCGCCTCGTCGACGCCACCCGCGTCGCCTCTTCGACCTCCCTCCTTCAACCAGTTAGACTCCTTGTCGCCATTCTCCTTCCTTGTCACCATTCTCATTCTTTGCTTTACTCCCCCGTTTCATCTCGACGCTTGCCCGAGTACAGTACACGCCGTCGACGCCACTAGCGCCAGGGACCGTAAAACTTCACCTTAGCCTTACGACCGTCTGTCTGTCCGTCTTTCGTAGTCTCTCGCTATCCCTTGGACTCCTTTACCTTACTTTTCCCCACTTCGACCTACTCTCCCTCACAACTTTCGACTTAGCGTTTGCGACGACGAGTTCCCTTACTTACAGGTACACGAGGTATATAAGGACTCGGAATCGCGCTCAGCAATAACATCTTTTGAATCGATCTTTTTCCCCGCGTCTTATTCGATCCTCTTCTCTTTTCTCTCGCGTGAACCAGTAACAGTTCGACGGGGCCGGTCTGAATCGAAGACACCCGCTCGACCGTACCGACTCACCGCTTCCTTTTCCCCCATTCTAGCTATTTTCCGCGTCGTCGCTACGTGTGATTCAAGCTTCGCTCGACGTCTTCAGTCTCTCTCTCAGTCTCGGAAATAGTCTCTCTCTCGGCGTCCACGATTTGGGCACTCATTCCAGCAAAGGCTCGGCGACAACTTCCTTCCTTTCCCTTCCTCTGTTTAGTCCCCAACTCGGCCGCACCTTACTCACTCACGCGCTTTCGAGCTCGTACAGCGTACGGGTGGCTAGATAAATCGACGTTTTCGCAACTTTTGCTACTTTCCCAGTACTTCTCCTGTACCATTTTGGCAGTCCGCACATTCCCGCGCATCAGCTGAATCCGACGTTCTCGCGCTCTGGCAAGTCAGGCCTTGGCTAGCTTGACTGCCCTTCCATCCCTCTGCCAGTGGTTTGACGGCCTCGCTTGGTTGCCCCTTTGGCTTGATATTATCTTTAGACCTACGTCACTATCTATACATACACTTCCTGTACCTACCTCTTCCTACTCCAGTCAATCTCAGTTCTCCCCTCTGGGCTTCAGAGCTCTGTAGGGTTTGCTCTCCCTCCTTCGCGTTCCCGGGCGTCTCGCATCTGCACGCACCCTTAGAAACTTTAGAGGGTCATTTCCCCGGTATAGGCAAACCTCTGTGCGACGTTACGAGTCCCGCGATGGCCTGCACGATCGGCACGGCGGACACTCTTCCTAGTGTGCTATCTTCCTTGCGTTCCTGAGCGCTCCGCACCCGCACGCACGCCCTTAGCAGCTTTGGAGCGACACTTCCCCGACTCTAGCGAGGCCCCCTACGGAGTTACAAGACCCGCGAAAGCCTACACGATCGGCAGCGCAGCTTCACACCTCCCCGAACCCAACGTCCTCTAGGCTGCACATAGAAGCGCTGACCGGCAGCTTAGGGTATCACCGCCTCTGCCACCTACCATCCGCTGTCTACCCCTGTTTCCCTCGCTAGCTCCCTCTCATTCTCACCCGTGCCCTCACACACTTCGCCCCATGACCGCCCAGCTCTCTACCCCCACTGTCATTTCACTGCCATCTCACCTCAGGTTATAGTTTAGACTTTCCCTCACAGATTTCGGACTTTTGAGCTCAGTGTAGCTCGCTCCCTTGTGTTCCCCAGCACGCTGCACTTGCGCGCGGCCTTAGTGACTCAAGCGAAACGCGCTCCCGACCCCAGCGGCCACCTACACGAAGTTTTGCGCCGCGCCGAAGCGTGCGCAACCATTTTCGATCACCTGCGACCAACTGACCCAACTCCCTCTCCCGACGCCGCCGCACTTGCGCGCGGCTCTAGCCCTTCGACACCAACGCGTCCGCGATCGATGCGGACCTATATACGACGGCTCGCGCCCCGCGGAGGCCTGCACAGCACCTTGTTACTCTTCACACCCCCCAAATCCTGTGCACACCATAGACCGTTTCCTAGCGATCAGGGACAGTTTAGGGCATCAAAGGCCACATCGCCAAGCTTCTTAGTTTCCTCATCGACCCATCTGTTCAGGAGGAGTCGTTTCCATTGCTGCCACCTTGGGGAGTAGGAGAACGGGAACCAGGGAGAGGAGATGTACCTAGCTTCCTTGACATAGGCTGCAGCCAGGAGAAGGGGGACAGCACATCATTGTTTGTGCTGCGATGATACCCTAAACTGTTCCTGAATGCAAACAGTCTAAGAGCACACAGGTTTGGGAGGTGTGAAGCCACGCTGCTGGTTGTGCAGATGGCCACAAAACTCATAACTTGGTACAGAGGTGCACCTGGATTGGGGACACGTCACTCTAAACTTGAAGTTGCTAAGGTCATGAGCAAGTGTGGGACTCTCAGGAACACAGGGAACTAGACCCTGCAGAGCTCTGAAGCCCAGAGGGGAGAACTGAGATTGACCTGGGTAGAATGAGGTAGGTACAGGAAGTATGTATACAGTCCAACAGAGAGGCAGATCTAAAGGTGTAGTGGTGTCCATAGGGCAACCAAGTGAGGTCGCAAAACCAGAGGGAGGGTAGAAAGTAAAAGCCCAAATCGACCATAGCACGGGAAAGCGCAGGCCACTGGAGCAGTACAAGCAAGTAACAAAAGATGCAGAAGGAGAGATTCTCTCCTTCTGCATCTATAGGCGGAGGGGGTCCCACAGGGGTTACAGAGGGACAGAGGAGGAAGGGCCGAGGCCGAAGCGTTCACGACGACGACAGCCGGTGCGAATGCGAATGGACGAGGGCGGGAACAAGCATGGTTGGGTGAGATGAGAGCGAGACAAGTGGGGATGCCGTCCGAGGCAGCGAGGCGAGGCGAGACAACCGGAGGCGAGGTCCTTCGAGTGCCCGCAGCAGGGCCTGACTCCCGGGACAAACGCGTAGCGAGAGGAATGATAATCACACTGAGACGAGAAGGGAAAAACACAAGCTAGACTGACTATTCCGGGCCAAGAACGCGAGGTCTAAATACAAGAGGACAGTACTAGCTACGGGTGAGCCACCAGCAGTAAGGAGTAGAGGTAGTGAAGGGTGGCATTGGGAAATGAACGTATGAACAATGGGAGAGCGGGACGCGGAAACGATCGAGTCAGACAAATGCTCAAAGGAAGATGAGCGCGGAAACGAGAACCGAAGGATTATCTATGTGAAAGGTAGCGAGCGTACAACAATACAGTCAAAGAAAACCGAGACGTCATGACGCACGACAATACGACCCTGCTCCGAATCCAGCAGCGGCGCACTGTCAAGCACAGGTTCTGACGGCGTCTCACAGGTGGCTAATGAGCTCGATCTTGACATCTTGGAAGGGATATGCGAGGTGGGTGGTGCAATGGAGACGGGAGTTGAGGAACAAAGGCGGCACGAGGCGCGGTGATACCCTAAACCGTTCCTGATCGCTAGGAAACGGTCTACGGCGAGCGCAGGGTCTAGGGGGTGTGAAACGTCGTGAGCGGTCGCGCAGGCCTCCGCGGGACGCGAGGTGTCGTATATGGGTCCCCAGCGATTGCGGACGTGTCTGTGTTGAAGGGCTTGTGCCGCGCGCAAGTGCGGCGAGGTAGAGAGAGGGAACGGGGTCAGCTGGTCGCAGGTGGTCGGAAACGGTCGCGCACGCTTCAGCGCGGCGCGAAACTTCGTACAGATGGCCACAGGGGTCGGGAACGCGTCGGGTCCGAGTCGCTAAGGCCGCGCGAGAGTGCGGCGTGCTGGGGAACGCAAGGGATGAGCTTCACTGAGCTCAAAAGTCTGAGGGGAGAAGTCTACTATTAGAAGTCTTAGGTGTAAGGTTGTAAATACATGGCCTATATACTGGGGAATGCAGGCTAAGGAAAGAGGGTACATTAGCTCAGGAGGGGAAAGGGGAATGCTAAAACTCGAAGGGATATGTCCGGGAAGAGAGGGAAGCCGAGCGCGCATAGAGCGCGGGAACGAAGTGCTTAGAAAGCGCGCAACGTGCGGGAGAACGTAGGAAAGCGCAGGCGAGTGTGGGTGAGCGCGGGTGAACACAGGAAGTAAATAGAAATGCAAAAATAACCCTTTTCAGGGCACAGGGAGAGCGCAGTCGTATCAGCGGGGACACGCGGCCTGCATACGGGGCCTGGGGAGCATCCTGCGAAGGGGATTGGTGTCGACGGCGATCCATGGCAACGAGAGGCGAGGGCGGGCGAGGGAGAAGGAGAAGATGTCGAGTGAGGAGGAGGGAAGGTGTCCAGATTGAACGCCGTGGGAAGTCGAGACGATATGACCGATATGGCAGCTATGCCACGCGAGGCCGGACCGAGACCGAAAGTACCGAAAACATGCGATTTCGGGCCCAGCGCCCGAGGGATCCTTACAGCGCAGGAGAGGAAGAGCCTGAGCAGGGTATGAGAAACCCAGGTGGCGACAGGAAGGCGAGGCAGGAGATGGCACCGAGATGGTGGAGATGGCGGGACAGCGTGCAGGGCCAAGAGGGGGGTCCGAACGATGCAGAGCGCGAGGGTGAAGAGGGTCCAAGTGGGTCGGAGGGGCTGAGGGGTAGAGACGGTGGAGCGAGGAGGCGTTGGGGTCTGAGGCAGTGATATGGCGAGGGAGTGGAGTAGAAGGTGTTGAGGGGCTGAGACAGCGTGCATGAGGGGAAAAGAGCGGCGGTGGGAGCGGCAAGGGCAGCAGTGACAGCACAGAGGATGGGAACGATAGTGCAGGCAGCAGCGGCAAAGATCCAGAGAGGGTGGCAAGGGCAACTACGAGGACGCAGCAAGAGCAGAGGATGGCAGAGGATGCAGAGCGGCGGTGGAAAGGGTGCAGAGAGTGGCAGTGGGAAGTCGCCAGCGACACCCGCGACACAGACGGCAGCAACACAGGCGGCGGCAACACAGGTGGCAACGCAGATGACAGTGGAGAGAATATGGGCGATGGCAGCAGTGAGGACCCAGAGAGGGCGGCAAGGATCCACGAGGGTGCAGATGGCGGTGGCAGCGAGAATACAGAGGGCGGCGGCGGCAGTGCAGAGAGCAACGAAGGCACAGAAGGTGGTGGCAACTCAGAGGGTGCAGAGCGACGATAGTGAGTAAGGCAGAGGGTGGATATAGCACACAAATAGTAAGCGGTCGGCATGCAGGCAGCGCAGACAGCGTGCAGACAGCGTAGACAGCAAGCAGGAACAACAGGGGGAGGAGCAACGACAGTTGGACAAGATTTGACTTAGAACTTTCTTGGAGCCCAGTTCAGCTGACGCGGCTGTCTGCTACCCAAAATGGCATGATCTCCTATTGGTACTATTGCATGGCTCGAGCCGGCTCAATTGGGAATGGCTCAGCTCGGCTCGTCGTTTTATGGTCAAGCTGTGCTTAGCTGAGCCAAGCCAAGCTGAGCCGAGCCACGGCAACACTACCGATACCCAACCCTCCTTCCATAAAAGGTATACGAAAGGGTGGACCCGACCCCGACATTTATCAGCATTATCGGGGGGCCTGTGCCCTCATGTGGGCGGCTAGCGGCTTGTCACTCTTACCGCCTTCTGCCCTCCCAGATTTACCAGACTTGTCTCACTCCATATTATTCAATGCCCCAAGATCTCGAGAATGTCAATATGACCAGGGCAGATATAGGCCCAGGTAGAGGTACCGTGCTCCCCTGTCGCTATCTTCACCACTTTCACTCGCCACTGCCACCCCATAGGCGACCACCCGTATACACCCCAGTCGGCCCCGATTCAGGAACCACGGGGAACGTCTAACTTTGTCGATGGTTCAGGGCCTATCTTCTCAATGTATCTTGAAATGGCGACGGAAGAGGACAAGAAGATGGTAGAAGGATGGAAAGCGGACGCTGATGGCATTCTTATATTTGTGCGTCACTGGCTTTCGACGCTTTGCACTGCTTCACACTCATCTCTCGTAGACTGGTTTATTCTCTGCTGCTGTCGCGTCGTTAATCTCGGTGTCCATCCAGGACATTCGACTGAACCCTCAGGACACTTCCAACTTCTATCTCGCAAATATCTATCAGACTCTCGCCAATCCTGGATCCAACATTTCTAGTTCTCTCCCTGCTTCACCACCTTCATTTTCTCCGCCAAAACATGCCGTTTGGGTGAACGCACTTTGGTTCTTGAGCTTGGTCATCAGTATCACCTGCGCTCTACTCGCAACGCTGCTTCAGCAATGGGCACGAAGATACCTCAAGGTCACTCAGCCACGTTACAGTCCACACAAGCGAGCAAGGATCCGTACGTTCTTTTTCGAAGGTGTCGACAAGTTTCTCCTTCCGTGGGCAGTTGAGGCCTTGCCCATGCTGCTACACGTTTCCCTGTTCCTTTTCTTTGCCGGCATCTCCGTATTCCTGTGGAACGTTGATCTGACGATTTTCAAATTGGTGCTGTCGTGGATCGGGATTTGCACTGCTCTGTACGGGTGCATCACGTTCGTCCCGATCTTTCGTCACGACAGCCCATACCACACCCCACTCTCATTACCAGCATGGCACATTGTCACTGGGATATCATATATCATTTTTCGGGTTTTTTGGAGGCTCACAATGTTGCCCTATTTTGGTGCTCGATCCTTCCGTTACTTTCAATCCCTGGAGTACAGGTATCGCAAACTATTAGTACAGGGCATGAAGAAGTCAGCTGAGGAAACTGCTCTGAATGCACCATCGGAGATCGATACCCGCGTCTTTCTGTGGACCTTCGACAGTTTGGACGAAGACCATGAACTGGAGCGCTTCTTTTCTGACTTACCTGGCTTCCGCAGCTCACATGTCGTCGACGATCCTCTGCCCTGTCTCACTGAAAAGCAAAAGTGGAAGCTTACGACAGCATTGATGACATTATTAGACGTCACTTTCTTATCCGGTGTGCTGCCCGACACTGTCAAAGACCGGCGGGCCATCATCTGTGCGAAGGCTTCCGATCCAGTACACATTCCGGGGGTATTCGGTGTCTTTAACAAGATTTTGTCCAGATACCAATATTGTGGTCCGATGTCCGCCGAAATTGTGCAGATTATGACTGGATGGGGCAATAATACTGATTTGGTAGCCGCAGTTCGCATGGCTGTCGCAAGGACACAACAGCGCGACGATTCTTGGTTTATTCTCGCCTCCAATGAACTGGGCATCCAAGAATACGTCCTCCGAGAGTACGCCACACACGGTGACAGCCTCTCACTTGCAATCTTGATCTACATCACTCGCCAGCACTTTACCCATTTCGGGGATGGGTCCTGGCCAGATTACGAGTTCTCGTCCACTATAGAAGCGGCTTCGAAATTCGACGTGCAAGACACGTCACCTCAACTGCAGCGCGAGTTCTGTGCTCTCTGGAACCAAATTGTTCTCAAAGTCAAAGCGGGGAGTGTCACGCAGAATGACACGCAGAGTATCATATTTGACTACGATTATCGGCATATGACGCGGGATATCCTCAGACCGATTCGAAGCGTTTACGTCGCTCTACGTCATGGCACTGATTCTGCCCAATTTGGTTGGCCACTGTGGGCATCATATTCATATCCATTGTGTAATGTCCCCGGCCATCATCCAGACTCGGTACCTCACATCCATGACGACTCTGCATCCACTACCTTTGCTCGCACTGCCCTGCATGATAACGCTGCGCTAGTTCCTGCCTCCCCTGCCAGTGCAAAGTCGCCTTCCTCGTCCATACCCACCTCACTTCGTGTCGACGAAAGCCTCGAGGATATGCCACCGCTTGACAACTTCCACTCCGCTCATCAGACAATCATCGAAAGTCCCCACACTCCTGTTACCCTACCAGATCCAGCCACCGGTGGCGCAGCACAGGACATTTTCAACTCGGGAATAACGACGCCACACTCTACTCCTGAAACTTCCATATCCATCCTACCTCTTTCCTCTACCTCACCACCCGCTGTCTTTTCCCTCCATCACAACGATGTCCTCCCGGCGCCTTCCGAGGAACCAAACCTCCCACCATCAGCTTCTACCCCAGATATATTTCCTACAGGTGCGTTGGCCTCTTCACTCTTACCCACGAACCGATCCTACCTCGCTGTATTTCACAGAATCACGTCGCCCGGTCGGGGTCACCGTCACTCCAACGTCTGCACCTGATCTGGGTGCTGCCGCCGAAGACGATGGTGGCAAGAGGCCTGATTTGCGCAAGAAAATGGACGCCCTTGGCACCCTTTCGGTGAATCAGGAAAACCACGCAATCGCTATGGCCACCCTAGATCACCTACCACAGTCTCCATCGCTCCCGTCAGTTCTTGACTCGGACGTAGCTGTTGCGGTTCCTTCACTGCGGGAACTAAACGCCGAGCGTACAAGAGATCACCCTCTGCATCCCTCACATTGCCAGTATGATATCGTCTAAAGGTGTCCCCAAATCTCTTGGATGTGCATGTGAGATAGGACATGTGTTCTTGTTGGGCCCTCAATGTTATACGAATACACTCATTACCTTTTCTCCTCATGTCTGCATACTGTCCTCAAGTTCAATAGTTTCTCTTGCTAAGAGCAGCGTCGAGTATCTCGTAGCCGATACGATGGAGCCACTTTAAGATGAGGGATGAGGACGTTGGCGGCCAAGTTGCAGGAAGGGTAGAGCCAGTGGAGGTTACAGGGCACTCGTACTAGTAGGTTACCTGAAGGGTCAGTGAGTACGAGTGGTCGCGCACGTTGCATGGAGTCGAGAGAACGCTGCTGGCGTCAACATTGGAGATCCATGTATGCGTTCGAAATTTATGCGGGAACACCATCCCACCGCAGGAATCTAGACTATTTCGTTGCCTGCCCTACTGCCACCTGACTGCCCCGTTACGGCGCAGTGTGAAAGCGTTACCTCTAAGAACGCTTGCAAACCTGACCTGCTACCCTCCGCGGTCTTCGTGAGGCGCCCGACCAACACTTGCTCCTAGGGACCGGATATGCGCACGACGCCTGCGTAGGCTCAGCAGCTAACAACCCGGCCCAGATCACATCAATCCGGGGTCATTTCTCTCCCGAAAGAATGGCATGAAATGAGTTTGGTAGGGGACAAGATGGAAAGCTTACCGTCGATGGCCCAGCGCTTTGCTGAGCGCTGCGGTCACGTGCTGAATTCCTCGGCGGTGCACGCGCCTGTTGCCAGGAGCGCAAGTCATCCACTTAGAAACGTTCGAATGAGCGCGAAGAGCGGTGTTCATGCAATAAGGATGGAGTCGGGTTCGAAGAGCTGGCCAAAGTCAAATAAGGTCGGGGTTGGATTGGGCCATGGCGATCGCGTCGAGTGCGACATGCTGTCTTGCCCACGACGCGGGGTCTAGCGAATGGATGTGCGCGAACTTATAGTGGTAGGCTTTGTCTGCAACGGGGAGTGAAGTGTGTTAGGTGAAGCGGCGAGAGGACGAGGACATACGGCTGCCCCGCTTCGGGCAAGGCAAGGCAATGCTTAGATCTCTTGCTGAGAGCAGTGCAAGCGTCTGGGAGAATCGATCCTATAGAGCACTCTAAGATGGGGGAAAGAACGTTGAAGGGGGGTAGAGTGAGCTACAGGGCACCCGTAGTAGGTGACCTAACGAGTTAATGAGTATAAGCGGGCGTATACTCGGCGCGGGAGACCTGCATCATGTGCAGCTCGTTGGGATGTGGGTACATAAAAAGTTGAAGAGTTTTTCGATTTCTGTTGCAAAGATGGCACGGTCGTGAGAATTTATTTATTTTTGGCACGCATAGTGGTCAGTGCCCTTGCCTTCCTTGACATCCCCAAAAATACGACAGAGAAGGCCTCGCTTCGCTTCGCAACATCGCCAGATATAGGCGTCTGACCATCCTTGACCACCAGCATATGGTGCACGTTCTGGTTCCATCTGGTTCCGATCTGCCCAATAAGATGTGCCGCGAGCTCACCGATCTGTGGCAAAGAACTACACCCCAAAGTATCCTCTGTGAACATGGCGACTTGTTTTGCTATTTCTTGCGTAGTCGCGGCTGTGGATCGACTTCGTCAACAAGACCCTGAACAACAATAAAGCCAAACAGTATTACTCTCATCAGTCGTTCGTTGACTGACAACTGACCGCTGCTGACAGTAGCACACCATAAGCTTCAATATCCAAGACAGCCTGCTTCCCGCGCTCCCGTCTCTATAACTTATTAATCAATGAGTTACGGTCATTCAAGTTGTAACCTCAGCGACGTGCTCAAGTGACAAGGGATACTCGATAATCAATGAGATGGTGCTCCTTCAACGATCCGGAACCGAACATCATTTATTGCGCAAATCAAAATTAAATCGAAAGAAATAGATCGAAAACAGAACATGAGAAGTCGGGGTCAGGTTGACTGACGTGTACTGTAGACTTCGGCAAAACAAGATCAAACAAGGTCGAGACCCTGCGATTCGGCTAACCCCGTTACGCGTTATGCGGCTCGTCGTGTTCATTGCAACTCACTCACACATCGTACTCCTCGTAACCAATTCACTCCAGAATATCCAATGTCCCAAGCTCTCCAGGGTGTCAATGTGACCGGAGAAGACATAGCCCTGGGCAGAGGTACTACCTTACTCCCACCGGGCTGCATCCTCACCGTTCTCACCCACCACTGCCACCTCCATAGGCGACCACCTGCGGGGTACTACGTCTAACTTTATTGATGTTTCTGGCCCTATTTTCTCCATGTATCTCGAAATGGCAACAGAAGAAGATAAGAAGATGGTCGAAGGATGGAAAGCGGATGCTGATGGTATTCTCATCTTTGTACGTCACTGTCTCCCAATGCCGTGCACTGTTTCACGGATTTGTCTCATAGACCGGTCTATTCTCTGCTGTTGTCGCATCGTTGATCTCGGTGTCCATTCAGGACATTCGACCAAACCCACAGGACACCTCCAATTTCTACCTTGCAAATATTTATAAGACTCTCGCCGACCCTAGATCTAATATTTCGAGTTCGCTCCCCGCTTCTCCACCCCCCTTTTCTCCACCAAACTATGCTGTTTGGGTGAACACACTTTTGTTCTTGAGTTTAGTTATTAGTATCAGCCGTGCTCTACTCGCGACGCTGCTTCAGCAGTGGGCACGAAGGTACCTCAAGGTCACTCGGCCACGCTACAGTCAACACAAGCGAGCACAGATCCGTGCATTCTTTTTCAAGGGTGTTGGCAAGTGTTGAATACTTTCATGTGAGATTCTATTTTATGTCATCTTCATATATCTGGTATATTTTGGTACTGAGCGGACGTCGTGCAAACCCACGCGATGTCTTGATATTTTGCTACTTACTGTCTCGATCCCCGCTATCGCGCGTTTCCACGGAAGTGGAGGAGAAGTTTTATTTCCGAATGTCTTTAGTATAAAGGTCTCATATTTTCGTATCGTAGCACCTCAGTATCTGCTCTAGCGTGCGCAGAGACTGAGGTGAGTTATAGTAGTTTACTTATCGTGACCTGTACTTACTCAGCCCAGAAGGCTTGTCCGTTTGTACAGGTGAATATACCTAGTATCTGCTCTAGCGTGCACAGAGACTGAGAAGGCTTGTCCATTTGTACAGACACAGCCTGCGCACGCGTCCTATTCTATTTATTACTCACTACTTTTACTATTCCGAGCGTCCATACCTCGTAAGAGGTTATGGGCCCTGGTCTCCCTGCTGCTATGAACGATCCCCTCCCCACCTCTGTCCCCCGTCTTGATCCTACTGGTTCCAACTGGGCTATCTTCACTCTCCGCTTCCAGGAAGCGATGGAGGCAAACCAGAAGTGGGACCACTTCACCAGTACCTCTGTCTGTCCCATCGCAGCTGATCCGAACAAGCCCACGGATGATGAGAAGAAAGCCATAGCTGAATGGAACCAAGAAGAGACCGTTGCCAAGTACCTCCTCTCCCAACGCTTACCTGACTCTACTGCTGTACGCCTGAAGACTCTTACCACTGCCAAGGAACGCTGGGACAAAGTTAAAACTGATTTCAGCGTAAAGAGTCAGTACGCGGAGACCGACATGCTCACCGCTTTCTCCGAGATGCGCTGCCCACGTGGTGGTGACGTTCGGGCTTTCCTAGGCCAGATGCACGTTAAGCGCGAGGAACTTGTGGCAGTCGGTGTCACTATGACGGAGAAGGAATACCGGTCAGCCATCATCAAGTCTATCCCGGACGAAATGTCCAAGTTCGCTTCCAGTCTACTCACTGCTGCGCGCGTACTGGCGCCCACCAATTCCATCGACCCCGACATCCTTATTGACCACATCTCCGAGGAGGCCAATAGGTTGGCGGCGCGGCGCAAGCGTGACGGAGCCCCATCTGGCAAAGGGAAGCAGTCCCAGAGCCAGGACGAAGCAATGTCAGCCACCCAGGGGGATGGAGGGAAGAAATGTTGGAAGGGGAAGTGCCACAACTGTGGCAAGCTCGGTCACTGGGCATGAGAGTGTCGGTTGCCGAAGAAAGATACCCAGAACCAGGTGCAGAGTCAGGCGTCGGGGCAGTCCAGCTCACAAGGTCAGCCGCCGGCATACTCCAACGCCAACAAGTCCAAAAACAAGCCAGTGGGATCAGCCAACGCAGTGGCGACTCCTGAAGATGACGCCAGTGCGGAGGGCTGGACGTCTGTTGAGCCAGATGGATGCTGGTCGGCCGTGTTCATCGGAGACGTCCTGGAGCTACTGGAGACTGAGTTTGTTACCCCTCGCGAGTGCGAAGAGGCAGGGGCGGGTGCCGCATTGTCTGGCGGGCTCGCAGCAGCTGTCATTACGCAGATGGAGGCGGCGAGACCCACCCGTGTTGAGCTCTATGACTCCGGCGCCACGCACCATATCTCCCCTTACCGTGATGACTTCTCGACCTATCACTCGCTCGAGCCCCCGGTATTCCTGAACGCAGCCAACGGCCAGCAGTTCCCGGCTGTGGGCACTGGAAGCATGATTGTCAGTGCGCCGAACGGGAGCGGTCAGTCGGGGCTCACTCTCCAGAACGTACTTCACGCACTGTCAGTCAGCTACACCCTCATGTCGCTCGGGGCTCTCGACAGCCTAGGCTACCGTATTGCAATCAGCGGGGGCCACCTTGAGATTCAGTCGAGCACCGGAGAACGTCTTGCGTGTATCGTGCGGACAGCGCGTGGGCTATACCGCGTCTCACACGAGGAAGAGAGCGGCTACACTGTAGAAGTCGTCAGCGTCATGGAGCTGCACCGGCGCATGGGGCACATCGCACCTGCCAGCGCGCGCAAGCTCGTGGAAGACCGGCTCGTCACCGGCATCGCGCTCGACCCAAACTCGTGGGAAGAGCATTGCGAGGCGTGCATCTACGCTCGCGCAACTCGGCAGGCCATCCCTAAGATCCGTGTCAGCCCTCAAGCCAAGAACTTCGGGGACGAAATCCACACTGACCTGTGGGGCCCAGCCCCAGTGTCGACCCGTCGTGGGCGTCGTTATTTCATCACCTTCACCGACGATGCTACCCACTACACCGTCACCTATCTCCTCGCAGAGAAGAGCGCCGCGTTCGTGTACTACTGCCAGTTCGAGGCATGGGCACAAACCCAGAACCACTGCACCACGATCAAAGTCTTGCGTTCGGATCGCGGGGGTGAGTACCTGAGCAAGGCGTTCAGTACTCACCTCGCAAACGCTGGCACTGCGCGCAGACTCACCGTCCATGATTCGCCACAGCTGAACGGGGTCGCGGAACGTCTTAATTGCACCCTGGTCAAGAAGGTCCGGGCGCTCCTGCACTCGGCAGGCTTTCCTCAGAGCTTGTGGGGGGAGGCACTTTGGCACTCAACTTGGCTGAAGAATCGGACCTCGACCCGTGCCCTTGGCGGCGGAACGCCCTGGCAAGTGCTGTATGGCGTCCCCCCGGATCTGTCCGGCCTGAAGTGTTTCGGAGGGGCTGTTTGGGTGCATGACCTGAATGGTTCGAAGCTGGACCCGCGGGCGTGTGAGGGCCATTGGATCGGTTTCGACATCGAGTCGCGCGGCCACCATGTGTACTGGCCTACGAACAAGTCAGTCAGCGTCGAGCGGAATGTGTATTTCGCTGCGGCCGAGCGGCTCGAGGGGGAGCATATGGACGTACCCACCTCCTCAACTTTTCAAGGCGAACCGCCCGCCGCACCGTTGCCATTGCCTGCCCCCGCACCGCCTGCTGCACCTCCCCAGCCAGCTTCAGCCCCCACACCTCCGTCTCGGCAGTCTTCGTTATCGTCGCTGTCGTCGCTGTCCGAGGTTGAGTCAATGTTGCCTGAGCCTCAGCCTGAGCGTACCACGCGCCTTCGCAAGCCCTCCCGCATTGTGCAAGAGCTTCAAGCCGGTGTCGGTGTCGCCTCCACATGCCGTTCCGATCCTGTGATACCCAGAGGAGTTTCCGTCCCTGGGAGTTTCGGAGAGGAAGAAGACTCTGTCGACATGGCATGGTCCGTCGAAGGCGGTCTGCCTGCCCTCCGCGAGGACTGGGTCGGCGTTGAGGTGGCTCTGGTGGCTGAGACTGCTGACTCAGAGGCTCTGGAACCGTGCAACCTCGCTGAGGCAAAGCGCCGGCCCGATTGGCCGCTCTGGGAGCAAGCCATCCGCGAGGAGCTTGCCACGCTGTAACGGTAGCTCGGCCTCTGAGCCCGAAATCGTTCATATTTGCACACTCGATCACATCGGCCACGCGGCCCTTTGTCTACGCCTTTTATCTTACCCTTTTTCCTTTCCTCTTTTACCTTAGCTCTAGAGCTACTCCTCCTGTATTTAAACCCACATTCTTAGGCTCTAGTGAACGAGAGAATCACAGCGCCCGGTCACCCTTTCCCCCTTCTATTAGTGTGAAAATCCCGGAAGTCAGGCCCAAACGCGGGCACTCGAAGGACATTTCCCACTATCTCTTTCCCTCTTTCCTGGCTGCTTTCTTCCTAACCCCTCTTCTCTCTTTAACCACCCTCTGCCCACGTTTACTCACGCACGCGCTTTCGAGCACGTTCACCTGGCTGCCCCAGTGAGGCAGAGTTAAGTGGTTCATCTCTCCCTCCAATCACCTACAACCTTTCCATCTCGCGGTCGCCTTTGGTGACCAATCCTACAACCAAGCAGCCTCATCCTCTTCTCTTTTCTTTCGGTCGCCTCTGGTGACCAACGCAATGTCAAACAGTCTCCCTCAGTCTACGAAGCTCGCTCGACTCCAGCCCGTATTTCGTCTCGTTATCATCGTCAAGATCTAGTTGTTCTCGGTCTCCTCCCAGTCAATACAATCCTTCCCCTCAGTTTTCCCTTCGATTACCACCTTTTTCTTGCACAAGTTGTAGCGTTGCAGATTCCACGTTTTGCCCTCGTACATCACCCTAAGCCCTTCATTTCGTTTCGTTTCGTTCTCCAGCTTCACCTTTGTTCTTTCCATTTCCCATCCCCTCCCGTTCCGATCTCCGAAGCCACGCATTTGCCCCCCTCGATTTTGCATCCTCCACGCTCGTTCCGTCTCACTGTCCATCGACCATCACACGCACCATGAGGATGTATTACGATGACGACGAGGATGAAGACCCATACGCGCCGCGCACCGGACCGGCAGCGATGCCATCGCCACGCTCGAAGTTTGCACCTTACTACTCGGGACATGCAAATACGTTCGAAGACTTCCTGGAGGAATATGAAGGCCTAGCGTACGACTGCGAACTGACGGACCCTCAGCGAGTCGACGTACTCATCCGCTACGTAGCCCCCTCGTTGCGCGAGTTCTGGAGGTCTCTCAACGGTTATCATTCGCGCGACTGGCCCCGGTTTCGGCATTCGCTCATCAACGTCTTCGGCAATACCACCCCGCGGCACCAGATCATGAGACAGAAGCTGTACAGTCACATTCAAGACTCTTCCAGGAGCCGAATGTTATGCGAGGACGACGTGCTACAATACTACAGAAGGTTCATTTGCTACGGTATTCCCCTAGTTCACACAGGCCACATGTCCGAAGAAGAACGCAACGCAGCGTTTTGGTACGGATTCCACCCCGACGATCGCCAAGTCCTTCAGCCCCGTCTTCTTGGCAAGAACCCCTTCCAGCCGCCCAACATTCCCTTCCACTTCGACGTTGTTTTCAGTTGCGCATGTGCAGCGTTTGCATACGATGATTACTTCCCGTCGCCCTGGTCGCACGTGAAGCAGTTTGAGCCCCCGAGCGTTAAACACGTGTATCCCATCGTTGAGCCGTTTCCTCGAGATGCATACAACCTCCGAGAAGTGACGCCCGCTGCTGCCTCGAAAGCTGAGATAACCACCACCCCCGACGAGCTCTCTCTGTCTTCTCACTCGACGCCATTCACCCAGCTCCCCTCTTCGTCTTCGCCCTCGGCTTCGGAACCTCAGCAAATGCAAGCGCCTTCGGTGACGCTCGATCAGCTCGAGCCCGCACACACGTTTTCGTCCACGTTGCTCCCCTCGGCTTCCCCTCGGTCTCATACTCCGTCACTTGTACATTCGGCTACTGACAACGACCTCATTCCCGCACCCACGTTCTCGATCCCATCGTCTACGTTCCTCCCTTCGGCTTCTGAAGACCAGCTTGGGCCCGAGGCTGCGCCCACGTTTCCAATCACCACGTCCATGTTGCTGCCCTCGGTCTCTCCTACCCTGTCACGTTTACGTTCTCACTCGCTCACACATACGGCTGCTGATGAACCCCCCGAGATCTTGTCCACATTCCCCTCGCCTTCGACCACGCCTGCACCACTTTCCATGCTGACGTCTGATTTCGAGTACCTGTCCTCGGCGACGGTCGATCAGCCCGAGCCCGCACCCACGTTGTCATCCACGCCCCCTTGTCCGTCTTCGATTCCGTCCACGCTCTCGCCCTCTCCTGCGCGTTTGGCAGCGGAACATCAGTCTGAGCCTGAGCCAGCGTCCACGTTGTTCGCTTCCGTCCCTGCGCTGACATCTACTTCCCCGCACGTTCATTCGGCTGCTGACAATGGCACCATTTTCGCATCTACGCCCCCTTCTTTGTCTCCGACATCGTCCACGTCAGTACCCTTCTCTGTGAGATCGGCGATGAACAATCAGCCCGAGTCCGAGCACGAGGCCGCGTCTACGTCTATGTCAGTTCCCTTGTTATCGTTGCCCCTTTCGACGCTCCATCCTTTGTCTCCGCTTTCGTCCACGTCCCTACCCTCCCCGGTGACATCGGCAACCGACGATCAGCCCGAGCCCGAGTCTATGTCGGTGTCTGTGATCTCCACGAAGTTTGGCCTATCCCCACGCGCGCTGCCGTTCCCTCCTGACCAGAAGCTTGACCTACCCCCTCGCGCTCTATCGCCCCCTCCTGACTGGTTACTTGTGCCGTCTTCGACCCTTTTGTCTTTGCCTCTACCAGAGATGTCGACGCTCGACTCCCTACCTCTCATCATCCTGTCGCCTGATCAGTCATCGTCGTCATCGGGATCTCTCAGCCATTTGTCTAGGCCTCGCGAACTTGAATCATCTTCCCCTACCCTTGCACCTTCAGATGTCGTCACGCTGAGTCGCCCTGAGTTATCCTTGTCGTCGCAAGGCGAATCCATTCCATCCCTTCCCGCGTCATTCGAAGCACCGCCAATCGCACACATTTCGCCCCGTTCTACGCCACCGCGACTTCCCGAAATCAAGACGATCGGCTCAGTTTCCACCCAACTCGAAGTCACATCAGTCCCCGCCTCCGAGTCGCCAATTCCTTCCGTTCCACAGCCGCGAGAACCTCTAATGGTCCATGTTCATGTCACGCCGACGCTCACACTCCATCTCCCACTCGCCTCGCCCTCGTCGACGCCGTCTCGCTCCGGCTTTGCTCGGTTCAACTTTGCGCTCGTTTTCATCACCACGGCAGTCCTGGTTTCGACATTCTTCAACGTCTCGGCAACCCTTTCTATCCTCGCGCACAAGTACTGGAACAAGAATGAAGACTTCAGCAACATTCAGATCGGCACCCTCAACACTTCAAGTCGCGACGTCTTCGCGCAGCAGCTTCGACTCGGACAATACACGCCCCGCGCCTCGCGCTTCGTATTCGACCCAGGAGGCCCGGCTTCAAGTTCAAGACTATTCGGCACACGAAGACGTTCACAAGCGCAAGTCGAAGATACGCAACGGCTTCATCACACACGTCGCCATCGCCATTCCCGTTCCAACCGACAATCTCACCGTTTTCGACCCCGGAGTTGTAGCGTTCGTGTTAGAGCCGGCACACGAGGACTCGGCGACGCCTGATGAAGACGCGAGGTGATGTTTTTCTTCACGCATGATGTTACCCTTCCAGTTATTGTTTTGGCTCGCGTTTTCTTTGTTTTCGACGTCGAAACCCGATTTTTTTTCTTAGATGTAGCTTGACCGGGGATGGTCAAGATTTTGACCCCCCAGGAGGTGTAACGGTAGCTCGGCCTCTGAGCCCGAAATCGTTCATATTTGCACACTCGATCACATCGGCCACGCGGCCCTTTGTCTACGCCTTTTATCTTACCCTTTTTCCTTTCCTCTTTTACCTTAGCTCTAGAGCTACTCCTCCTGTATTTAAACCCACATTCTTAGGCTCTAGTGAACGAGAGAATCACAGCGCCCGGTCACCCTTTCCCCCTTCTATTAGTGTGAAATCCCGGAAGTCAGGCCCAAACGCGGGCACTCGAAGGACATTTCCCACTATCTCTTTCCCTCTTTCCTGGCTGCTTTCTTCCTAACCCCTCTTCTCTCTTTAACCACCCTCTGCCCACGTTTACTCACGCACACGCTTTCGAGCACGTTCAACGCTCCACGCCGCTGGCACCTGGACACTTGAACATGCACCCACCGGAGCCAACGTCATTGGTTCCAAGTGGGTTTTTAAGGCCAAGAAGGATGCTTCAGGCAAGGTTGTGAGGTACAAGGCGCGCCTCGTCGCGCAGGGGTTTAGTCAGGTGGAGGGAGTTGATTATTTCGACACCTATGCCCCTGTCGCCCGGCTCGCGTCGTCGCGTGCTGTCATTGCCATGGCCAACTGTCTTGGGCTAGAGCTGCACCAAGTGGACATTAAGGGTGTGTACCTCAACGGTGAGCTGATGCCCGACGAAGTCCTCTACATGCGCCATCCCCCGGGCTATCGCGAGGATGCCTCCAGCCGTGTTCTGCGCCTCTGGAAGTCTTTGTATGGCCTCAAGCAGGCAGACCACCGCTGGTATCAGAAGTTCGTCAGCATCCTCAGCAGTCTTGGTTTCCAGCAGTGCAAAGTCGATCAGGCAGTTTTCTACAAGCATTCCAAGAAGCCTCAAGTTCTCATTGTCATTGCTGTCCATGTGGACGATTGCACGATTGCTGCAAGCAGTAGCCGTCGATGCGCTCAAGGCTGGCCTTCGGAAGCATGTCGAGGTCACAGACCTCGGCAAGCTGCACTGGATGCTTGGCATTGAGATCAAGCGTGACCGAGCAGGTGGGACTGTGCATCTGTCACAGCGGTCCTACATTGACTCAATCCTGCGTCGTTTCGGCTTCGACGATGCGAAGACCGTCTCCACCCCCTTCGACACCCAAGTCCAGCTCACCCTCGAGCAAGCCCTGGCGGATGTGGCCGAGTTCGCGGTCATGCGCGACGTGCCCTACCGCGAGGCTGTCAGCGTGCTCAACTGGGCCGCGCTCGCCACCCGCCCCGATATCGCGTTCGCGGTGTCCACTGTTGCCAGGTTCTCGGCCAACCCCGGGATGGCACACTGGACCACGGTAAAACGTATCTTCCGCTATCTTGTGGGGAGGTGCGACCTATGGCTCACGTATGGCGAGGCCCAGCGCATGCTGGTTGGCTATGCGGACGCTGACGGTAGTATGACGGAAGACCGCCGTGCGATCACCAGATATGCATTCCTCATTGATGGCGGTGCAGTTTCCTGGTCTTCGAAGAAACAGGAGATCGTCTCCCTCTCGACCACCGAAAGCGAGTACGTCGCTGCGACACACGGCATGAAGGAGGCCTTGTGGCTCCGGAACCTGCTGTCCGAGGTCTTCAAACCTGTCGTTGGCACGACGACGTTGTTCTCGGACAACCAGTCTGCGATCGCACTGACGTGGGACCACCAGTTCTACCCGCGTACCAAGCACATCAATGTCAGGTACCATTTCATTCGCTGGGTCATGGAGAATGGGGCGATACGCCTCATGTACTGCCCCACGGCGGACATGGTGGCCGACGCGCTGACAAAGGCACTCCCCTCCCCGAAGGTCAAGCACTTTGCAGAATGTCTCGGACTTCACGCAGTTTGAGGGGGACTGTTGAATACTTTCATGTGAGATTCTATTTTATGTTATCTTCATATATCCGGTATATTTTGGTACTGAGTGGATGTCGTGCAAACCTGCGCGATGTCTTGATATTTTGCTACTTACTGTCTCAATCCCCACTATCACGCGTTTCCGCGGAAGTGGAGGAGAAGTTTTATTTCCGAATGTCTTAGTATAAAGGTCTCGTATTTTCGTATCGTAGCACCTCAGTATCTGCTCTAGCGTGCGCAGAGACTGAGGTGAGTTATAGTAGTTTACTTATCGCGACCTGTACTTACTCGGTGTAACGCCACCACAGGGGCGTTAGGTACGACGTGTACTGTGTCTAAGTCAACGGGATCAGAAAAGCGTGAGTCGGTTAAGACTCAGTTTGGTGATGAACAAGTGTCACTCGGCTTCCCTGGAACCGAGTGCAATAGTAGAAGAATAGGGCTCAAGCGCAATCGGCGAGCTTAAAGCAGAGACTCAAGCGCAACGGCGAGTCGAGGCGTTCGTGAGGCAAAGACGATGTGGTATTACACAAGAAGTCAAGTCTACCGTACAAGCTAGGCAGGGCGCGACTTATATACTAATACAGGATGTTTGCGAAGAGCAAACATATGGCGCGATCATGAGTCAAAGGTCCTAAAGCGTGAACAAAGGGAAAAGCTGCATATAGTACAAGTAGATTCCGCGGAGTCACGCACCCCTCAGAAATGATCAGCGGATGGAAAGAAGCGTAAAACAACCAACCCTATCGCCGAGGTGTAAGGCACAAGACAAGAATCGAGGCACGCGAGTCATGGGAACGTATCGTAATCGTACAACCAAGTCAACAGGTGAAATCGTAACATTACCCCCCCGTCAGAATTGAAGTCGCCTCGACTTCAACTAGTCACTCGTATAGGCGTAATCCTCCTCAGCAGGGATGTTCGCAGGGATGGGAGAGGGGGTACGCGGGCATGTGTGTCGGCGAAGAAACATGAAACGCCCCCTCTCACCACAATCCCAACACATCTCGTACATCGGGCACTTTATCTCCTCGTGCGTAGCGTCGTACCTAAGACACTTCCCGCACCATCGAGGGCGAGAGTCCGGGTCCACATGTGCGGGAGTCATGGGTGAGAGGCGTCGGATAAGGCAAACATCGAGTCGATGCGCTCGACTCCCGCACCACTGACATGGCTCTCGAGCCCTTCGCTCCAGACATTGTGCCACCAGGTGATCCTCCGACTTACACTGGAAGCACTTGCGCCGACGCTTACCGCCTTCCCCTTGAAGGCGGGGCATCTTGCTAGGTCCAGCGTCACGAGGGGCGAGGGGGACAGGCTCGGGTGAGCCTCGGGGACGCACGGGCTTCGCATGAAGCTCGGCGTACTTGTCGGCGATGAGGGGAATAGCCTGAGCGTATTGAAGACGCTTCCGGACTGAGGAGAAGTCCATGTCGAGGTGGAACTGGTCCCGCGTCAGTTCCGTCTCAAGACGTCGGATGTCCGACTGGCGTGTGCGAATGGCATCTCGGCGTGTAAGACATTCGCGGAGACGAGAAATTTCGGCGTGGAGGCGAGGGTTGTGAAGTTCGATCAGCACTTCATTAAGGACGATGGTGCGGGGGTCATGAGGGTGGAACATGTTTAATTGATTGTCCGTGATGTGCTGCGCGAGTTGACCGGTGTAGACTTCATTGAGGAAAACCTGCGAAGCATAACAGGGATGACCTTTCCCCATAGTTCCGACGACCTCTTGATAGTTATGGCGGTAATAGATATAACGCGCCGTCTGTTTGACAGTCCCCGTCTCGCCAATGAGGAGTGGGAAGAAGGTGGGGGAGGTGGGGTCGTTAAGGAAGAAGGGGATGCCAGGGTCGTCATTCTCTTTGTCCTCTTCATTGTCTAAGAGGGCGAGGGTGGGGTCAGGCTCGACCTTACGAGTCTGAGGGATCGGTGTAAAAGTGTGGTCCATCCCGGCTGGGAATGGTGGGATGGGGATGTGGGCAGCAGGGACAGCAGGGGGTGACAGTGGTGGTGGGGGAGAGAGAGGGACATTGGACTCGGGTGGGTACGTCGGCGTAGCGGGAACGTGGACGGTAACCGGTGTATCAATAGAGAAGGGGACAATAATGGGTCGAGGGGATTCGGGTGACTTAACGGTCGTTGTAGGTTCCTCGGTCAGCGACGCTAGAGCTGAGGTAGCGAGTGCAAGTACGGGGAGTGGGGGTGAGTCAGGGATAACAGAATACGGCGTACGACCCTCTGGTTCGGAGGGGACACCCAGGTCCTGCGAAGGAACGGTTAGGTTTTCGAGAATAATCTCGACTGGACGACGAGTCTGAATGGTAGAGACGATGGGAGTGGTGGTCATGATAGGGATGGGGTGATGGCGATGTCGAGGGGGTGTGTCTTATATCTTTCATCCAGCCCCTTCGGCGGTAGGATTTAGGCAATAGAAGTCGGCGATGAGGTCAGGTGCATGTTGGACATTTTCAAGGGGTTCCCATGTGCTGTCACTTATCGGGAAGCCCTTCCATTGGACAAGGAATTGAAGTTTGCGCCCTCGTCCATATGATCGGGATTGTAAAATGCGCTCCACTTCAAACTCTTCTTCTCTGTCAATCAGATCCGGGGGTGGGCGCGTGAAATTTGCGCCGTGTAGCTCCGTCTCCTTGTATGGCGTGAGGAGATTCGCATGGAAGACTGGATGTATCTTCCACGTGTTCGGAAGTTCTAACTCGTATGAAACATCTGAAAGGACTCGCTTCACTCGGAATGGTCCATGGCGTTTTGGGGTGAGTTTTGCAGTGGGGTAGAAGGTTCAGAGGTTTGTACCCTCCAACCAAACCATCGCGCCTTCTTGATAAGGAATGAAGCGCGTCTTGCCCCTTTTTGCCATCAGTTCTTGCGCATGTTTGATGCAATCTTGTGCGTGCTGTCACCTGATGACCATGTCTTCTAGGCGTTGTTCGACAGATGGGGATGGTGTGGGTTTCGGCGTCCACATGGTACGTGGTTCCCACCCCATTATGAGCGAGAAAGGCGACTCCTTTGTAGTCGCATTGGGCCAAGCGTTGTGCGCGAATTGGGCAACCGGTAAGGCTTCCGCCCAATTGTCCTGCTGCACGTTGCTCCAGTGTCGAAGGTACTGTTCCAACCATTGGTTCGTCCGTTCCGACTGTCCATCGGTCTGGGGGTGGTAGGCGGATGAGATGTTCTGGCGAATTCCAAGGACTTTGCAGAGATTGGTCATGAATGCGGAGGTGAATCGGGGGTCTCGGTCCGTGATAATCTTTCGGGGTATGCCGTAATGTGGGTATACGTGATGGAGGTACAGTCGCGCCACTCCTTCCGCTGTGATCGACTCGTTACACGGAATGAAGATTGAAGCCTTTGAGCAGTCGTGATCCGTGACCATGAGTATAGAGTCGTATCCGTCTGATGGGGGAAGTTTGGTGATGAAGTCCATGGCTACGACCTCAAATGGTTCGGCGTTCGGGTCTGTGGTGATGGGGAAGAGGTGTGGTTTTTGACGGTGGGGGTTAATTTTGTTCGCTTGGCATATCGCGCATCCTTTGACATAGTCTTCCATGTCTTTGCGCATGTTGGGCCACCAATAGTCGCGTCGTAGTAACTGTAAGTGTTTTGCGATTCTGGGTGTCCCATGGCCGGTGTGTCGTGAAAAAAGGTGATTACCCCCCGTTTAAGGTCGTTGTCGCCCACGACAACTAGTGCGTCGTCCTTCCACCACAGTCCCCCCACTTTCGCAAGTTGTGGGGGTTGACCCATCGCAGTACTTCCTTTTCGTCGAGGTTTTGCAATATCTGGGTCCAAATGTCCATATCGTGCATGGACATTTCCATTGCTCGAAGGAAGCGGTCCGCTGGGAGGACAATAATGTCATTGTTGTCCTCCTCATGTGTCGCATAGTCCGCTCTACATGACAGGGCATCCGCGCGACTGTTCCTGACTCCGGAGATGTGTTTTAAAAGGAAATCGTACTCCGAGAGTTCCAAGAACTCGCGCGCGACTCGTCTACTGATCTTCCTAGGTTCCTTCCAGTATTGAAGGTTGGCGTGGTCGGTGTGGATGATGATCTTATGGGGGGAGCCAACTAGATATGTGCGCCATGCTCGTAGGGCCCTTGACGACTGCCAGTAGTTCTCTGTCATAAATATCGTAGTTACGTTCTGCCTGACTGAAGGATTCGGAATGGAACGCGATGGGGTGCAGTCTATTATCCGAGCCGAGTTGATTAAGCACGGCCCCAATGGCGACGTTGGACGCATCGACCTCTAGTTCGAATGGTTTGGTGAGGTCGGGGAATAGGAGTGTGGTTCGCGTTCAATGCTACGTTTGACGTTGTTGAATGCGTCTTGCTCCCGTTGCCCCCAGTGCCACGGAGTGTCCTTACGGGTGAGGTCGTGTAGGGGTCGTGCAAGTGCGGAGAAACCGCGGATGAATCGCCGGTAGAAGTTACAAAATCCAAGGAAGGTGCGTACTTCGCGGAGATTCCTTGGGGCAGGCCATTCTCAGATACCCCGTACCTTAACGGGGTCCATCCAGAGATTGCCATGGCCTATAATCAGCCCAAGGTATTCAACCTCCAGTACTTCGAATTCGCACTTCTCGGGTTTGATGTAGAGATCGTGTTCTTCGCACAAGCGGAGAACTTCATGCACTATGGCGCGATGGTGGGGATAATCGAGGGGCGTAGCAATCAAGATGTCGTCCATGTAGACGATCACTTTCATTTGTCAGGGTGAGTGGTCGGAAAGTATCATCCATCATCGCTTGGAACGTGGAGGGAGAGTTGGTGAGCCCGAAGTACATAACAAGGGGTTCGTACAACCCCTGGTTAGTCTTAAAGGTGGCCTTCCACTCATCCCCTAGTTTGATTCGCACATTATTGTATCCCCACTTGACGTCGAGTTTTGTATAGAGGCGCGCGTCGCGTATCTGGTCTATGAGTTCAGGGATCAGAGGGAGTGGGTAGTGGTTTCGAATGGTAAGTTCGTTCAATCGCCTATAGTCTTGGACAGGGCGTAATTTGCCGTCTTTCTTCTTGATAAAGAAGAAGGGAGATGCGTAGGCGACTTGGACGAGCGAATATACCCCTTTGCCAGCTGCTCGTTCAGGAAAGCAGTCAGGGCTTCCTGTTCATTTTGCGCGAGTGGGTAAACTTTGCAATCCAGCGAGGCGGCGCACGTTAGGAAGGAGGTCTATGGCATGATCCCAGGGGCGAGATGGAGGGAAGCGGTGAGATGCTTCTTCGTCAAATATTTTGCGATGACGTTGGTATTCTTCGGGGATCATTTCTCTTCGAACGTTCGCTCCTTCCTTTTTGCTGCCTCCTGCTGTGCCAACTCAGAGGCGGTTGTGGTTTTGCGTAAAAACGCGATCTGAGGTTTCCCGCTTGTCGTCCATGAGTTGTTCCCACGCTTCCTCGTCAAGTTCATACGTCTCCAATGCCCGGATGGAAGCTTCCATGGGCGTGGCTTCGTCTGACAAGTGAAGGCTCGAGACCACGACCGGCTGAAATTCTTCATTCAGCGTCGCATCTCCCACTTGATCTTGGGCTCAAAGGCCGTAAACCAAGGGTATCCCAGGATTACTTCATCCCTTCCTAAGTTGGTAACTAGGAAGCGAAGCGTCCTCTCCTCCGTTCCGGTTCGTACGGTGAGGTCCGTATAGTGGGTGATGGCGCCATCCTGATTGTGGGTGCCGTCTACATTCCAAATGCGGATGGGGTGAGTCACTTCCCACGTTCTGATCTGGAGTCTTTTTAGAAGTGAGGAGCATATGAAATTATCGGTGGCTCCCGAGTCGACAAGGACTTGTCGTTCGGCCGTTGCGTGTACAGATTTGAACAAGACTGGGATTCGCATGGATCGAAATCTGCTAGTGTACACGTTTAAGTTTAAAGCTCTAGCCCAGGCCGCCGGGTTCAAGCGTCGAGAAAATCCTCTCGTACGAATAACTTTTCTACCATGAGGTCTCGCACCTCCTGGGTTTGTGCCTTCATCGCTGCGATCTGTAGATCCGCCTGCTCTTCGTTCGATAGTATGCGACTAGATTGTATGGCGAAAGAAGAGACGGTGGGAGCTGATAAACTTGAACCCGAGGGAGTCGGGGCTGGTGATCGCGGGGACATGGGGGGTGGCGCCACGGTAGACGTAGCGGCAGCCACTTGCATGCCCTTTTGAGGACAGTTACGCGAGACATGCCCTTGAGCTTGGCATCTAAAACATCTTCCCTCCTTCTGGAGGCGGGCTTTGTCGGTGTCGGTGAGAGCCACGGAGGCTCTGGCGCGTCCAACGTCCATGGCATTGGGGTCGCGCGTTCCTTTGAGGGCTTGCACCCACTGTTCTCTGCTCTGTCCTCCTTTCTTCCGCTGGGGCTTGCCCTTGCCGAGGCGATCCTTTAAAATAAGGTATTCAGCTTGTTGTAACCGGGCAGCCGCCTTCCACTGCTCCCAGTTGACGGGTGCTGGAAGCGGACAGCATTGACCACTAACTGATTCGGGAGTCCGTCCTGGAACAGTTCCAGCGTTGTGGCTTCGTCGGGGTTGTACCCCGCCTGGTAACAAGATTCTGGAAGGTTGCGACGTATGTGTCGATAGTCTCCTCCCTTCATGGTGAGGTTCTGAAGTGCCTTGCGTGCGTTGGCTTGTTCTGAAGTGTCAGTATAAGCTTGTACGAATCGGTCCCTGACTGTGGTCCATAGGACCTCGTTGTTACAGTTAACATCCTGCCGCGATCTGGTCGTCCAACCACTGCGCTTGCTCGTCTACCCAATCATCTACAAGTGGGCCTCGGATGTATGACAGGAATGTCATCGCTCTTGAGGCCGGGATGGAGAGCTGATCGACAGTGGGGTTCATTCCTTTGTAAGGAAGAACGCGCGTAGGAATGCCTTGCTCTCGTCCCTTTTTCCCGTAAACTCAGGAGGGGGGTTTCCTCCTAGCCGTCCATTCCCTCCGGGGGCTGGCACTGCAGGTGCGGCCGCTCCTGGCCCTGCGCCACCACCACCGCCACCGCCACGCCACCGCCACCGCCAGGTGGTAGCATCGGGGCGCTGCCGCTCGGTGGGTTCGGTGCTCCTCCTCCTGAGCCCGATGCTCCGGAGGATCCTCCTGCTCCACTGGTGAGGGTTGTGCTAGCCGAAGCTTGCAGAGTTTGGGACATTACATGAGTTTGGAAATGGGTCGTTGGGTCGATAATGGGTAGATTTGTTGTGGGTACAGAGACACTAGGTGATGGGGAGTCGTCATCAATGGCAATGCCGGGGGTAGTATGAGTCGTGAGGGGTCCAACTCCGAGTGCCTGAGGTACTATACTGATGGTATACCACTGGCCTTTCTTTGCGGAGTAGTCGATGTATGCCCACTGCTGTAGGTTTTCAAGATAGTGAACCTGTCGGTACTTTTGGGTGTTCGGGTGGAAGAGGAAATAACCCTCTGTCCCTTCGTGTTCCTTCCAGACGACGGCTCCTTTGACTTTATCGGAGAGTTCGTCGTCGCTGTATCTGTCGATGTATTCTGCCTGAAACTGGGATCTGGCGCGGCTATGAAGGTTCGCCACTGTGAGAGACTTGACTTAATGTAACGCCACCACAGGGGCGTTAGGTATGACGTGTACCATGTCTAAGTCAACGGGATCGGAAAAGCGTGAGTCGGTTAAGACTCAGTTTGGTGATGAACAAGTGTCACTCGGCTTCCCTGGAACCGAGTGCAATAGTAGAAGAATAGGGCTCAAGTGCAATCGGCGAGCTTAAAGCAGAGACTCAAGCACAATGGCGAGTCGAGGCGTTCGTGAGGCAAAGACGATGTGGTATTACACAAGAAGTCAAGTCTACCATACAAGCTAGGTAGGGCGCGACTTATATACTAATACAGGATGTTTGCGAAGAGCAAACATATGGCGCGATTGTGAGTCAAAGGTCCTAAAGCGTGAACAAAGGGAAAAGCTGCATATAGTACAAGTAGATTCCGCGGAGTCACGCGCCCCTCAGAAATGATCAGCGGATGGAAAGAAGCGTAAAACGACCAACCCTATCGCTGAGGTGTAAGGCGCAAGACAAGAATCGAGGCACGCGAGTCATGGGAACGTATCGTAATCGTACAACCAAGTCAACAGGTGAAATCGTAACACTCGGCCCAGAAGGCTTGTCCGTTTGTACAGGTGAATATACCTAGTATCTGCTCTAGCGTGCGCAGAGACTGAGAAGGCTTGTCCGTTTGTACAGACACAGCCCGCGCACGCGTCCTATTCTATTTATTACTCACTACTTTTACTATTCTGAGCGTCCATACCTCGTAAGAGCAAGTTCCTCCTTCCATGGGTAGTTGAAGCATTGCCGACACTGCTGCACATTTTCCTTTTCCTGTTCTTTGCCAGCATCTCCGTATTCCTATGGAACGTTAGTCTGACGATTTTCAAGTCGGTGGCGTCATGGATCGGCGTTTGCACTGCTCTGTACAGATGCATCACATTCATTCCGATCTTTCATCACGACTCTCCGTACAACACCCCACTTTCGTTGCCAACATCGCACATTGTAGCTGGAATATCATTTGCCACATTTTGGATTCTTCGGTGGTTCATTGTTTTTATGGCTTTTTGTTGTCCGTGCCTTTGTTTTGGACCCTTTTCTCTCGATCACCTTGCTGAAAAAGCTTATCGTCTCTTCAAATCCTGGGAGGAAGGATATCACGAATTACTCTTGCAGGGAATGCAGAAGATGATGGAGAGAACTGCTCTAAATTCATCTTCAGAGATCGACACTCGTGCATTTCTGTGGACGTTCGATAATTTGGACAAGGACCACGAACTGGAGTGCTTCTTTTCTGGCATACCTGGCTTCTGCAGCTCGAAAGTCATTGACGATCCTCTTCCTGTGCTGAACTTCGTCCATGTGCGAGTTGTCTCGGCGTCGGACATGCGTGATCGGAAGAGATGAGATACAAGCATAGGCTCGTAACACGATCACTTAGTTATGATCAGGACAACCACGGAGCTCTACTTAGCTGAGCTATCTGTTCACACTTGTTTCTAACGGACTGCGGGCTTCCACTATTTCATGTGTAGTTAGCTTCTTTACGATGTACTTAAAGACGCGTAGTATACGCCTGGTGCCCCATTCGTTACGCTACGTTTGGTGTGCCAGTTTGCCAGTTACCGACCCCTCTAACCTTGTTACGTTTCCTCCTTTAGCGCCCTTGCACGTGACCATGGGAGAAGACGACCTCATGGCCAAGCCATAACTTACAACCAAAAGTCTAAGTTATGAGTGTCAATCCTCGGCAACCGCCGAGCGCCCGAGAACATCGATGGCCGTCACGTGACCCTGGCACGTGACCTGCTCTAGAAAATTCCAGAAGAGTCCGGATGAGCACGTGATCCCAGATTAGCTTGTGATTATGGAACTGGTATGTTGTATTGCCGGTGGACTCTTATCTATGACGTCATGGTCTGGACCCTGCCTCATGGCTTCCTTATCTCTGACTCATGCCAAGCGCACCTTATGCCATTGGCTGACCTTATCAGTTGTATTAGGGTTCATGACTCGACTCAAGGTTCGGGCTGAGCTTGAAAGCTCCCTGGATGCGTATAAGTAGAGACGATGCGGATCCCTATGATCCCCATCTTAGAAACATCTTGGATTACCTCTTCCCACCTTCCCTCCTTTCCTATCATGTAGCTGCTGGCCTTTGCCCCTCGTTGCATTGGTTTCTAGTTTATACTACCTCTGATAATGGAGTTGATGTCATTCCCCTCTATGATCCTCAGTGTGCCTTCGGAGTCTGTCCCGCCACTGCGACCTTTCCCTTTCCACTATGGGTTGTGCTGCGATGCCAACTCCTGTCTGTCATTACAACTGTTCGTAACGCCTTCCCAGTGTACGACCTCGGCACGATCAGTGTTCAACAACCGTGACCTACAGGTCACCACAACAGGCCGGAAGGACTGTTACAAACCTGCTGCGCTGCAACATCCTGCTCTCACTGGGGAGCAAAAGTGGAAGCTTTCAACAGTATTAATAGGGTTATTGGAGCTCACTTTTTCATCAGATTTACTGCATGAGCCCGTTAAAGACCGGAGGGCCATCATCTGCGCAAAGGCTTCTGATCCCATGTAACTTACATTCCTAAGGTATCTGGTGTCTTTGACAAGATTTTGACCAGATACCGATATAGTGGTCCAATGTCCACCGAAATTGTACAGGTCATGAGTGGATGGGGCAATAATAGGGGAAATGACACTGATTTGGTAGCTACGGTCTGCGCGACTGTCGCCAGGGTGCAACAGCGCAATGACTCTTGGTTTATCCTCACCTCCCAAGAACTGGGCGTCCGAGAACCCATCCTTCGAGAGTACGCCGCACATGGTGACAGCCTTTCACTTGCCATCTTGATTCACATCGCTCGTCAACAATTTAACCATTTCCACGAACGGTCTTGGCCATCATACGAGTTGTCGAAGGTTCTAGTAGAAACAACTTCCAGGTTCAGTGCACAAGATACGTCACCCGATTTGCAGAACGAGTTCTGTGCTCTCTGGAATAAAATCGTTCTTAAAGCACAGAAAGATACTGTTCGGGCTATGGCGTGGTATATCCTCAGACAGATTCGTGGCATTTACATCTCTCTGCATCAAGATACCGATTCTGTGCCCATGCACGTCTTACCCTCTATGAGCAATTCGGATGATCTGTCGGAGCCATCCTCATATCCAGTGGGCAGCGTTGCTGGCCATATTCACGACGATTCTACTTCCACCACCTTTGCCTGCGTTGTCCCGCATAATAAAGCTACACCGGCCCCTGCTTCCCCTTCCAGCCCTGATGTGCCTGTCACGAACCTAGAAAACCAGATCGTGACCCAGGCGCTTAAGACCGGTCCGTGCCGGCCCGGTCTTATATAATCACTCTCTCAAAGAAAGAATACTCGGAGTCGGAGTTCAATATTGGTACTCCGACGATCACGTGAACGCACACGTGATTATCCAGCAATTACCAAGTCACCTGATAACTCCAAAGTCTTACCACTCCTTGGATTTATCCGATTGGACTGCGGAGCACAAGTCGCACCACTCCCACAATTATTCCCATTGGACTGCGGAGCAGTCACACCATATGACGTCATCGACTGCGGGACAGTCGTACGATACAATACTCAATTCTCATTGGGCGTTATATTTAGATGTCTCCAGAAGGTTCTATTCCGCAGCATTCCGCAGCACCTAAAGGCGGCCCTAAGCCTGCCCTAGAGCTACGCACAGACCATCCCTGTAGCTATATAAGCTAGCACAATAGAACGGACAGTCCCTCAGACTGTCCACTTGTGACACCTCCTTTTGACTGCCTCTTTTTCCTCTTCGCGCCCAGTGCCCCTCACTCCGAGCGCCACTACCCAACAACCCGCAGAGCCAGTCAACCTCGTCGCCTTCATCTCCGTTCCTATCACCCCCGGTCCAGTTTAATCCAGTTCTCCCTGTCGAGTGACAGTGAGTCACCACACTTGGACAGTCTCTTTAACCTGACCCCGGGTGTCTCAGTGTCCGACTACGACTTTTCGCAGTTTGGTCAGTGGGACGGAGACTCGGCCTCTTATTATCAAGAGGATGACAACTACGATCCCCCCTCTCGCCACTTCACGACTACTCCACTTCGCTTCCCTTCTCCACTCACCCCCATCCCAGACCTTGGAGAAGGTCCTTCCACCGAAGGTACACAGTTCGAATATACCATCTCAGACATCCACGGTACCCCCCTCTCTGGGCTTCCATCGCCCATCACCCGTCCTTCCACCCCCCGACCTGCCACTCCTCTTGAGGATCAGGAGGAGTATTACCCAGAGTTCGACATCAGGACACAAGTAGCCGTCCGATCCACCCCACTCTCCCCATCTCCCGAGCTCACATACCCAGAACCCCCTTCCGAGGCTGCCCCTGAGCGCCCTACCTCTGCCCCCCTCGTGTCCCCTCCCGAACCTCCTCTACTCCCCCTCGGGTTCCAACCCCCGATTCCCCTATCAATTACGAACGAGTGGCCGAACAATCCCCCCTCGTTAACCAAGAAAACATCACCCCGTCCCCCCTACAGGAGAACATCGCTCCTTCCCCCTTATTCTACCCCCCTCCGTGCTTGAACAGCCCGGATCACCCTCATCTTTATACTGCGGTGTACACACCTGAAGGAGAATCGTGGAGACCTGCCTCGGAATCCATCGCAGCCTATTTTCATCGCATTCCCCTCGTCCGTACTCTCGTCCAATCACCCCCAGTCTTCCCTTCGGTCACACCTTTCCGCATCCCTGCCCCCCACGCTTACAATCTCCTCCCACGCATCATCGACCCCCTCCACACACCCTAACTTCCCCCCCCTTTACATTTGTTCAAAAGCCATCCTCGACCTTCCCTCTGTCGATCTTCCGCTGGGAAGCATAAGGTACGATTTCCGCGACAAGCTCAGAGAGGCCTTCGCCCCCCTCTCTCGCCTCATCAGGGTAGGGTATTCGGACTGTTTGGTTACCCTAGAGGTCCAGGACTTTTTAGACGGACTGTGTTATTACTACTTACGGACATCTTCGCTTCGCAAGTAACGGACAGGTCTTTGCCCTTCATCAGGGCTATTTCTTTGAAGATATTATTCGCTCCAACCCTCTCCTCCTTGCCCATACTCTTACTCCTCGCGTCCCGGCCGATCCTTTCTCCTGTATCTCGGTTACCTCCCGATTCCCAGCCACTTTAAATACGAGTGGTATAGAAAGTTGCCTTGACCATTTGAATCGAGTGATTCGAACCAACGCAACTAAGTAAGTGGTCTTTGCTTTCTGCTCCATTTAAGCTATAAACCGAGTGGTTTAAGTGCCTCCCCTGACCGAAGAACAACACGTTGCAAGGACACGTACACACTTTGACACCCACAGGAGTCGACAATTACGTCGATACTACCCCCTCCTCCTCCTATTACAACCTCTCTGAATCCTCCCACATCGATTGCTGGACAGAACCCCCATTGGTACTCAAGGGACTCGTCAACCTCTTCGAGTTTGGAGAACTTATCAGCCAAGACTCCTACAACGACCTGCTCGACGACCTAGATACCATTGTCGACGGGTGCAACGACCAACTCCTTTTTTGGCATCTCTCTGACTCAGTCTGCGACCAACTCCTACTGTGGACCAAAAGCGACTACCTCTGGTTCAACTACATTCCTCCCCGCCACGACTACATCCACCAACAAATCCTAGCTGGGAACCCCCAGCGATATATCGACCGCTTTCGACTCTCCTACGAAGAAATCAAATATCCTTCTGTGAAGTTCGACTTAGGACCCAAGAAGGATCTCCACGCCTCGTTATAACAGAAAGTACCGAACTCACCTACACTTGGGCGAGCGAAACCTGGGAAACTACCCTTACAAACCCAGACCACAACCTCGTCAATCCCCGCATATACCACGACCCCCCTTCCGACCCAAACGACCCCGAGCTAGTAGAACTACTAGTCGGAAGATTCCCTACACCAAATCCTTTAAGTCTCCTAGCACGCCTATCCCTCCCAGCAAGTAGCCCCACAGGAGATTCCACTAACGGTTGGGGAGACGACTCAACCACACCAGACCACTGTTGGTGTAATCAAGAAGTGTGCATCTGTAACTACAGACCCAACACCCCGCCTACTCCAGAAGGAATAGTACTTTGGTCCCCCGGACTTAATCACTTACCTTTCCATTAAAATTACTTGTTGCAAAAATAATTTACGAGTGTAAATTAGACAAGTCTGGAACCTATCACAAATTGGGCTATTACCCTGGCTTCATCCCGGAACAGACAAAGACAACCCCACCGCCGGTTCAGGGCAAGAAATTCCCATATTTCTTCGCAAGAAGATTCCCCAAATATCCCAAGACAACCTGCAAGGCCTCAAAACTTTCGAGAAAGCATTCCCGACCCAAACCTCACCAGAATCAATCAAGCTCTACCAAACGAGCCGGTCTACCCAACCATTTACTCAAGCAGGACCTCGTAACCCAATCCATCCAACTATCCCAGCCACCGGACAACATTCCACAAGCAGTGACGAGGCTCAGTACCTAGAAACCCAACCTCGCACTCTCCATTGCCATCTTCCCGAAGCAATTTTTGTTTCTGAACAATTACCCACCAGAACCCCGCGAGAGCTCGACGTATTCAAACACCACTGTCGCCTTCAGTACGACCAATACCCACAGCAAACATTACTCCTCGCCTCACCCCTTACCCGAGCAAGGGATATTACTACAAGCCCTCTAAACTTCCAAAACTTTCTGTGGAGGAGTAAAACTACCCTAACCCACTTTGGTATCCGGGAAGAATACCATTGGATCCGACGACAACAACGAGCAAACCAACCTGATCGAGCAATCCTCCGCCCTGCATACGAAATATTCTATCCGTGGAACGAGACAAGTTGGCACATTTCCCTGATATACCAACAAAACCGTTGAATGAGCAACCGTCGAGACCTTACAACAGAAGAACAAGACCACATCCCAGTATATTTTAAAGATCCATATTACTCCCTCAGTGACAATATCATCTACGCCAGTTTCAACGAACAGGAAGTCTCCAGCCCTAACGGTCGCTACCCTTGGACAAAAACCACTACCCAGAAACACCTCACTACTCGCGATATCGAAGTAGTTTTCCCTAACGTTAGAAAACTCCGAAAATTCGACTGGATTTTCCTTGAAGGATCTTACAAAAAGAAACGAGTAACTTGGTCTTACCCCCAACTACACTGGGTCTACAAGAATAACCGACCCGTTCTATTTACCGACTCCGAGGCACAATCAGAAACCGACGCATCAGAAGATCCATTTAGCCCAGATAACGCCCCAAGTTCAGAAAGCGAACAAGAAGAAGTATCGCGCATCCTTGAAGACACCACCAAGTATCTTACAGGCCTAGTATCCAAAATAGCATCACAATCACCTTCCCCTCAAGCTTCCCCGGGTCCCAGTACATCCAGTAAACAACTTACAGCTCCTATATACATTCCCCTTCCACGACTACCCTCTCCCCCCATCACATTCCCTCCCCCTATTCCCCCAGTTCCTTATCACATGGCAGCAAACCCTCCCTCAAAAATCCTCGGCGCGGCGCCTGAGCCGTTTGATGGGAAACCGGATAAGGCACAAGGATTTTGGAGCAACTTAGCCAACTACTTCCACCTCAACGAATCCGTATTCGACACCGATGACAAGAAGATCTCTGCAGCCCTGACTTACTTCAAGATGGGCACGTCAGCAGGAGAATGGGCTCAAGATAGAATGAACAAAGCTTTGAATCCAACCACTGCCGGTGCAGCAATCTCATTTGGAACTTGGGCTACCTTCAAGGCCGATTTCGACAAACACTTTATTCCAGCCCACACAGCCTTGGAAGCCACTCACCAAATGTATAACCTCAAAATGGGGACCCGACCCTTCAACGAATGGTACCAAGAATGGTCAACCTACGCCAAACGAAGTGGCGCAAACGAACACACACAGATGCACGCGTTCCGCCAGACAATCCCAACGGCCCTACACATGAAACTTATGGGCATCTCTCCCCTCCCTACTACACTAGAAGGACTAGTCGATAAAGCCAGGGAATTCGACCGCGTTTGGAAACTCTATGCCAACCCACGACCCCCTCCGCGTAACCCACCCCCCAAATCAGCATATGGACGAGCGGTCCTCACCGAAGACGAAAATGTTAACATCAACGCCTCTTCCTCCCGTCCCGAGACACCCCGAGGAAAACTCACTAAAGAAGAGAGAAACCGTCGTTTCCAGAACAAACTTTGCCTATATTGCGGCAACCCAGGCCACATCCTCCGTGAATGCCGACTAAAGACACAAGCCATGAAAGCCAAAGGAGGCCGCCCTAACCCCAGCAATCCCAAAGTACGAGCTACCTTTGTCGACGACGTACAAGAACCACCGGACGATCACCCAGCCCAGATTGGGGCCCTATACCTCTCAGACACCACGACCATGGATGAGGATTTTTAAACCCTTCCACTGCAGCACTGTCAGTTGGAAGTTTGATCGCCAGTTGCGCTGTTAGCGGCTTTTCCCTGCTAGAAACGTTCGAGACAGAACCTGTACCAGTAGAAACAATACGAAATAGGAGAGCTCCATCGATTGTTCTCAGGGTGACACTAGTGGGAAAAAAGTCTGGCAAGGAAATCAGTGCCCGCGCCCTACTCGATAGTGGTGCGGAGGGCATCATCGTGGATGATGGGTTTGCACGTGCAAACAACTTAACCCTTCGAACCCTGGTCAAACCATTACCAGTTAGAAACGTGGATGGTTCCCCCAACAAAACAGGTTTAGTCAAGCACACTACAATCCAGAAATTACGAATCCAAGCATCTAATAACGCCTATCACGACGAAACTGTGGAACTTTACGTCACTACCCTGGGGGAACACGACATCATCCTAGGAACGGATTGGCTCCAAGCGCACAATCCTGAAATTAATTGGGCAAAACCACAACTCGCATTTACACGTTGCCCAAGCAGTTGCACCTTGTCTACAAGAGACGTCATTCTCTCCTCCCAAGCGCCCCAGACCCGAAGCACAACAATTAATACCCTAAACCTGGAGCCAACCCTCGATAACGACGAACCACCCGAACCATCTTTCTCTTCCGAAATAGAAGAACCGTTCATGTGGGCACACAGCTGGCACAAATACGATCACCTGTCCATTCGGGCAAAAATCACAACCAGTACGAAGATAGCGGCTAGAAATGCCCCCGTACCTTCCACAAGTCACATCCCAAGCCATTTCCAACGATACACCCGAGTCTTCAGTGAAACAGCATCCCACCGCTTGCCCGAACATCAACCGTGGGACCACGCCATTGATCTAAAACCTGGAGCTAGTATGAAGAATTGCTCTATCTACCGCCTAACACCAAAAGAAACAGAGGCGCTTAAGGAGTATATTTCGGAACACCTACGAAAGGGCTACATCCGCCCCTCCAAGTCTCCCATGGCCAGCCCCTTCTTTTTTGTCGACAAGAAAGATGGCAAACTCCGCCCGGTTCAAGACTACCGCACCCTGAACGATATCACCATCAAGAACGCAGCTCCTCTTCCCCTCATTCCCGAGTTAATTGACAAACTTCAAGGAGCTCGCTATTTTACAAAACTGGATATTCGCTGGGGATACAACAATATCCGCATCCGCCCTGGCGACGAATACAAAGCTGCCTTCAAGACCTCCTTGGGTCTCTATGAACCAACTGTTATGACCTTTGGCCTCTGTAATGCACCTGCCACGTTCCAGACACTGATGAACCAAATCTTCGAATCCCTAATCGATGGAGGGCACGTGGTGGTCTACCTCGACGACATCCTCATCTTCGCCGAAGATCTCGACTCCCTCACAGCGCTGACCCACGAAGTGCTCCAACGTCTGGAACGGCACGACCTGTACTTGAAACCAGAGAAATGCGTTTTTGCTCAGACCACCATCGAATACCTTGGCATTGTCATCTCCCACGGCCAGGTTTCCATGGATCCCGCCAAAGTGGCTGGCATTTCTGATTGGCCGATTCCCCGTACTGTCAAGCAGGTCCAAGCTTTCCTAGGTTTCTGTAACTTCTACCGACGTTTTATACGAAACTATTCTGCAATCGCTCGCCCCCTTTTCAACCTAACCAGGAAAGATGTCCCGTTTACCTGGGATTCCACGACGGAGGATGCGTTCCACACCCTAATTCAGGCCTTCACCCAGGCCCCCGTCTTAATGCTCCCTGATCATTCGAGGCCGTTCCGCCTCATCACTGACGCCAGCGACTTTGCAACCGGCGCTATTCTCGAACAACCTGATGCATTCAACATCTGGCACCCTGTCGCTTACCTTTCGAAGGCCTTACTCCCTGCCGAACGCAACTATGAGATTTGCGACAAGGAACTCCTTGCGATCATCCATGCCTTCCACGCCTTTCGCCACTACCTTGAGGGCCGTTCCGATACCACGGAAGTGTGGTCCGACCACGGCAACCTCGCTTACTTCATGACCAAACAGAAGCTTTCCCGGCGCCAAGCCCGCTGGGCGCTGTTTCTCTCCAACTTCCAGTTCATCATCATCCACAAACCAGGCAACCTAAACAGATCGGACGCTCTGTCCAGGCGTCCAGATCATAAAAAGGGGATAGCGGATGAAGATGAACAAAAAGTTCTCCTGGATACAAAATACTTTCGAATAAGCGCAGTACAAAGGACCACCGTCACTGCATTGGGAGACACCACCCTACGACAACGAATCCGAAACACACAAAAGTACGACAACGAAGTCAGCCTGGCATTAGAAACCCTCCTAAAAAGTGGCCCCCGTTCCCTCACAAAAGGACTAGAAGAGTGGAACCTGGAAGATGGAATCATCCTATTCCGAGGACAGATTTATATCCCCAAGGATGACGACCTTCGAAGAGATATTGTCAAACGATACCACGAACACATTGCTACAGGACATCCAGGAAGATGGAAGACTTACGAACTAGTATCCCGAGATTTCTGGTGGCCAGGAATATCCACCTTCGTCAAAAGCTACGTTGATGGATGTGCCATCTGCCAATCAACAAAAATCAAACCTCGAACTCAAGTACCCCTGCTACCCAACTCAGTCCCCACTAGAGTTTGGGAAATCATAACCATGGACTTCATCACCGATCTACCTACATCCCTTAACTACGACACGCTATTCGTAGTTGTCGATCGCTTCAGCAAAGCAACAGTCATTGCACCCTGTAACAAAACTATCACAGCCGATGAAACTGCCAAATTATACCTAGAACAAGTATGGAGAAGAACTGGATTACCCCAACAAGTAATCTCGGACAGAGGACCCCAATTCGCATCTAAAGTTATGCAAGAAGTTTGGAACAAATTAGGAGTCAAGTCCACCATGTCAACCGCCTTTCACCCACAAACCGATGGAGAAACAGAACGGGTCAACCAAGAACTCGAACAATACCTCCGTGTCTTCTGCAATTTCCAAGCAGATAATTGGGCGGAACTGATTCCGTTCATGGAGTTCGCACACAATGTTCGACAACACAGTGCAAGCAAAAAATCACCCTTCGAAGTGTGGTATGGGTTTAAACCCGAGTTCATTCCCCCCATCCACTTCACAACCAAAACCCAAGCAGCCGAAGATCGCCTAAAACTCCTGGACCAAATCCGATCTGAAGTTTCTGCGGCACTAAAGGTAGCAGCAGAAATCATGAGAAATTCCAAATCACACACCCCATCCCAAGAATTCAAGCCAGGCGATCTAGTATGGTTAGAAGGAACCAACATCCATACTACACACCCCAAACCCAAATTGGCCCCAAGACGTCACGGCCCGTTCAAAGTCCTATCTACCTGGGGAGTAAACTGCAAACTCCAACTCCCCAAAACATGGCGCATACACCCGGTCTTCCACATTTCCTTGATCTCTCCCTATCACGAGAACGACATCCACGGACCTAACTTCAACCGACCCCCTCCCGAGATCGTCCAAGGGGAAGACGATCACTACGAAGTAGAGGCTGTCCTTCAGTCCAAAATATCACCCAACAAAAAGGGAATACTATACCTAATCAAGTGGAAGGGCTACCCCAACTCGGAAAACTCCTGGCTTCCCTCATCCCAAATGACCCATTCCCGAGAACTAGTCCACGAGTTCCACAAAAAACACCCCAACGCCCCAAAACCAAAGACAATCAGTGCTGTCGGTGCAGCACTACAATAAAAAGGGGATACTGTCACGAACCTAGAAAACCAGATCGTGACCCAGGCGCTTAAGACCGGTCCGTGCCGGCCCGGTCTTATATAATCACTCTCTCAAAGAAAGAATACTCGGAGTCGGAGTTCAATATTGGTACTCCGACGATCACGTGAACGCACACGTGATTATCCAGCAATTACCAAGTCACCTGATAACTCCAAAGTCTTACCACTCCTTGGATTTATCCGATTGGACTGCGGAGCACAAGTCGCACCACTCCCACAATTATTCCCATTGGACTGCGGAGCAGTCACACCATATGACGTCATCGACTGCGGGACAGTCGTACGATACAATACTCAATTCTCATTGGGCGTTATATTTAGATGTCTCCAGAAGGTTCTATTCCGCAGCATTCCGCAGCACCTAAAGGCGGCCCTAAGCCTGCCCTAGAGCTACGCACAGACCATCCCTGTAGCTATATAAGCTAGCACAATAGAACGGACAGTCCCTCAGACTGTCCACTTGTGACACCTCCTTTTGACTGCCTCTTTTTCCTCTTCGCGCCCAGTGCCCCTCACTCCGAGCGCCACTACCCAACAACCCGCAGAGCCAGTCAACCTCGTCGCCTTCATCTCCGTTCCTATCACCCCCGGTCCAGTTTAATCCAGTTCTCCCTGTCGAGTGACAGTGAGTCACCACAGTGCCTTCCTCAACCATGCCATCCCCACTTCATGTCGGTGAAAGTCCCAGGGATGTGCCACCGCTCGACAACTTCCACCCCTCTCATCAGACAAACATGGAAGGCGTCTACACCCCAGCTACCTCACCAAATCCAGCGCGCGTCGATGTATTTGTCACCTCTGGTATGACAATTCCCCACACCACTCCCGCTACTTTGACATCTGCCCCTCCTTCTTCCACATCACTGTCCACTGCTGTTGCCCTCCAGCACAATTCCGACCTCCTGACACCTTCCAATCCAGTTCTCAACAGTACTCTCCCTACAGGTGCGCCGCTGTCTTCATGCCCGCCCATGACCCGATCTGACTACTCATCGTCACGCCCAGAATCTCACCGTTCATTAATAGTTACCATTGCTCCCAGAAACCCGCCATGGTCAACCTCCGCATCCTATCTGGATGCTGCTACCGAGGACAATGGTAGCCCAAAACCTGGTTTTCACAAGGAAAATGATACTCTTGACCCAGCCCCAGTGAATCACGCAATCCATGCAAGCACTAAGACCTTAGACTTCCTACCTTGATCCTCGTCGCTGCCATCAGTCGCTCGATCAGACGTAGCCATTGCCGGTTCTTTGCTGCGAGAACCAAATGCAGAACATACAGGAGATCATCGATGACCCTCCATGCCCCTTATACTGCCCGTATGATATCGTTTGACGCGTCCCTAATCTCTTATGTGCGTGTGTGACATATATTCACGTTGAGTCATTGATATCACTATACTGGTATTATTCAATATGTTTCTCATCTTCTGTACATACAGTCTTATTATGAAGTAAAATACTATGGAAAGAATTTCAAGTGGAGTGGGAAACCGAGCGAAGAAACACAGTCTTCGCCTTGAGGGCCCTTGACCCACATATGACTAATGAGCGTGCCTGACGTGGAAGCCTCTGTGCACATCCTGGTAGCCGTCTCTATCTTCTCTGCTTCGACAATGTCTGTGATACTGATTGTTTGGGTCACTTTTTGAAACAGCTCCGAGCACCTTGTGAAGTCGATACTGTGATAGGTTCAATATGATGGGGGAGACCTCTCCTCGCTCTGCGTCATCACTAGGTATGTGCACGTTCCGGTTCTGGTCTGCCCGATGAGATGTACCCTACAAGCCAGAAGATCTGTGCTTCGCCCTGAATTATTCGCCGAGAGTGGCAGAGTATCCACTTACCTGGACCTCAAAAGTACTCACTGCGGTATTGAGACGTCTTCCATCTATCTCCAAAGAAACAAGGGACATTACAACCTGAGCGAAGTATATAATGAGGAGAGGGCGACAGGACAATTGAGGTCAGATGTACTATGCTATACATACCAGGTGGCTCGGATCCTTGCTCAAATCCATAATGGAGGTTGCAGCATGGTGTAAAAAGTGAGGCGTGGTACTATGTAGGGGTTGATTTTCAGGGCGGACACATACGGGTGCTCATGTTCTGGGGCATATGGGTAGGCCAATCAATAGTGAGGTTGGCGCAGAGCGGAACAAATCTATTGTGGATGTTTGGTTTCGATCCCGACACGGCATCGTGAGGAGAGTGGCACCAAGATGGGTCAGTGCCTCATATGGGCTGGGAAGTTGGACATATGGAGCCGTAAGTGAAACAGGGGTGGGAGGTGTAATGAATGGTGCCATGCAGTTGTTCGAGCGTGGCATTCTTGAGGTGAGATGTTGATACAAGATGAGGCCGATGAGGCCTAGGAATACTCGTTCAAGTTGGAATGCATTACCACGTCACCATTGTGAGAGTGTGATCAGTGTGCAGGACGGCGGAGGGAGTGACAGGAGGCATAAATTAGAATCGAACTCGCCTTGGACTAGGTGACACTGAAGTGGACACCCTTGGCTAATTGCTGTGATTGAGTTAGGTGCAGTTAGCGATTGGGTTCGGGTTGAATCAGTTTGAGCTACCGCCACGATATGTCCATACAAACGTCCAACTTCCGATATTCAACATTCCATATTCATTGTTTCTGCAATCATTTACTTGGGGGATGGGTCTACACAGCAAGTTGAGCCACTGCGCAATGCAAAAATGACTTAGAAAACTTATGAAACATCAGAGTTGCAAAGACAAATTGTCAAGCCGCATGGCAAACACCGAGCGCTTGCGATCCTAGTCCTAGTTATGACTCACTAAGTTATCAAGCAAGGGGCAGACAATAGCAAGGGGGGTCCGGGCTGTGGTTCCGAGACCTGATGCTGGGGGGGGGGGGTCAACCAAAATCCCTTAAAAAAATTTAATATTTTCCACTTTATGACCCACGGCAGGGGGGTTGGGGGCAAGGTTGGGGGGGGTCAACCAAAATCCCTGAAAAAATTTACATTTTGGGCTGTCTTGTTAGTTCAAAGGGTGCACAAAGGGTAGTGAAATCCTTGGGTTTTTGCGGGTACACAAGTTGCTGGTCTGGGAGTGGCTGCAACATCCACACATCGTCACAACTGTCATCATCGAGTCCAACACTCAGCTCGTTGACTGTGTTTCTTTGGCCCAGGAATACAGCTAAGTGTTTTTTTTATCCTTTAAATTACTGCAACTAACTACAATGTTTTTTTCTTCTAGATTCAAATTGGCCTAAGGTTCACATGGCATGCAATGGTGTGAACTACAATGCAATGACACCGACACGGACAGCAAGCCCCACCACGTCACTACAATGCAACATGGTGGCACGCATGCCTCACTGTATTGCTACAACTCTGACATGGCCTGCAAGTCCCGCTGTGTCACTACAATGCAACATGGCAGGCACACATGCAAGCCCTGCCACATCACTACGACCCCGATGCGGCCTGCAAGCCCCATTGCGTCGCTGTGACACCAACACAGCAACATGCAAGTCCCACCGTGTCACCACGACACCATCACGTGGCCTGCAAGCGCAGCTGCGGTACTACGACACCAACACAGTGGCTCGCAAGCCCCATCTTATTGCTACGACACCAACACGGCGGTATGCAAGCCTCACCACATCACTATGACACCGATGCAGCCTGCAAGCCCTGCCTGTCACTACAACCCCGACGCGGCTGCAATCCCTGCTACATCACTGTGACACCAACATGGCAACATGCAAGTCCCGCCATGTCGCCACAACACTGTCATGCAGCCTGCAAGCACAGCTGCATCACTATGACACCAACATGGTGGCTCGCAAGCCCTGTCATATTGCTACAACACTGACACGGCAGTATGCAAGCCTCGCCACATTGCTACAACACTGATGTGGCCTGCAAGACCCACTGCCTCATTACAACACTGACACGGCGGCATGCAAGCTGTGATGACTCACTGTCACTCGACAGGAAGTCACGACGGCGGATGCGGAAACTGGGGGTGGTGGAGAACGCGAGGTGGGGCACAGGGACGACTGTGATGGAACACTTTGGCTCAACCGTCAGAACTGGCGCGACGGCTCAGGGAAGTGGCACTAAGTTGTTACGTTCCTTCCGGACGTACGACCCGACTTGGGTTATTTGTCTGTTTGCTGAGCCTTGTACACGGCGAAAGTCTTCAGGATCCCGTAGGCAACAGCTAGGGCGATCCGCAAGGCATGTCCCACAAGGGAGAAGGTGATAACGAGGTGGTAGAGAGGGAAAATCGTGAAAGACAAAGTTCGGTCCGTGACACGACTTATAGCGGGAAAGGCGAGAGGTTCAATGGTGGAGGGGCAGATCTCCGAGGTCACACCGAAGTTCAGAGAGGAATCGAATGTATACGAGCCCACTTGGATAGCCAACAGCTATGGCGCGACTCCAGACAAAGGGAAGGTATTACACAAGATATCAAAGCTACCGTACTAAGACGCGTAGCCCACTCTACTTATACTACTCCAGGGGAGCTTTCAAGCTCAGCCTGGATAACCGAATCCTAATACACAGCCGCGAACCCTAATACGAGTAGCCAATGGCAATAAGGCGCATGGCACGAGTCAGAGATAAGGGTCACGGGTCCGGAACACGAGTCAGAGATAACAAAGATAAGGGCCTAGAGGCGCCCCACATACAAGTCCACGGGAATGTGACGTCATACCAGTCTAGATTTGCATAATCACAAGCCAACCCCACATCTAGTCCTGGGCACAAGCTCATCCAGGACCCTTCTGGACGATTCTAAGGCAGGCCACGTGCCAGGGTCACGTGACGGCCATATCTTCAGGACCTATTCCCAAGGCTCCTGGTAGCGGTTCTCGTGTGGGGAGGGAGATTGATTGCTCACCGCGCGTCTCGAATACATGTAGTCATTCAGCTGCGTCACTGCAGCATCGATTCTTGCATCGTCTTGAGGCCAAGCCTCATGTTGCCAGTCCCACCAAGGGTCCGTAGGCAGTGCACGCGGAGTCCACCGCGGGGATATCGGCGGTCGGGGATACATCACGTGGCGAGTCACGTGCCAGTGAAGGTGGAATCGTTACATAAGTGCAAGCTACTTGACTTGCAGCTGAAGGGGCACAGGCTCGAGGCTGGGAGAGGCAAAGGGAGGATGTCACAAGTGGACAGTCTGAGGGACTGTCCGTTCTATTGCGCTAGCTTATATAGCTACAGGGATGGTCTGTGCGTAGCTTTAGGGCAGGCTTAGGGCCGCCCACAGGTGCTGCGGAATACTGCGGAATGGAACGTTCTAGAGACATCTAAATATAATGTCCAATGAGAAATCAGTAAAGTATCATACAACTGTCCCGCAGTCGATAACGCCATATGGTGTGACTGCTCCACAGTCCAATGAGAAAAATTGAGGAAGTGGTACGACTGTGCTCCGCAGTCCAATCAGATAAATCCAAGGAGTGGTACGACTTGGAGTCGTCAGGTGACTTGATAAACGATGGGAGATCATGTGACCGATCATGTGATCATTGGAGTACGAAATTCAAACTCCGATTTCGGATTTCCCCTTTAGGAAGGTGGTTACATAAGACTGGGCTGGCGTGGACCGGTCTTTGATGCCTGAGTCACGACCCAAGTTTCTAGGTTCGTGACACAAGCCTTGCCACATCTCTATGACACTGACACGGCCTGCAAGCCCCGCTGCATCACTATGACACCAACACAGCAGTTCACAAGCCCTGCCATGTCACTACAACATCAACACGGTGGCATGCAAGCCCCACCCCTTCACTATGACACAACATGGCTGGCATGCATGACCCACTGTGTCTCTACGACGCCAACGCAGCCTGCAACTTTGAAGCTCTGCTGTGTTGCTACGACACCAATGGAAAGTGGGGAGGAGGCATAGAATAGATAGTATTTGTAGTTTACTAATGTATTAAACATGCATGAATAGATTTGAATGAACTTGTTGATGAACCCCTGCAGGTATTTGATACCCACTGAACCCCAGGGTGCCCTCCACCAATACCCATACCCCTGTGGACAGGTACAGGGACTAATAAAGGGGGGCACTTGTTGCTCATAAGCTCTCCCAAGCCCTCCTCTCACTGTCAGGTCCATCCTGGAGTCACACTGCTCACTTGTGGCCCCCAAAATTTTCCTTTTTTAGTATGAGTTTCCTTTTTTAGGTGGTACATGGGGGGGGTCAACCAAAATCCCTTAAAAAAATTTACCTACCCCGTGCAATTTTTAACAAATTTGACCCCCCTTGCTCGGAGCAGTCCCGCGTTGTACTCTTCATTCAATGTCGCAAGCTCTCGACAGTTTCAATGTGACCAGAGCAGATATAGACCCGGGCAGAGGTACTACTTTACTCCCACTTAGCTCCATCCTCACCGTTATCATCCGCCACTGGCACTACATAGGCGACAATTTGTATCCGCCCCAATCCGCGCCGACTCAAGAACCACGGGGAGTGTCTAACTTTGTCGATGGATCAGGGCCTATTTTCTCCATGTATCTCGAAATGGCGATGGAAGAAGAGAAGAAGATGGTCGAAGGATGGAAAGCGGACGCCGATGGAATTCTCATCTTTGTGCGTCCCTATTTTTCGAAGCTATGCACCACTTCACACTCATCTCTCGTAGACCGGTTTATTCTCTGCTGCTGTCGCGTCGTTGATCTCGGTGTCCATCCAAGACATTCGACCGAACCCTCAAGATACTTCCAATTTTTACCTCGCAAATATCTATCAGACCATCGCCGACCCTAATCGGTCCGATCTTGCGAGTTTCCTCCCTGCTTCTCCGCCCCCATTTTCTCCGCCAAACTATGCAGTTTGGGTGAATACACTTTTGTTCTTGAGCTTGGTCATCAGTATCAGCTGTGCTCTACTCGCGACGTTGCTTCAGCAGTGGGCACGAAGATACCTCAAGATCACTCAGCCACGTTACAGCCTACACAAGCGAGCAAGGATCCGCGCGTTCTTTTTCGGAGGCATCGAGAAATTTCTCATTCCGTGGGCAGTTGAACCACTGCCAACGCTGCTGCACGTTTCCCTTTTTCTATTCTTTGCCGGTATCTCTGTGTTCCTATGGAACGTTAATCTGACTATTTTCAAGTCGGTGGTATCATGGATCGGCGTTTGCATTGCTCTATATGGATGCATCACGTTTATCCCGATCTTTCGTCATGACAGTCCATACCACACCCCACTTTCGTTGCCGGCGTCGCACATTGTAGCTGGAGTATCATTTGCCACATTCCGGGTCCTTCGGTGGCTCATTATTTTTACGACGTTTTGTTATACGTGCCTTTGCTTTGGGCCCTTTTCTCTTGATCGCTTTGCAGAAAAGGCCTACGATTGCTTTAAATCCTTGGAGGGGAATTGTCGCGAATTTCTCTTGCAAGGCATGCGGAAGACGGTCGAGAACACTGCTCTGAGTTCACCTTCGGAGATCGACACTCACGCATTTCTGTGGACGTTCGACAGTTTGGACGAAGACCACAAACTGGAGCGCTTTTTCTCCGGCTTACCTGGCTTTCGCAGCTCCAAAGTCGTCAACGACCCACTGCCCGGTCTCACCAGAGAGCAAAGGTGGAAGCTTTCGACGGCATTGATGGGGTTGTTGAAGGTCACTCTCTCATCAGATTTGCTACCTGAGCATGTCAAAGACCGGAGGGCCATCATCTGCGCGAAGGCTTTCGATCCCGCGCACATTCCCGAGGCATCTGGCGTCCTTGACAAGATTTTGTCCAGATACCAATATAATGGTCTGATGACCGCGGAGATCGTACAGATTATGAGTGGATGGGGCAATAATTGGGGCAATGATATTAGATTGGTAGCTACGGTCTGCAAGACTATTGCAAGGGTGCAAAAGCGTAATGACTCTTAGTTTACTCTTTCCTCCCTTGGACTTGGTGTCCAAAAGCCCGTTCTCCGGTAATACGCCACACGGTGACAGTCTGTCACTTGCCGTCTTGATTCACATCACTCGCCAACAATTTAGCCATTTATGGGACTGGCGCTGGCCCCTTGACGAATTCTCGAGAATTCTAGATGCGGTGTCGAGATTCAATGTGCAAGATACATTACCTGAACTACAGCACGAGTTCTGCGCTCTCTGGAACCAAGTGCAGAGTAACGACCAGCGGCGGATGGGGGGCCATGTCCTCAGACCGATTCGCAACGTCTACATCGCTCTGCATCAAGATACTGATTCTGCTCCAATAGGCGCGGATCTGTGGGACCCATCCTCATATCCAGCGTGCGACGTCCCTGGCCACTCTCCGGACTCGGTACCTCACACCCACGATGACTCCAATCTTTGCCCGAATTGATATCGCTTCGCCGGTCCCTACTTCCCTTGCTGGGCCCGATGTGCCTTCCTCATCCATACCTGCCCCACATCTCATCGACGAAGACCTCACGAATATTCCACCGCTTGACACCTTCTACACTGCTCATCAGACAATCACCGAACCCCCCCGCACTCCTTTTATCTCATCAGATCTAGCCACCGCAGGTACAGCACGAGATATTGCGACCTTGAGTACAACAATGCCACGCTCCGTCCCCGAATCTTCCATATCTGCCCCTCCTCTTTCCTCTACTTTCCCACCCACCGTCTCCTCCCACCAGCACAATGAAGACCTCCCAGCACCTTCTGACGGACCAAATTTGTTATTCTCAGCTGAATCTAATCCAATTCCCGACAATGTACTTCTTACAGGTGCGCCGCCGTCTTCACACTCACCCATGACCTGATCCTATCTCTCATTGTTTTTCCCCGAATCCCGTCGCTCGATAATAGTTATCACCGCTCGTGCTTCATCGGGGCCGACGTCTGCACCTGACTTGAGTGCCGCTGATGAGGACGATGGTAATGGATCTTCCACCATCCCGGTCACTGCCGTCGGTTACTGATTCGGTCATAGCCGTCGTGGGTCCTCTGCTACAAGAACCAAATACTGAGCGTGCAGGAGATCATCCGCCGCGTCCTCCACTCCGATGGTATGATATCGTTTAACACGTCCCCCAATCACGTAGAAGTGTGCAATATATGATGTATGTTGGCTTTCAATACCTATTCAATACTTTTCTCATTTTGTGCATATATCCTATTACGCGGTACGGATACCCTTGTGAAATGTGTAAATTCGCGGAATGGGGAAATATGACAGTCTTAATCATTCCCTTGACTCGCTGGCTGATGAACGTACCTGGAAGTGACACGGAAGCCCCTGCACGCACCAGGGTATTCACCTATATCTCCTCGACTTCAAGTCTGGGAATACTGACTGCTTGTGTCTTTCGTCGAGAGAAGCGTCGAGAGAGTCGATACTATGGCGCCACTGTAAGATGGGGTCAAGGACGTCGGGGGTAGAGTTACAGTGTCGCCGGTAATGCAGGTTCTGGCGACAGGATGTATGCAGATTGGTAATTATAGGCCGTGTCACACTGTACGGAGAGGGAAGTGCGTCAGCAGGCAAAACGAGCAGCGGCGGACGTACGGTTGCCCCGAACTGCTAAAGGTGTCGACAAGGTGCTCCAAACAAGTGCTCTTCTCAGGTCTCCCTCTTTTTTCGGCCACTTCTCGCCAGTAGACGGGAGGGGAGATCTGCAGCACGTGCGACTCATGGTTTATGCTGGCGAGGTTCGGCAGCACGCTGTCGACCTGGAGACTGAGGGCATATCGTCGAGGAAGAGTGTTGAGGAAGTTCATGTTAAGCGGATACAAAATGAGGGCCAAGAAATGTCTGTGAGAACGTATATGCGGTACTCTCTCGCGGACTCTGCGGTGGCGGATGTGACGATAGGGCTTCTGAAGAATAGATCAGGCCATAGGTTTAATATGTGGGCGCATAAAAAGACAAGAAATCCCTCAATAATATGCTTGAGTCTCTATTGCGAGACGATAGTACAACGAAGGCGTCGAAGGGAAAAGAAAAAAAAAAAAAAAAAAATTATGCACGCACCGCAGTCAGTGCCCCTCTTGGGCCTAGCCCCTTGACCTCCTCAAAATACGACATAAGGGACATCCCAGCTCCCCGCAGCATCACCAGATACAGGTGTCCACCTTCTTCAACGTTTCAGCTCCGAGCTTCTGCCGAATCGATTGGACCACAGATGCATCTGGTCTACTCAGCGACTTGCTCGGCGAGGTGCACCCTACAAGCTCGGCGACCTGATGTAATACGCCATAGATTAAACACAGAAAAAATATGCACGCACCTGAATCTTCAGAGGTTCCCTCTGCGAATGTGAATATTGCGACGGCGTCTGTTTTTGCTATTTCGCGCGGCGGTTGCGGACGCGGACGTGTAGACCTCGGCACAACAAAGCCAAACAATATCGACTTTGTTGAGCGTTGTAGCAATTCGTCACGGTCGTGTTCAATAACGTTCATTACTGGAGCAAGTCACCCACACATCGCAATCGACTCACTCCATAACCTTCCATGTCCCAAGCTCTCGAGACTGTCAACATGGCTGGGGCATATATAGGCTCTGGCAGAGGTATCTTACTCCCGCTTGTCTCTATTGACTTCTCGCCGTTCTCACCCTCCACTGCCATCCCCAGACGACCACCCGTATCCACCACAGTCCGCGGCGACTCAGGAACCACGGGAAACATCTAACTTTGTCGATGGTTCAGGGCCTATTTTCTCCATGTATCTCGAAATGGCGACAGATGAGGACAAGAAAATGGCCGAAGGATGGGCAGCAGACGCTGATGGCATTCTCATCTTTGTGCGTCCCCTATCTTCCGATTCACGCAGTGCTTCTAAAACTTGCCCCTCATAGACCGGTTTATTCTCTGCTGCTGTCGCATCCTTGATCTCAGTAACCATTCAGGACATTCGACCGAACCCACAGGACACCTCCAACTTCTACCTCGCAAATATCTATCAGACTCTCGCCAACCCTGGATCCAATGTTTCCAGTTCCCTTCCTACTTCCCCACCCCCATTTACTCCTCTAAACTATGCAGTTTGGGTGAACACGCTTTTGTTCTTGAGCTTGGTCATCAGTATCAGCTGTGCTCTACTCGCGACGTTGCTTCAGCAGTGGGCACGGCGATACCTCAAGGTCACTCAGCCGCGTTACAGTCCGCACAAGCGAGCAAGGATCCGTTCGTTCTTTGCTGAAGGCATCGACAAGTTTCTCCTTCCGTGGGCGGTTGAAGCATTGCCAACACTGCTGCACGTTTCTCTGTTCCTTTTCTTCGCCGGCATCTCTGTATTCCTATGGAACGTTGATATGACTATTTTCAAGTCGGTGGTGTCGTGGGTCGGGATTTGCACTGCTCTGTACGGATGCATCACATTCTTCCCGATCATTCGTCATGACAGCCCATACCACACCCCGCTCTCATTCCCGGCACGGTACATTGTCACCGGGATCTTATATGCCATTTTTCGGGCTCTTCGGAGGCTCACTTTGTTGGACTATTTTAGTTATCAATCCTATCATCGCTTTGAATCCTTGGAAAATGGCTATCGCAAACAGCTGGTACAGGGCATGCAGAGGACAGCTGAGGAAACTGCTCTGAATGCACCATCAGAAATTGATACTCGCGCCTTGATGTGGACGTTCGACATTTTGGACGAAGACCACGAACTCGAGCGCTTCTTTTCCGGCTTACCTGGCTTCCGCAACTCGAACGTCGTCGTCGACCCTCTGCCCAGTCTCACAGAAGAGCAAAAGAGGAAACTTTCGACGGCATTAATGGGGTTGTTGGACGTCACTTTCTCATCCGATTTGCTACCTGTGCATGTCAAAGACAGGAGGGCCATTATCTGCGCGAAGGTTCTCGATCCAGCCCACATTCCGGTATTTCCTGTCCTTAACAAGATTTTGACCGAATATCAATACAGTGGTTCAATGACTGCTGAAATTGTGCAGATTATGAAAGGATGGAGCAAGAATGGGAGCAGTAATACTGATTTGGCAGCTGCGTTCTGCATGACCGTTGCGAAAGTGCAGAGGCGCGATGACTCTTGGTTTCTCCTCGCCTCCGACGAACTGGGCATCGAAGAACCCATCCTCCGAAACTACACCGCACACGGTGACAGCCTGTCACTTGCCATCTTAATTCACGTCGCTCGCCAACAATTTAACCATTTACGGGAAGGGCTTTGGCCAGTGCCCGAGTTCTGGGAAATTCTAAGAGCGGCTTCGAAATTCAATGTAGAAGATACGTCACATGATCTGCAGCATGAGTTCTGTTCTCTCTGGAATCAAATCGTTCTCAAAGTGTGGAACGGCGATTCAATGATGGCGCACGTTATCCTCAGACCGATTCTCGACGTCTACAAAGCTCTACATCGAGAGACCGATTCTGCCCCAATTGGCGAGAATCTGTCCTCATATCCATTGTGTAACGTCCCTGGCCATCGTCTGGACTCGACACCCCATGTCCACGATGGCTCTACCTCCACGCCCTCTTCTCCCATCGCCTCGCTAGTCCTTGCTTCCAATGCCAGTCCCGAAGTCTCGTCCTTGTCCGTGCCCGCCCCACCCCATGCCGACGAATGCATTACGGATGCATTGCTCGACGACTTACACCCCCAGACTGCTCGTAAGACGACCACCGAGAGTCTCTCCATTTCTCTCACCTCGCCAGATCCAGCGACCTCTGATGTATCTGTCACCTCTGGTATAATCATACCCCGCCCTACATTCACAACTTCGACATCCGCCTCTCCTCTTTCCTCTACCTCCCCATCCACTGCCCTCGCCCTCCAGCACGACGTAGATCCACTGGCGCTTTCCGGCCCACCAAATCTCCCGCCTTTAGCTGCTTCTAATCCAGTTCTCGACAATATACTTCCTACAGCGCCTTCACTCTCACCGATGACCCGATCCTCACCCTCGCTGTCTTTCCCAGGATCCCGTCACCCGATAATTGTCGCCGTCGCTCCCAGCGTCTCTCCAGGACCAACCTCTGCACCTGATCTGGGTGCCGCTGTCGAGGACGGTGGCAACAAGAAGCCTGGTTTGCACAAGGAAGCCGGCGCTGTTGACCCCTCGTTGGATCACGCAATTCATGCTAACACTATAGTCACCGATCTTCCACTCCAATCTCCGTCACCGCCGCTTCTTTTGGAATACCCGTATGATATCGTTTAACGCTTCCCTCAGTCTCTCATATTTGCGTGTGATACTCCTGTTGTGTTCTCGATGTCACTACTGATACTATTGAATACTTTTTCGCATCGTAGTGAAATATGTGTACACGCAAGAGGCGTGACCTCTACATTCTCCTGGGTAATTATCTCTATCTCCTCAGCTTCGGCTACTCGAGTCTTGTGTTGAGAACAGTGGGGAGCATCTTTCCGAGATGGACTATGGAGCATGAGCGACAAGTTCGTTCCACGAACGAGTTACAGGGCAGTCGAGGGAAGCTATCTGAAGGGTTGAGAGTAGACATATACATGGCTTGTAGTCGAAAGGACGCCGCTGCAGTCGACATCGAGAATGACAAGCCCTTCTGCGCGTTTGAAATCGACGTTGGGCACATCATCCTACCCAAGCTACGAACTGCTTCTCATCCGGCACCACTACCACTGGGACTGCCTCGTTACTGCGCCAGGTGAAAGCGACGATGTCGAGAATGCATGAGAGCCAAGCGCGCCGCCGGGTCAGCCCACCCTGCCAGGCGCATGATGTGGACCGAATGCGCTGCGCAGAGTGCTCGAGCTTGACCGTTAACAAGCCGGTGTGGATTCCTTTTTATTTATGACAGCGTCGACACGGGCCCATTCTCCAGAAAGAATGAAAAAGGAAAGGACTTGGTGGGGTGGCCCTGGGTGGAAAGGGAAATGCTCGCGGTCAATGACCTAGCACCCAACTTGGGTCGCGGACATGTGCAGGTCGTCCAGCCTGTCATTTAGAAATATCCGGATGGGCGCGAAGAGAGGGTATGCTCGCATAGCAAGGACGTCAAAATCGAATCGGACAGGGCCGCGGTGGTCGCGTCGGGCATGGAAGGCTGCATCGGTTGCGATGCGGGAGGCCGGTGAGTGGTGTGTGTGAGCTGGTAGACGTAGACTGTGAGGCCGCCGGTGTCTCTGCACACAGAGAGAGGTAGAGGACGTACGGCTGCCCCGCTTTAGATAATCTGTCGCAAGGCGCTCCAAGGAAGCGCTATGGAAGGCACAATTGCCCACTCCTTCATCCACGGAGACCTACAGCACCTGCAGCTCGTCGTTTGTGCCCGGGAGATGGAGAGTGGATTCTTTTGGGGACATTTTAAGACTTTGGTTGACCACTCCCTTTGTTCCTGTTTACGCACAGTTCTGACCACTGGCAACCCGCGGTTTAGGGCATCAGGCCATCAGGCCTCAGGTGGTAGTAGTTGTTACCCTCTTGGCCTTGACGAACAAACACCACCACCTTCGATGTCATGAACCCTTCACGAGGCTACCCATGTTGGAGGATACCAGATTCCGTTATCTTAAGCGAGTCCGTGTTTCGATGCTACGTTCCCAATTACTCAATTACCTACATATTCGTTACTGAGCGGACATTGCGCAGGCCCGCACGATGTCTAGACCGGTGACCGCTCGCTCTATGGGGGTGCCAGCTGCGCAAGGACCGCTCGATACTGCAACGACTCCGTGTTCAGCGCGACGGTTCACTATTTATGGCGGTTGTAACTCGTCCTCGTATTTCCTATTCTACGACTATACAAGATACAAAGTTAGGACAGGTGATATTGCGGGCCCAACAAGGGTACTACTACGTACTCTATTAGGTGCGTTACACGATGTCATGGTGGCTATGTGAGGGGTACGGAGGCTTATATCTCGTATGCTCAGCATTGGGCGGGCGCCATGAAGGACTTGCAGTGGCTAGCGGCGGTGGCGGCAACTGTAGTGGAAGATCTGGGGTGGTTATAATGTTTTTGCGAGTCGCCGAAGAGGGGTAACGAGTATCCTTTTCCTTCCGCTTCCGGACAGTAGCCTTCGCGCTGCCCTCTCCCTCAGCAGCAGCGCCAAGATCACGTGCAGACGACAGCCGGGGATGAGGTCGGCTGGAAGCAGCTGGAGCTATCAGCAACAAATGAGGTTCTGTCGAAGAATATGAGTAGTCAGATCCAGTAATGGGAGGGTCTAAAAATGACTGCAGACCTGTGGGGAGTATAATGTCGAGAACAGGAGTGGGAAAAGGTAGCGATGGGACGTCTAGCAGAACATCCGAAGATGTGCCGCGGTTGGCAATGTGCTGAACGGCAATGACACCAGGTCGGTGTGCAGGAGGGGTGGAAGTCGAATGTTCCATGGGAGAGAGTGGGATCGCTGTTGTGGAGGCATCGACGCCGTCTTGTATCACACGAACGGCAACTGGATTCTGGGAAGTGGCAGGAATGCAAAGGAATTCAACAGCTGTCTGACGAGCGGCGTTGAATGGCCCTGGAACATATATATGGCCAGCAAGTGACGACACATCCGGACGGGAGGCGGACACGGACGAGGAAGGCGCATCGGGACTGGCAAGGGGAGCAAGGGGAAGGGCAGTATTATCACACAGGGGAATGTGAGCAAATGATACAGAGGCTGAGGCGTTGTTACATTGGTCGTGTGCCTGAGGTATCGAGTCTGCATGATGGTCAGGTATGTCGCATAGTGGATACGAAGATGGAACGTAATCCCCATCACCGTTGGCAGAGGGGTGGGAATCAGCAACCGGATGTAGGGCGGTGTAGACGTCGTAAATCGGTTTGAGGATAAGCCGCACCATCCGCCGATTGTTGTCCCTCCGCGCATCACGAACGATTTGATTCCAAAGAGAACAGAATCTGTGCCGCGTTTCCGGTGACGTATTTTGTACATTGATCTTGGAAGCTGATTCTAGAACTTTCGAGAAATCGTGCGCTGGCCAGGACAAGTTCCGGGTATGGTGAAATTGCTGGCAGGTAATGTGAATTAATGCTTCAAGTGACCAGCTGTCGCCACGTGTGATGTAGTCCCGGAGGTCAGATTCTGGGACGCCGAATTCATTGGAGGCGAAAATAAGCCAGGGTTCATCATGCCCTTGCGCTCTTGCAACAATACTGACAAATATGGCTCGTACCAATGCGGCTTCTCGGTCTCCACCGCCGCCCCAACCTCTAATGGCGCGGCTAAATTCGGCGGTTTGTAGTCCCCTAAATCGATCGTCGAACAAGATTCTATCGGCGATCTGTCGATATGCATAGGGAAATTCCGCCGGATCAAGGGCCTTCGCGCAGATGATGGCTCGCCGATTTTTGGTGGGCTCGGAGAGAAGATCGGATGAGAATGTGCGGTCGAACAACCCAATCAACGTCATTGAAAGCCCTTCTTTTTGGCCCGAAGTGAGACTGAGCAGAGGATCCTTGACCACCGTCGAGTTGCGGAAGCCAGGTAAGCCAGAAAAGAAGCGCTCCAGTTCGTGGTCTTCGTCCAACCTGTCGAACGTCCAAAGAAAGGCGCGAGTAATAATCTCCGATGGTGAGAGGAGAGCAGTTTTCTCGGCCGTCTTCTGCATGCCCGTATTGAGCAATTCACGAATACGGGCCCAAAGACCCGGAAGATCACGAACACGGGCCCGACTCTGACTCATTGACAACCCACGAATACGGGCCCAAATACCAGCAAAACCATTATTACGGACCAAAAGTCGAATGGTGCGAATACCAAGAGCCGGCGACTCGAACACGGCATATCGCATCAAACTGCCAAAGAGCCACACCCAAGATGAAAACGGTGTAAGGCACGGGCTGTCGTGCCAAATGATCGGCATGAACGTATGGCATCCATAGAAAATCGTGCAAACGGCGACCCCTGACAGAACCAGCTTGAAAATCGTGAGGTTGACGTTCCAAAGGAACACAACCAGGCCGGAAAAGAACAGGAACAGGGAAACGTGGAGAAGCGTGGGCAAGGCTTCAACCGTCAATGGAAGGAGGAACTTTCCGACACCTTCAAAAAAGAACGCACGAATACGTGCCCGCTTGTCTAGACTGTATCGTGGCTGAGTGACCTTGAGGTACCTTCGTGCCCACTGTTGTAACAACGTCGCGAGTAGAGCACAGGTAATACTGATGACCAAGCTCAAGAGCCAAAGTGCGTTCACCCAGACGGCATATTGTGGGGGAGAAAAAGGGGGTGGGGAAGAAGGGAGGGAATTCGAAATGTTGGATCCAGGGTCGGCGAGAGTTCGATAGATATTTTCGAGGTAGAAGTTGGAGGTGTCCTGTGGGTCCGGTCGAATGTCCTGAACAGACACTGAGATCAACGTCGCTACGGAAGCAGAGAAGAGACCAGTCTATGGCCGTTGAGTCAGTGGGAAGTATGAGATTAGAAGATAGACCTACAAATATAAGGACCCCGTCGGCATCCGCTTTCCAGTTCTCAGTCATCTTCTTGTCTTCTTCCTCCGCCATTTGTAAATACATTGAAAATATCGGTCCGGAGCTGTCGACAAAGTTAGACATCTCTTGCGATGCCCCAGGCAGATTTTGTGACGGCTGGGGTGGGTATTGGTTGTCGCCTATTGTGCACACGGTGCGGTGGGTGAGAACGACGAAATAAGCAAGTGGGGGTCAGGTAGCTGTACCTATTCCTGCGCCATTGGGTACATTAATAATGTCTTGCAAGTGAGGAGCCTCTGACATTGAAAACTATTCAGTGCCAGCGGGGGATACGGTGGGGCGTGGAGGAGGGCGTTGAGAGTGACTGCCCGACGTTGCCATTGGCGAGTTATATATCACAGTGGCCGCATCGCCATGGGGCACCAGGTGGGCACTAGATACGGCAGGTCGTGATTATTATCCCCTAGCGAATCCTCATTTTACCACATGTGCCAAGAAGGATCAAGAGAATTGGACACTGGTGGGCACTTTATGCAAGACCAAGAGTACGAGCGTCACCGTGGCGCGGCCCGGGGGCGCATTAACTTCCAGCGTGCGACGTCCCTGGCCATTCTCCGGACTCCACGATGACTCTGCCTCTACAATCTTTGCCCGAACTGATAACGCTACACTGGTCCCGATGTGCTTTCGTCATCCATACCTCCCCCGCTTCTCATCGACGAAGACCCCACGGATATTCCGCCGCTTAACACCTGCTACAGTGCTCGTCAGACAATCACCGAAAGCCCCCGCACTCTTTTTATCTCATCAGATCTAGCCACCGCAGGTACAGCACGAGATATTGTCATCCCAGGTACAGCAGTGCCACACTCCACTTTCGAATCTACCATATCCGCCCCTCCTCTTTCCTCTACTTCCCCACCCACTGTCTTTTCCCTCCAGCACGACGGACCAAACCTGTTATCTCCAGCTGAATCTAATCTAATTCTCGACGATGTACTTCCTACAGGTGCGCCGCCGTCTTCACACTCACCCATGACCTGATCCTATCTCTCATTGTCCTTTTCTGAATCCCGTCGCTCGATAATAGTTACCGCTGCTCGTGCTTCATCGGGGCCGACATCTGCACCTGATCTGAGTGCCGCTGCTGAAGACGATGTTAACCCAAAATCTAGTTCTCTCAATGGCAAGGATACTCTTGACCCCCCCTCGGTGAATATCTCGATCCACGCAAACACTAGGCCATCTGTAAACGCAGTAGGTGTTCAGAGCTGTTCGGAGCTGTTCAAGGACACTCCGAACAGCTCTGAACAGCTCTGAACACCTAGTTGCGTTTACAGATGCTATGCCCACCCTAGATCGTCCCCCATCACTGCCGTCGGTCACTGACTCAGACATAGCTATCGCGGGTCCTTCATTATGGGAACCAAATGTTAAGCATATAGGAGATCACCCTCATCCGAGTCCTTGCATGGCCAGTATGACATCGTTTAACGCGTCCCCCAATCTCTTAGATTAGATAGGGCATATAGTCTGGTTGGACCCTCAATATTACCATACTGATATACTCATGACCTTTAAATGTGGGAAGCTTACCGCCCATGACCTAGCACTCTACTTGGGTCGCAGTCGCGTACCGAATTCCCAGGCGGTGTCTGCGTGTGTTTGCTACCAGGCGTACAGGTCGTCCGGCCTGCCACTTAAGAACATCTGGAGGAGCGTGAAGAGCAGGTCAAAATCGAAGAGGGTCGCGTCGGGCGGGGCCATGGCAATCACGTCGAGGGCGATAAGCTGTGTCGCCTGCGATGTGGATCTAGTGGGTGGAGTTGCGCAAGCTTGTAGTTGTAGGCCGCGTTTGTCTCTACAGTGATGGACAGCGAAGTGCGCCAGCAGGTGAAGCGGAGAGGCAGAGAACGTATGGCTGCCTGGCCTTGGAAAAGGCATCGAAAAGGCGCTCCAATAGGGCGTTCATCGATGTCATCTCTGAAGGCGCAGTCTCCTCTCCTTCGGCTAGACTGACTCATGCGCATGGGGTTTCGATGCTGACACGGCGTTATGTCAGTGAGGTGTAGTGTGTCAATACCTCGAGTAGAATGCAAGGTTGGGGCATAGGGGTAGAAGATGTGATGAACACCGAGGTAACCGTTTGAGCACAAAGTGCATGAGGCGAGACGTTGATACGAGACGATCACATGCTGAGGAAACTCAGGAAAGGGAGGGACACTTGGAAGGGAAGTAGAGAGAATTGGACGCGGGAACTGTTTCTTGATCCGTCCAGGAAAGTATAGTAGGTAGCAGTGTAGAGCAACTGGCTGAGCGAGATATATCGTCGATGCTAGACAAAAACGGACCTTTTCCGCGGCGGTGGCTTGAGGGTATGGGGTCAATGTAGTTGGCCGTAGGGTTACGGCTTCGCCGTAAGCGATCCTTGTAAGCCAATCCAACCCGGTTCCGACTTTACTTTGCTTCACCGGAGGACAAGGTAGTAGCAGGCGGCTTAGCTCGCGACGACCCCTGCATACTACACCTGGGGTTCGATTGGCCCTCTGTATAGCCTCATGGCGCTTCATATACGGTTCATATATTTGTGACCGGCCAAAGGCAACCAGTCGCAGTCACGCTCAACACTTTCCACCACACCCTACCATACACTCCACTGCGTAGTAGTCTCCAATGTCCAGGGCACCTCGCGAGGCCATCAACGTACCCAACGCAGGAATAGGTACAGCTACCTGCTCCCAACTTTCTCTGTTTTCGTTGTTCCCACCTAGTATCGTACAGCGTCCATAGGCAACGACCAATACCCGCCTCAGTCGGGGCCGAATCAGGCCTCACACGAAATGTCTAACTTTGTTGATGGGTCCGGGCCCATATTCTCGATGTATCTAGAAATGGCGACGGAAGAGGACAAGAAGATGGCTGAAGGATGGAAAGCGGACGCTGATGGTATTCTCTTCTTTGTACGTCATTATCTTATAATGCTATGCAGTGCTTCAGACTCATCTCCTATAGACCGGTTTATTCTCTGCTGCTGTCGCTTCCTTGATCTCAGTGTCCATTCAGGACATTCGACCGAACCCCCAGGACACCTCCGACTTCTACCTCGCGAATATCTATCAGACTCTCGCCGACCCAAATCTGTCCACCATTTCCAGTTCCCTCCCTGCTTCCCCACCCCCGTTTTCTCCACCAAACCATGCCGTTTGTGTGAACGCGCTTTGGTTCTTGAGCTTGGTCATCAGCATCACTTGCGCTCTACTCGCGACGTTGCTTCAGCAGTGGGCACGGCGATACCTTAAGGTCACTCAGCCGCGTTGCAGTCAACACAAGCGAGCTCGGGTCCGTGCTTTCTTTTTTGAAGGTATTGACAAGTTCCTCCTTCCGTGGGTGGTCGAAGCATTGCCCACGCTGCTACATGTTTCTCTGTTCCTATTCTTTGCCAGCCTGGTTGTGTTCCTATGCAACGTTGATCTCACTATTTTCAAACTAGTGCTGTCGTGGATCGGTGTTTGTACGGCTCTATATAGAGTGTACGTCCGGTCCGTGGGTGGGCGTGGTGACGGCGCTGGTGACGGGCTCGGTGACGTGACCAGCCGTCACCAGCGCAGTACCCGAAATATACGTGCCCCCAAGCCTCCGGATGACTCATAGTGCCCTTAGTGCGCTTCGTATGTTTCGCACGTTTCGTATGTTTTTCGCACCCCTTCCGCTTTCGGCTTTGCTTACTCCATAGTGTCCTTAGTACGCTACGTATGTTTCATGCGCTTCGTATGTTTCGCGCCCCCTTCCGCTTTCGGCTTTGCTTACTCATAGTATCCTTTGATCGTATCCTCAGTGCGCTTTGTATGTTCCGCACACTTCCTATGTTTTGCACCCTTTCCGCTTTCAGTCCTGAGCGTCCTGAGCGCGCTCTTGCCGCATCACCGTCCTGAGCGCCGAACCTACCTGCCTTCTGGGCTGCCGATGGTCGTGCCGCGTTTGCCCCCAATAGCCGTTTCGCACGTTTCGTTTGCTTCAGCGACATTTTTTTTTTTTGGGGCTGGGGGCTCCAACCTTCCCTTCCGGCTCCCTTTTCACCGTGTTGCTTTGCATCCCTCTCTGCACCCTTAGGCCGCTTCGAGCGTTTTGGTCGCTGTGTACGCCCCTGAGCCCGAACCTACCTAGGCTGCCGATTGCACAATTCGGAAGCGTCCCGGAGACGCTCAAAAGGACGCTGAGGTCAGTTTGAACCTTTTTTTTTGGCCTTTGCTAACCACTCTGAGCGCGTTTCGGACGTTTCGACCGTTTCGAGTCCCTTTTTGCTGCTCCCGCGGGTCGAGCACGTCGTTTGTGGCCACACGCTCTCTCTCTCTCTCTCTCTCTCGGGCACCTGCCAGGACGACGGCGACCGGACAGGAGCAGATCGGGGCAGATCGAGCCGTATCCTTTTCCTCTGTCCAGCTAGCACGCTCCCGACCCTGTCACGGATCTCAACACATTTGGAAGGGTGCCTACCTTTTCTGGACTATCCTGTTGTCAAAGTCGCCGTTCGAACGAAAAGGTGAGGACTCCTTCGTCCCCACTTTCTGTCTGACCTTCCAAACCCCTCGAATTGTTCAGTTCTCTCGCACCCTCCGATCCTGCCAGATGGTCTAGTTTCCCACGTGTTTCCAGACCCTACCTACACGGTGCAGTGACGGTGGCTGAGGCGCCTGCAAGAACCCGCCACGGGTGTAGTACAGCACCGTGCGCCTAGTTCCCCCCCGCACCAATCAGTGCACTCACCCCAATTTGCACAGGTCCGACCACGACAGGGCGACCGATCGTCTCTCCAGGGACCCGCGATTCCGCGTACAGAGGACGTTTCAGACCCAATTGACACCCGAGCTTTCACTTTTCTTCTCGCTTTCATTTTCATTTTCGTCGTCGTCTTTCTCTTTCTCTTTCTCGTCGTCTTTCTCTTTCTCTTTCTTTCTCTTTCTTTTTTTCTTTTTTGGTCCGTTCGATTGGTGGCCCGTGAACTTGCCCGTGGATGCAAGACGACTCGGCACGGACTTTGTGAGTTACCCACCCTGCCTTCTATTGGGGCGATGTCGCTCACCAAGCAAAGCCGAAGTTCGGTTCATCAATGGTCGCAACCTCGTTTACTCCTAGCTCGCCGCTGGCGCACAAGAGGCGACGACTCGATGCAACAGCGAGCCTCGATCTTTTCTCGCCATCGTTCTGCGCCGGTGACGACAGTGAAGGTGAAGATGATAGCGACAACGAGGAGGACGAGATGGCGGTGTTCGCCTCTCTCTCATCGGGCTCATGCGGTCTCGATCCACCACCCAGCGGCTTTCCGATGCCTGGTCCACCAGACGGCCCCATGCGGGCTTCCGCAGGCTTGTCTGCGCGCATGCAACAGTCTATCGACGAGCTGGAAGCCGCCTCACAAGACGTCCGCTTCCGTATCGCTCGCGACGAGCAGAGCGACAAGACGACCGCCGCCACCTACCGCAGGCACGTCAATGCGTACGTCATGTGGTGGGACGCATACCAGGCCAGCATCCTCTTGGGGGACCCCACCCAGGTCGCAATTCCTGCCTTTCCGATCATTGCTGCAAAGGCGACGATGTTCCTGGAGTACACGAGCACTCGTCCAAAGGTAAGCACTCCGTTTCGCTGCATAATTCCATTGACGTGTCATTGCTCTCAAAACACTCGCAGCGCAGGTACGGGAGCTCTGAGGAAATCCCAGGCTCCGTTGTGGGGGCGAGCGTCATCAAACAGACCATCTCGGCCCTCGAGCACCACCGAGCCGAACACCAATATCTCTACACGGACGTCCCTGAGGCACAGATAGGACTCCGCCTTGACCGCCGCATCCATCGCATCGAGGTCGCTGCCCAACACAACGAACCAAAGCGCGTCGCGTCTGCGCAGGCGTTAAAGGCGTCGGGGAGCTCCTCGGGTACGTGTTTCCCTCCAAACTGCCCGGTCCCAGTGATTGACACGCTGTGTGACTAGATACCTATACAGTGGAAGACCTCAAGCGGTGCTCGCTCTTTTGTTTGACGGAATTCAGCGGGCGAAAGGAAATCTTTGTAGGACTGCGCGATCGGGCGATGATGCTTCTGTCTACGAGCACTGCACTTCGTGGTGCAAGCTGTCGTGCAGTCGAACTGTCAGATCTTTTCCCCGCCACCATCCCTTCGCCAGGTGGGGGCAGGTCAGGAATCGAGGTGAGACGCGCTTTTTATAATCGGTGCTGCGCGTTACCTGATCGCTCGATGTGTGAAACAGGTACTCGGCATCCTATTGGACAATGCGAAACACAACCAGACTGGCCGCACGGACGAGCATGGGGCCATTCGTCACCGCCTTGTCGAACTCTGTCCCATCAATGCTGTCGCGATGCAGCTCTGGGCGACGTTCCACCTCAGGCAGATCCCAGTTCCAGAGTTCGCTCCAGACTTCTCGGATCCCGACTTTGGGGAGTTCGGAAGACGTGACTGGTATAACCAGTTCCTTTTTTTCTCTAGCACGGGCTCGCCAGACATTCCCATGAAGTACAAATGTGAGTCACCACTGCAATGATATTCCTCTGTAAATGGCTGACCCTCAGCGTTAGCCCACAATGACAGGGTCAACATCATCCACGCCAAGAATGGCCTGTTGATATCCAAGTCCACTCATGCAGGCCGACCGTTCGCCGCGCAAACTGCTCGAGCTCACGGCGCCAGTGTGAGTGGGACAAAAGCTCTCGGTGGCTGGAGCGAGAGCGGGTCATTTCGGCCTTGCTATGACCGCGCGTTCCCGACTGACGCACTCCTTGGTGCTGCCATGTTCAACGCTCAGCAGCCGGATGCTCATTTCCAGCCTCGGGCTGCCCTTGGTGGGTCATATTCTGTACTTCTTGACCGTTTGTTGGTCTCAAACGTGGTTGCTAGAACCACCAGTGGAACTGCTGGCCGCCGTGTTTCCTTGGGTAGAGCAAGAGCAGGACAAGCTTGCCCAACGCCAAGCCGCCGCCGGCTCAAAGTCTGCCGACATTGCGCTCAAGCAGTTCCTCCGCTTGCTGGTGTGGCTTCGCCGTGTTCTTCTACAAGACTGTGCCATCTTGTTCGCAAAGTACCCCTCCTGTGCCATGTTCCGATATCCCCCATTCAACGATCCGGCGTTCCGCCAGTTTGCCAGTTCCGCTCAGTCTGTGGTTGACCAAGCGGAAGAAGAAGTTCGCCACGCTTTCAAGGATCTGCCTGAGCGCGTTGCGGCCACTTTCCGTGGTTTGGCCACGGACATAAAAATGGATCAGCGCTCTCAGCGCACTGACGCAGAGCTCCACTGGGACGCACTTGACAGCCGGCTTGACCACCTAACAGCCCTAGTGCAGGTGCTTGTCGGGTCGGAGTCATTCAAGGGCGACTGCAAAGCGAACAAAGGTTTTTTTTTCTCGTCTCGCTTGGCATAGTACTCATTCGGGTATGGCAGTGCCGCGCGCCCTTCAAAGCACCGCATCCGACCCTCACGATACTTTCCAAGCCATTTCCGGCACCTCATCACCCCGGCCGTTCGCGACATCTCCTGCGGCCACCAGTCCTAACATCACAACCAACATATCCAGTCCATCCACTGGCACACCCACGTCGAGCCTGACCTGTGCCGTCACTCAACCCACTCAGCCACTCATGGGCTCGGCTCACTCTAACCTCGCTCACAGTTCCACGCAGCAGCAGCAGCGTCACACTCCCTTGTACCAAGGACAACCCATGACCCCGCCCCAGCTCGCAAAATGGAACTCACTTATTGTGAAGTATGGTGAGGCGCGTGTTCACAAGCACAGGTGGGACTGGGTCCAAGGGAACTTCCTTCCGATTTACTTTTATCACTCGGCCAACCGGCTGACTGACTATTGGACCGAGTGGATGGAGGGCATCGGAGGATATTTGTCAACAAGGGAGCTGACCGAGGTTTGGGGTGCAAAGTGGCGGCGAAACAACGGTACGCTGAAGACAGAATGCTGCAGGAGAAAGAAGGTCATTGACCTTGTGACTGCCCTCTCTGCCAAGCCAAACTGGGACGTTCGCCTGGCCCTACGATTCTTGGAGAAATACGAGGCTTTGTATAGTCCCCGAAAATTTTGTGATTGGCTCAACGCCGAAAACATGCGGGCTGTGCTTGTTTCTGCGGCAACATACTGTCGCTAGCTTTACTTACTTGTGTTCTTCAATACTACTCATTTATTTGGAAATTACAGATCCTGTAGTGCGCCTGCTGTCATCGGCCTCGACGCCGACACCCATTCGTCATATCTCACTATCTCGGATTCGGTTCTTTGTCTCGCTCGCCGCTCGTACCTTACACCCTCGATTTTTGTGTCTCGTATCTGTGTTCAATTACCTCCGTGCTCCCTCGACTCGCTTCCCCTATGCCACCCGTTTCCTTACCGTTGGCACGTAGCTACGGGTTTCCCTGTATAATACTCCCCTTCCCTCCTGCCGAATATGCTGAATACACTAGCATTCGTATCATCTCGTGCCAGTGCGACCCTCATTTCGAAGTCAGGCCCTACCGCAGGCAACTCGCAACCAAAGACCACTCATCACTATTGTCGCCACGGACAGTGTCGTCTTGTCTCGTCTTGTCTCGTTTCATTTCATTTTCTCCCGCTCGCACTCGTCATCCCCCCTTTGCGGCTTTGGTCGCATTCGCATCCTCTTTATCTTTAACCCCTCTCCCTGAATCCTTCTTCGACACCATCCAGCGGCTCTCCAAGGTGCCCGCCCCGTCAACTTCCCTACAACGGCTCCCTTTGCGACTGCCTCGATCCAGTGGGCCAACGCCTTCTGGGACGCGCTCTACACAATGCGTGACAAGGCCGAGGACGGCCACGTGTTCGAATTGATACCCTGGCGAACGCCTCGAACGGTATTGTGGTCTCTTGCCAGCAACACGTGACTCAGTGCTGAATGCCTGACTCCGACCCCTTTTCAATTTGGGCCTGGCACTCAAAGAGATGGCAGCATACCTGGAAGAGAAGCGTCAACGTGCCCATATATATGCCGAGAAACTCAAGAAACTGTTGCAGGACGTACGGTTTTCAGTGCCGCATGTCTGTCCGGTGTGTCGACCGTACCGGCTGACCAGTTCGTGTTGCAGGACGAGAACGCCCGTAACAACGCCCTCCGCTCCATCCAAGAAAACATTGCAGAGCTGAGGAGCGAGAAGGAGAAAGCCGACCAATCCGAGAAAGAGGTACAGCGGGAGGAAGAGGTACTTGAAGGCATCCGCGACAATCTTGAAGGCATCGACCTGCTTATTCTCGTACAGTCGCGCACTCATCGGCCCTGCAGCTAAGACCCAGGTATTTCGTGATCAGATCGAGCAAAACAGAAGGAGCTCCAGCCCTGGAAAACGAAGATTAACCAAATACAAGCCGAGGTCGATGTCAAGACAAGTGAGCGTGACATGCTGGTCAAGAGGGCTGAGGCGGTCAAACAGGCCAGTGCGGAGGCACAAGAGGCTCTTGAAACAGTCAAGGGCGACCAGAAGGCCAAGGTGTATTTTCTTGGTCTAGCCGTATTGTTTGCTCTCTAACCATGCTCCAAGATCGGAGAACTCGAAAACCTCAAGACTAAAGGGCGGTCTCTCCAATGAGAGGCGAACGCTGTGAGGCGGAGAATCCGGGTATGATTATCAAGGGTTCATTACAGACAGCTAATACGAGGCTTGCCCCGTGTAGGACTTGATCATCCGCGTAAACCAGCACCGTGCTCAAGCATCCTCCACGAGGCAATGTGCCGAGGAGGCCAAAGCGTCACAAGCGGCCAGCGCTTCACAGAACAAGGTCTTGGATAGTCTGACACGCTTGAGGAAGTCAGGTCTGGTCAGCGGATTTCATGTGAGTACCACGTGGAAGTTTTTGGCGAACCTCATGTCATGGAGCAGGGTCGACTTGGAAGTCTCGGGACTATCCCTGACAAGTACGACGCGGCGATTACAACTGCATGTGGTTCCCCTCAATGACATGGTCACGGACACGGTGCAGCAGGGTCAAGCCTGCATCGAGTACCTCCGAAAGCAAGACGTCGGACGCGCGGATTTCCTTGCGCTCGAGGAGATAGATGAGACGAACGGCATGAGGTCCATCCAGACTCCAGAGAACGTCCCACGCCTATTCGACCTCGTCGAGCCGCAGGAACCGCGGTTCGCTCATGCGTTCTACAAGGCATTGCGTGACACATTGGTCGCGCAGGATCCCGCGCAAGCAAATCGCATAGCATCCGGTGCGCGCAGGTGGCGAGTTGTCACTCTCGCGGGAGAGCTCGTCGATTCGTCTGGCACGATGTCCGGGGGCGCGGCAAAACCCAGAGGTGGTGCCGATGCGGTTCCGCCCGACTTACTGCAAAAGTACGAGCAGGACAGCGAAGCCGCTGCCTTGAAGCTCACAGAGGCTATGGAAGAGCTTCGGGCAGCTGAAGCGGAGCTAGAGGCTGTGGGGAAGTCTGGGCCGCAGATCAACCTCGAGATTGACCTGGTCAATCTCGATATCCGAAACGCTGGGAAGCGCGTCATAGAAGCTGAAAAGTGGGTCCACAACCTCGAGTAAGCACCGCGTCACTCTCTGTTGTTCGCAGTATGTTAAGGCTGGAGCCAACGTAGGACGCAGAGCAAGCCAGGTGCGGGTGATCTCTCTCGTGTCGCATTCCTAGAACGCGAGATTTCTACTGCCCAGAACGAGCTCAAAAGGTTGCAGTCTCCGTCGGGTACGATCGAAGAAGCGATCAAGGCCCTCGAGAGGAAGATTCTTGATATCGGTGGTTCCCAGTTACTTGCGCAGAGGTCAAAAGTTGATGGCCTGAAGCTACACATCGACATTACAAGCGAGGGAATCATCAGAGCAGAGGTAGCGATGACTAAAGCAGAGAAAGACTTGGTCAAGCTCGAGGGTTCCATGGCCCGTAACCAGCAAAGCTTGGAAGGCGTCGAAATCGAACTCGAGAAGCTAAGTGAGTCGCTGCAGGAGGCCACAGATCATGTCATGACAGTCGAGTGAAGTACGAAGCACAGCGCAAGCCAAGGTTAGAGGGAAAGGACGACTCGGAGAGCTTGAAGGCAGAGCTGGACGACAAGACGGAGATTGTGGTGCGGATAGATCGTGTTGGATGCCATGTATAGTGTGTGTATCTTCTCTCGAACCTTCACGCTATACAATGAGAATGATATTTTCGCGACACCGAGACGAGATAGCAGCCAGGAACCAGAGACCAAGACGAGACGCGAGAACGGAGCAGGAGGGTACAGGTTTGGAGGAACGGGAACAGAGTGAAGCCAGAACGTGTACGAAACGATCGTTACGCGCGCGGAATCGGTCAAGTCGAAGGGAGATAACTGATGTAGAAAGAGATACTAGACGACTCGAGAACCAGAGATCGTCGAACAGACACGACAACAGAGGACGAGACGCATGCGAAGTCGAATGATGAAGGTGAAGAGAGAGGCGAATACGAGATCTCGTGGAGCCAATGTAGCACGAAGTAGGAGACCTAGAAGAGGGAGAAGGGAATCAGTAGAGCAAAGTCGAGTATGGACGACCTTGAGGGAGGCGAAAAGAAACGACGTGCAAAGAGGACGACAAGAGTCGGATGTCTTCGACTTAAGACCTGGTCCGAGATGGTTGTCAAATCACGCAGGAGAACGAAAACGAGAATGAGAACGGGGGAACCGACAATGACATTGAGAGCGCGAACACGACAGACAGCCTTTTTACGAAACGATCAGTACCTAAGGCCAAACAAATCGAAATGCGACCAAGTCGAATATGTGAGAAGAAATGCCGTAGTGGGAGGAAAGTAAACGAAAAGTCGAGGATGAGACGAGGGTTGACAGACGAAAACACGAAGCCGACGCGAGAAAATGGCCATAGGTAAAGTAAGGGTCGGTAAGCAAAGGCGCATGGCCGAACGACAGGCTGGCCTTACAGCACGCGGGGGATCTGCCCCTCTTCGGCGTCGCCATTGCGAGCCGCCTTCGCCAGCGGCAGCGCTCGCTGCTTACCCTTTGACAACTTCTTTGTGCGTTTCGCCTCGAGCTCAACTTCATACCGCTTGACAAGATCCGGGAGCGCAGGACGGACCATACATGCCGGCATCCACATACGCAAGTGGCTGTCTGGCTCCAGTGGGGCACCCGCACCACGCTTCCTTTTCCTTGTGCCCATGTCCCTGTCGTCGGGATCTCCGCCACTATCTTCAGATGCCGAGGGGAGTACGTCGTACGTGGTGTCCACGGGTTTTCGGGATTCTTGAATTCCCGCACGAGCAAGGTACACAAGCTGCGCAGGCGCGACCTCGAGGCAATACTCCAAGATGCCATCTGTGTAGGCGTGCATCCGCGAGCCATGAATATTCACAATGAGCCCCCGCAATCCACCGGCGTCTCCGTCTCCTGTGTCGTGCGCACCAGGATCCAAAGCAGAGAAGTGTCGCACCAGAAACGTTGACGGAGTCGCCTGAAGCAGTCCTCTCTCCTTCTCGCCAGGCACGCCGGCAGCTGCCACTGCCGCTGCTTCCATTGCAGAGCGTCGCAGGGCACGGAGCACGATACTTGGCCACAAGATGGTACGAAAGCGCTTTATGATGATGTCTTTGAGCCCCCACTCAAAGCGCAACTCACAAAGGTGCGCGAGTCTCCCTAGATCCGGTTCGCGCTCCCACCGGGGCGGTGTGTGTGTGTGGCACGCGCTGACGTCCGTTGCGCTGATGATTGGATTGGTATACGAGAGCAGGACGTCGATGTCAGGAAATGTGTCCGGTACGGCCTTGGCCAGAGAGGGCTTCTTGGAGCTGAGGTGCCCACGCGAATTGGTGCGTAACTCGCTGCGCAGGTCCCCGCACCACGTGACGAGAAAATCGGGGAGCTCATCGCGGGTCAGAGACTGAGCAGCCTGGAGGAGTTCGTCTCCAAACCCACACTTTGCAAGCCCATGGGCAGTCCCAGGCCCACAGCGGGGAAGGCCGGCATGGTAATCGCCACCGGAGAGTAGGCCGATGAGGATGAGTCCACCTCTGGTCAGCTGGATGGATGGATGCACGAGGATTTCGGCCGATGTGTAGACTGTGGAGTGGTTGTCGTCCACACGACCATCAGCGTTCTTCATGGTGTGCTTGCTGTTCCCCGAGAGGTTGATGTTTGTGCTAGATCGAGAAGGATGAGAGGCGATTTGCGTAGGAGTGTTAGCTAGGGCGCACCTGCGAATGACCATCTTAGCACCGAATAGGAAGTTATCGACGTCATCTGATAAGACCGCGTCGATAACCCCTATACTATTTAGGTGAGCCAGTTCTGCTTCCGCCTCGCCAGGGGCCTTCAGGGGACCTCCTCAACGCCAACCCATAAAGAAAAATATGAACGCACCATTCTCCATTCGAATCCAAATGCTTCGATGATTTCCTTCATACTGTCAACGAGCCAGTGCTTTCCCTGAGAGATTCTCTTTCCACGCTTGACCTTGGGGCGTTTGGGACCGTCGAAGATGAAAAGTGGGAGGAATGGGACACTCGCAAGCCTGGCACATCGGAAGAACAGTGTGCGAAGTTCGGGGTTCTCTCCCTCTCTTCCATACGCAGCATGAAAAAACCAGATGGACGCATCAATGCCGAGGCGGAGACCGCGAAAATTGGCAGGATTGGCCTTGAAACCATCAACGACGGCAATGTGGGTAAGAGACTGCAGCTTCCCAGAGGGTCTGAGAATCTGAGCTGTGTGAGGGTCCACTTGGACGAGTGAGCAGTTACTTGAGCGTACTTACATCCCAAAGGCCAGTCACACCCATTTGTGCAACAAGAAGACTACTTCCACTGAGTCCCCTATATTTCCGCGATTTTCCCGTACGCGTCGAGTCACGTGATAGAACATGGGATTGAAGCGCAAAAAAGAGGAAGCGAACAGAGAGCACGCAGAATGTGTGCACACCAGAACAACACATGCACACCAAAATGGAAGAAATGACGGGGGAGTGTGAGTGGCAGAGAAGCGAAAAGAAAGAAGAGGAGGACAACTGTCAAGTCAGCCGTAGCGAACAACGGAGCACAGGCCCATAACATACCAGGTCAACCCCTCTCCATTGTATGTCGACTTTTTCCCGGCGGGCAAAAATAAGAGCAAGTAGAGGCCGGCGATGCCACGGTTGTCCATGCCGACCACGCCCTGTTCGACGAAGTACTTCGCCGCGAAGGCGACATCCACCCGCGTTGTTTGAGACAGATGCGATCAGCCGCAAACACAGACGAAGAACACGGTGCGCACAAATAGTAGGTCTGCACGACAAAGTCGAGGATGCAGTAGTAGCGCTTGCTTGCGTTCGTTCACTTGACCCTCGAACACGTCCTTTCGTCGGCGAGGTCAAGTCTGTAGTCAAGAGTTGCGGCAGTAGGCTCATTGATTACGCGAAGGACCTCAAGGCCTGCGATTTGACCGGCATCCTTCGTTGCTTGCCGCTGAGCATCATTGAAGTATGCAGGGACGATGATGACGGCGTGGCTATGGGCTAGAGTTTAGCGTACAGTGGCGCAACTCGATCGACATTATACTTAGTTGACCTTCTTGTTCAGGTACTGCTCCGCCGTCTCCTTCATTTTGACCAGGACCATTGATGACAGTTCTTCAGCAGACTAGGGAGCGTAAGCTCAATAGAAAGTACATCAGCGCTGATGACTCGCATATTGTTGCCGCTTGCTGTCGAACTCTACCTCCTCTACTGGCCGCCCGTCAGGCTTGGGGACAACTTTGAACGGCCTGACAAAGGGGTAGACATCAACAACACACATGTTCTCCCTTTACAAATAAAATTAAAAGGATCTTCGTACCAGTGCTTCATATCGTCCTTCACTTCCTTGTCGCTGAACTGATGACCGATCAATCGCTTGAATGCGAAGACCGTGTTTTGAGAATCGTCGGATCTATGAGGGGTGAGTATTTGCGACGAATATGATGACACGTAGACATACCCGAGACCTTGGAGTTCATGTTCCTTGTAATTAAGGAACGGGGAAGGCCCTAAAAAATGTGGGGACAATGTGTTGGCAGAGCATCTATGTGGATCTACAACATAGCTCAGGCTGCCTGAGTGCAGTGAAGGGAGCGGGCTGCAGCTAATACGGGGGATGACTCGCTACGAACACGGCCATCCATAAAACCACAACCGAGAAGAACCGATAAGCGACGGTTCCTCCCGACTCAACTGACAGGACGCATCGAGAGCTGATTGAAAAAATGATTTTAATAATCAGATCTTGGCTGGCGAGTCGATGTGAGCATGTGAGGAGCTAGTGCCACCAACCGCCCACGAAACTGTGGCGATATAAGATATAAGTTTGGGTAGAGATGGTAACCATTTACCGCGTTTGACCGACAGGGGTGCTAGATCGCCTTGTTTGGGAACTATTGCTATGAAGGAATAAACTGAAGGACGTTATTAAACTAAAGGGCATACAGATGAACCGCTCCCTTGGTCTTAGCAAGTGTCTAACGTCTAACTCTTTGCTATTCCCGTCCTTAGTTAGTGTATGCGTGCTGTAACTGCTGTTCACATCGATCCAAAGATCTCAGTTCCTCATCTTTTCTGTCCCCGAACGTCTTGTTATTCGCACCTTCATGGGAGTAGGGCCGAAGCGAGCCAAACACTGTCTTTAATTTCTGTGCTAATCGATATTCGGTCTCAGTTTTACTTGCTGTTTGCCCCACCCAGACCTAGCATGGACACATCGAGGCACCCCTGACAACCACGCGGGAGACACCTCCACGCGCGTCAGATGAGAGTCGGAGGCCAAATATCAAATGTGTGAGAAAAAACTTCGCGTTAGTCACAGCCCGTCACACAACCCAACCAACCTTGCCCAACCCTGCCATCCTCAGACTCAGAGCATGTCGTTCCCTCCCCACGGGCGCCCTCACCACTGTATCGTTGTTGTTATATTCAGAGCGGAGCAATAAAACACCTCCGTTGGCAAACGTGGGGGTGGGAGGAGGACGATGGCAACGAGATAACTATACCCACCTTTTAATGCACTCTAGGAGATTAGCAGGGACCAGGACCTACGTCGCTCCTTCCACTGACAGAACCAGCGGAAATCCACATGGTGAGACCTTTTTGAAAAATGAGGTTGCGTCTGGGTGATTGCTATTCATACCTATTACTATGTGCTATCGTTGTGTGAGCAATTTCAAGTTATCGTCCTTATTTTTCTGGTTAACGTCTTTTTCTAGAGTCCTGAAACATCTATGTCGATAATCGTCACAATGTGGGTAATTTGATATGTACGTTCGACGCCTGACATAGTTGAGTCGCGGCGCAAATGCCAAAGACATTATACGCATATACCACCACGCGCGATGTTCACAGTAAGTGTGGAATTGGTGGGAGGTTCCCTCGCCCGAGTGCGCGAGATAACGCCGGTGTAATTACGAACGGACAGACAGCCTGGTATTGCTCGCGTTGTCGTTCTGGACTCAGTACTCCCTGACTGCTTCACGTACTCGCCCGAGTGCGCAAGATGATATCGCATATTTGCCGCAAAAGCACAGCCGCCCAAACACGTGTTCACGCAGCACACAGCGAGTTCGTGCCGAAAAAGAGCAGGGAAGTGATAGATTTTATGTACATTTGGACGCTAACTGATCCCCTCTCTCCGGCTAAACTTGCTCGGTTCCTTCGCCTTGGACAGCGGCCGTGCCGCGAGGGAGCGCGAGTCGCACCGCCAGGTCGGCGACTTCATCCTCCCCAGATAAAAGTCTGATATGCGCCGATATGGCGACTTCTGCGCGCAGAGCCCTGCGTCGCATCTATCGAACGGTCAGCGCGGTGTTCGATCGGCGAATTGGCGACTTACCCAGCCCCCTACTGGCTCAATAGCCACCCTGCGCACCCAATCCCAAGCGAGTCGAGCGAATCGAGCGAAGGTAATCCAAAAACATCTAAAAACCGTGAGTCAACGCTATATAACCTGTATTGAGGACTTACTGTGATAGTGTGTGGTGTGTGCGCAAAGAGGCGAGCAAGACGACGAAGACGATGAAGGATGTTGAAAACAGCGCTGACGCGCGGCGCGGGAACAAGCGCCGGCGTCGCTTCACGTTCGCGTCGGGACTTATCCCTCCACACCCCCAGAATGCGATCACCTCGAATACACGTTTTCTCGTCTGCGCAGACACGGCGTACTGTAGTGTATTATTAGATCAATAATAATAATTGTAATTTATTCACATCTAACGATTTTTTACTCGAATTTCTCGTCAATAATTGACGCATGAAAATCGAGAAATTATAATTAAATTGGAAATTTTTTAATCGGCCTGGCAATGCAGGGAACAACTTACACTAGCGTGAGCGTTTTCCGTTGTTTGCTTGCAACAAGGTGGAAGGCCGGCCCATTGGTCCGGAAAGGGGAAACCGGTTCCGCTGGGCATACAGGACCGGACTCAAATGCTGGCAGCAACGTGTCACTAACTGCCATCGTCAATTGGCCTTCTTATCCTGTTATTGTAACTAACCACAATTGTTTTGTTTTTTTCCTTCACAAGTTTCTAGCACTTTCTCACTGGGTGCCACGAGGCCACGACACTGACGCCGGCGCCGCTGCACCACAGCACAACGCGCTGCGCCCCCACGACACCGGTACAGCGTTGTACCCGCACGACACCGACGCGGTGCCACGCCCGCACGATATCAACGGCGCGGGCACCCACACGACACCGACGCGGTGCGCCGCCCGCACGACATCGGTTGCAGCGCCGTGCTTGCGCGACACCGACGCGGCGCCCCACCCACGACGCTGCGGACTTAGTTTACAAGTAGTACATGTAAAACTTATAATACCCTAACGTTAATCCAGAGGGCCACTTCCGCCTACACAACCTCTTTCCCCAAGCCGCGCGCCTGCGACTGGCAACAGCGTTGGTCCAGCCACTCATAGGGCTTGCATCTTCCCATCACAGTGCCGAGTTTGAGCGCAAACGGTACATAAGATCGGTACCACACACTGAAAATGTGACGCCTCTTGCCATCTGTCACCTGTTCCTATTCCTTCTGCGGGGGTGATCATCCCACTTCCCACTTACTGGATGGTTTCGAACCCTCTAATAATGTTTCGGCTTCTGACCCTCCTAACGCTACCAAGAACAGACAAGTGCCTAGCCACGTGATGCCGGACCGAGACCGAAACACCGAAATGGGTTTGCGAATCTGCAACACAGGCAGGACCCTATAGCCGGGTTCGCACGACACACACTAAACCGAACACATGTTGGCCTTATTGGCTATTTGTTGGGTCAATTGAATGATTGAACGTCTGATGCTGAGCCAACCTTGAGTAAATCCTGTTCGAGGGGTCTCCTCAACTGGCACGCGAATGCTTGCGCGAATGTATGGAAAGCAGGTAATGCGCTACTCGACTAAGCAGTGAGATCCGGTGAGATCCTGATCCTGAGCTGCATTTCCGGAATCGCAAACATTTTCAAATTATGTAATTGCTTCTGTCCTGGGGACCTGCCGCTCGCATTGGTCTCATCATTGCCAACAGCGAGCACGCTCTGCCCTTTCCTCCATAAAATTTATAATATCGTCTCTACTCCACTTCAATATAGGTGGCACTTTTCTAAACCCACGCACTAAGCCCTGTTTGTCCCTTGTTCCGTTTGTTTGTATATTCCCCTTGTTGACATCGATCATCACGTCACGGTCATCAGCCACGTGCAAAGTAATCAGGGGTCCGTGCGGCGTCAGGGTCTAATTGGGCCAGTCGGGGGTGTCCTGACTCGTGGTCCATTACCTTCGGGAACTTCATCAAGGTGTGCAGTGCGCACAATTACGATTTCTCTTCAACTTCTCTTGTCCTGCCGCTAATCATCATAGTTCGGCCATGGACCATTTCTCTTCCACACTTCCGACTTTTGAGTACGTTCCGTTACCTTCGCGCAGCGCGTTGTCCGGTAAGCAACGTCTGTGTCTCTGTCTGTGATCTTCTAACTACAATTGATCTTACTCAGCGCCGTCCTCTGCGGCACCTCTCCTTCTCGTCGCTGGTGTTTCAACATCGCGTACTCGGTACCAAACCACTCCCATCGTCGCTTCGACGTTCACTCCCGAGTCCGGATGACCTCTCCACTCCACCGTTGAAGCCCGACACAACACCTTTACCGCTCCGCGCCACGCACGACATCACGTACAACAACAGGACTGACACTTTCAACCGCATCGGTGTTTGCGATGGCCCGATCTGACTTCGATAACACGTCACCTTTTCCCTTTCATAGGCAGCTTTTTTGATGTCTCGTAGGATTTGCCCCATGCTGTCTCACATGTTATGTTTTATATAGTCTATTTCTAAGGACATATGGTACACAGTTACAAATGTGAATACACGCTAGACACAAAAGGAACAGAAAGGAGATAGATACGAGACAACCGAGGCCGAGTGCGAATAGATAGCCGAGACGAGAGAGAAAAAAAGTCAATATTGCAGGGATAGAGATTCGGCATCACCACGGATCCAACCAGAGCCAGGCCCTCCATCCATTCCACGCAAATCCGTTTCATGCCCATAAAATCCCGTCCTCGCTCGCGTACGTATATGCAAGTGCCGGCACGACTGCAGGAGTGGCTGTTTTCAAGCCATCAGGAGCTGTGATAGAGCGTCCGAGGTTCTGTTGTATCTTGATTTCACGGTGGATCTGCTTCTCAACTGGCTCCGACGATCTCAGACTTGTAATGACACTTGAGGGCGAGGTCATAATTGAGCTAGGATATAAAGAGAGGACATTGGAAAGCAGAGAGACATGGTCATGTAGTATATTGAAAGCGTAGTGCTGCTACATAGGGTATTCTGCTCAGGGGCACAAAAACGAATTCAAAAAGAGCTGTACTTAGAAGATTAAAAGGAACGACAGCAGTGTTTGACATAGATGAGCACGGACAAACGCCGCGTGGCCGATGTGATCAAGGGTGCGAAAACGAATAGATTCAGGCTCACGCTCACACTGAGCACAGATGTGGACGCATCCATGGTTCCTTGAGCGTTCGTTCGTGGTCAGTCTTGACGGCCATTCTCTCGACCGTACCTTGTCATTGCAAGTATCTCTTGAGACAAATAAAATATATGTGGGATCATAATCGGCACTGACGTGAAAGGAGCCAGTACTAGCCAGTGTAACATGAGTGGGAACGCGGCAACGAATAACGTTATGGGGGCGATAATAACGGTGAAGACAATTCGAACGAACTTTCAAGGACGTAGTATCATTCAGCGATATAATTAGTTGCTAAGTCCCCCAGCCGTTGGCTTCTCGTGCACCCATTTTTCATTCCTTCGCACATTTTCGAGCTCGTACAACATTAATAGCAAAGTGGATACATAAGTCAGACAGGATGTTCAGCCTTCCAGGTTATAAGGCCATTTGCGCAGCTTTGTACAGCCTCAGGTACCCCGGTGGTAGAGGTGATTTTGTCGATAAACGGCTGAGAAACGATGGGTACCTCCTTCACCGTACGTTTGCACGATTTCCATTGCCTTCGTTTGCTTCGGAAAGCCAGGTTTTGCCAACGCCAAGGGCCTTAGATACATATTCCTTTGAAATCTTCTGGTATTCACTGTCCTGCGAACCAGATTAGATGAAGATGAGACAGCGAAGTCGGAAAGTGCAATGTCACTCACGACCAGGCATACCCCGCTGTGAGCCTTCAAAAAATCGACACCAATTTCCAAGATTTCACTGCACCCGCGTTATCCCTGACGTGGTTAAGTGTTGATCGAAAATCGTGATGATCAGGGTGGGCCTCAAGCTTGCCGATGAGAACACCGCACAATTCGCTGGGTCCGTTCCTCTTTGGACTCTTTTCTGGTGGGCCCTTCTTTGCCCGCATAGGTGATGGTCGAGATGTATGATGATGTGTCCCTCTGATGACACCGGCAGCTGTTGAACAACCTTGTCCAGTAGAAGCGTGGCCATTGTCATCAACTGTAGTTTGTCACGGAACCATCGCCATCGAGAACTGTAAAGTTCAAGCCTTTATCTGGGAAATTGGGCATTTTGCGGCCGGGGATATTGGACGCCAGCGGTTGCCCATAGTTTGAGCCCTTCGCACAGGTCAGCTGTCTCGCACAAGCCTTCAGGGCAGAAAACGAACTCACATTGAAAGGGTGCTCTTGTCCCGTGCCAAGGGGTGCATATGAGCTGGGTCGGTGAGATCGAGACCATCGTTGAGGACCGTAAGTTAGACCCGCTAGGCCCGGTCAATGAGGACAAGAGTTGTCGGATACCCCAACATGAGCGTACCTGGCTTGTTGAAGTTGATTTCTGCACCCAATGTGAATGCACTGGGCTCGTTATAATCAAGTGCCGCTTCCTGAGTTGTTGCCCCTGTGACCTTTTTCGATTTGACCGGTATGGCACAGTGGCCTTCTGAAGGGAAATGATGAGCGACGACGAGTCAGGTAGTACCCCAACACGAACGCACCTGGTGTGCTCAAGTCGGTCACCTCCCCCTCAACGGGCTGCTCTACACTCACCGCAGCAGCTTGAACCCTGTCAGGGCTCCCCCATACCTGCCGATCATCGTTTGAATGGGCCAATACGACATGGCGGTCGTCTGAAGGGATGAGCAAGTTGGGCACGTTTGACTTGATCGTTGCGCCCTCACTGGCAGTCGCCATCCCCTCAACAGTACTCGGGTTCTCGTCGGAGCTCCCCTGTACCTGCCCTTCATCCTGACTCTCGGGCCCGTGCTCCAAGGCACGAGCACGAATGGTGAAGCCCAGCTCTTGATCGAGCAGAGCCGCGCACATCGTCGCCTTGTTTGTTTTTTGGTTCAGCTTCCCAAGCGTCAAAGTGGGCCATTTTTCCTTTTGACGCTTGATGATCTGGTGGAGGGTTGCTTTTGAAGCCCTGTGTCTGTGCAGGCCTAGTTTGGGCAGACAGCGCGGAGCGAAAAGGTGTGAGACACTCACAAGTCGGACTCTCTCACTCGTCGATCTGTGTAGGCATTGCGTGTGGGCATCCTTGCAGCAAAGCCTGCTTTCGGGTTGATGGGGTACTTCGGACGGGCGAGTGAAAAGGGGCTTTCGGAAGAGGGCGGAAAGGGACTCAGGGGTGGGCCAGGGAAAGGGCCCGGGGATTGTGGGATGGCAAACGAAACGAAACGAATGAATAAAAAAACATACTTTGAAAGGTTTGACGTTCGACTGTAGGAAAAGGTCCGAAACGCCCTTTGAGGCCTCAGGGAGCCACCACAAAAAATGCTTCGAACTGGCCTTAGGGCCTAACGAACGAAAGGGACAAATGAAATAAGAAACATACGTTTGAAAGGTTCGACTGTTAAGATCGCTTCACCAAGAAAATGTCCGAAATGTCCAAAACGTCCCTAGGGTCCTTAGGGAGCCACCACGAAAAACGCTTCGAACTGGCCTCAGGGCCCAACGAGCGAAAAGGATGAATGAAGTAAGTTCGAAAGGTTCGACCGTTAAGAACGCTTCACCAAAAAAAGGTCAGAAACGTCCCAACGAGCGAAAGGGATGAATGAAGTAAGTTCGAAAGGTTCGACCGTTAAGAACGCTTCACCAAAAAGGTCAGAAACGTCCCAATGAGCGAAAGGGATGATGAAGTAAGTTCGAAAGGTTCGACCATTAAGAACGCTTCACCAAGAGCTACCGCAAAAAACACTTCAAACTGGCCTTAGGGTCCTTTTGACGTTTCGAGGTGCGCGACTAAAAAGAACACTTTCGCGCTGCAAAAAAAAGGTCCATAATGGGGCGCTGCAAGAAACCGCTTCGAACGATCCGTGCGGACTGTCGTGGCAATCAGCAGCGGATTGACTCTTTGTTTTGTTCGACGGGGGGCGAGCGAAAACGAAACGGCACACAGCGGCAGGGGGTCTCAAGAGGTAGGCGGACGCCGTCGGTGGGCACTTCGAATGCACCAAGTGGAAAGTCACATAACATCCGATTCGTCCGGAATGTTCGCACGCTCACCGGACGTACACGGGTACACCAGGCCAGCGGTGGCGTCACCAGGCGTGTATTTGACGCCCAGGTACAGGGTGTCACGACGTTACCGGTCACGGGCACCAGCGTCACCGTGGTGATCACCGCGACGCAGGGACATGGATGTCTATGTCCCTGCGTCGCGGTGATCACCACGGTGACGCTGGTGCCCGTGACCGGTAACGTCGTGACACCCTGTACCTGGGCGTCAATACACGCCTGGTGACGCCACCGCTGGTGGTGTACCCGTGTACGTCCGGTGAGC
>JANSJP010000148.1:0-177990 GCA_024734325.1 Lactarius hatsudake
GCCTCGATGACGACGAGGAGGATAAAGAGAATGAGGACCCTGGCATCCCTTTCTTCCTCAACGACCCATCGCTCCCCACCTTCTTCCCCCTCTTAGTCAGCGAGACGGGAACCACCAAGAAGACCGCGCGGTACATCTACTACCGTCACAACTACCAGGAGGTCGTCGGCACCATGGGTAAAGGACACCCTTGCTATGCGTCGCAGGTGTTCCTAAACGACGTATACACGGGCCAGTTGGTGCAACATATCACCGATAACCAGCTAAACATGTTCCATCCCCACGACCCCCGTGCCATTGTACTGAACGAGGTCCTCATCAAGTTACACCAACCCCGTCTTCATGCCGACATCTCTCGTCTTCGTGAATGCCTCACGCGACGGGACGCTCTTCGCACTCGTCAGTCAGACATACGACGACTGGAGACGGAGCTGACACGCGACCAGTTCCATCTCGACATGGACTTCTCGTCCGTCCAGAAGCGTCTTCAGTACGCCCGGGCAATCCCCCTTATCGCGGACAAGTATGCTGAGCTTCACGCGAAGCCAGTACGTCCGCGTGGTTCACCGGAACCCATTCCCCTCGCACCTCGCGACGTTGGACCCAGTGAGATGCCCCGCCTTCAAGGGGAAGGTGGCAAGCGTCGGCGCAAGTGTTTCCAATGTAAGTCGGAGGACCACCTGGTGGCACAGTGCCCGGAGCGACGAGCCCGAGAGCCGTGTCAGTGGTGTGGGAGCCGGGCCCACAAGCTCGACGTTTGCCTCATTCGACGTCTCTCTCCCATGACGCCAGCGCACGTACTAGACCCGGACTCCCGCCCTCGGTGGTGCGGGAAGTGTCTTCGGTATGACGCCACACACGAGGAGATCAAATGTCCAATGTATGAGATGTGTTGGGACTGCGGTGAACGGGGGCGCTTCATGTTCCTTCGTCGCCACACGTGTCCCCGCACCCCATCCCCGGTACCTGCTAACATTCCCGCGGAGGAGGATTACGCATACACCAGCGACTAGTCGAAGTCGTGGCGACTTCGAGTCTAGTAGGGGGGTAATGTTACGAATTATCCTGGCTCTTTTCTTTACATCCTTCGACTTCTGTACTTTACAACATGTTCCCATGGCTTGCGCTTCTCGGCTTCCATTCTGCACCCTGCGCCTCGGCGATAGGATGGCCAGTTTTACGCTCTGTTTCGTCCGCTGACCATTTCTCAGTCACGCGTCGTCCCGCGGAATTCCCTTGTACCACATATGGCTGTTCCCTTTATTCCGATTCCTGTACGACTACATCAGACTCGCGCCATATGTTTGCACTGCGCAAACATCCTGTAACAGTATATAAGTCACGCCTTACCTAGCTTGTACGGTAGACTTGACTTCTTGTGTAATACCACATCGTCTTTGCCTCACGAACGTCTCGACTCGCCTTTGCGCTTGAGTCCCTGTTTTAGCTCGCCTCTTGCGCTTGAGCCCTGCTTTCCTAACTACTGCACTCGGTACCAGGGATACCGAGTGACACTTGTGCACCACCAAACTGAGTCCTAACCGACTCGCGCCCTTCCGATCCCGTTGACTTAAACGCGGTACACGTCGTACCTAACGCCCCTGTGGTGGCGTTACAGTGGTGTTGTCGTCGTTCCGAGTCAGCTGAGTCAGCTAGCATCGGATCGGTTTGTCAAGGTGGTGGGGAACACGGAGATGCAGAGCTGAGAGGTAAGGTGGGAGGGGCCTGAGGAAGACGTGGTGAACGGAGGACGATGGGACGGTGAAGGGTGAGAGTGGGGGGTCGCGGGGAGACGTCAGCACAAAGTTGATGGCATGGGGGCACGAGTGATAGGGTGGAGGTTAAAACACGGTATGGACGAGCGATTGGGGTGAAGGGATGACACAGGTGACAAGTCAGATGGGGATAGACATAGGAGGCGAGTGGGCAGGGGAAGGTATGGGGGATGGGGCAATGGTTTAGGCGTCATGTCGGGCAGCAGAAAGCAGGCAGGCAGGGGTGTGGATGGCGAAGGTGTGGATGGCGAGGGTGCAGGCAACAGATTGGGCAGCGAAGGTGAGCAGGTGGGTGGAGGTACGAGGGGTGAGGGGTCATTTGCGGTGAGAATATGTGGGACGAATTGGACGGTGCGATGATTGGGCAGGTGGAGGTCGAGGAGGTGGGGATAAGGACACAGGTAACAAGTCAGGTGGCAACGTGGTATGGGCAGGTAGTGGGAGCGATGGTGGAGGCGTAGTAGTGAGTCGGGCAGCATACCGATGAGGGGACCAGCATCAATGTCAACTCGATGTCGTTGTAGATTTCTCTCACCAGGGACATTGAAGCGTTGGGACGGTGGGGAGGTAGCCAGGCAGTGACGTACAGGTGGACATCCACGAGGGGTGCAGGAGATCATGGAGATGACTGGGTGGCTTGGAATGGGGACAGAGTCGGGGGGTCGGTGGCCCTGGTCAACTGGCTAGGGGTTGGTGCCTGAGAACTGGCAGCGACCTGCGTTCGTTGTTAACACTTTGCCCAGGACTGGGGTACCTGCGAGGACTACACTTGCCACCTCGAAGACGACTGTAAAGTCAAATGGACTAGTCGTTGGGGTGGGATCCGCTCCAAATTATGGCATCGCAGTCGGTTTTTGGTTTCCGTCAGTCGTGCGCTGCAGGAGGGGTGACTGAGGGGGTCAATTACTCACGGATGATCTGCCTTGGGGAAGCTGTGCACTGGGCCTGTTGTTATCATGTTGGGTGGGTGTGAGGTGATTTTGTGGGTGGAGGTACTTGTGTGACGTAGGCTGTGTTTGTTTACTGGAACTACGTGTGGAACATACTGGGAATTCGAATAGGCAGAGACACTCAGAAGGCTCAGCCACGTGTCGTCTCGGGGTGTAACGTCTACCACGGACGTTTGCCTGACTTAGGCCTCGTTGATCGCGGCGATCCTAAGTGGTCGATAGAAGAGACGGTTGGTAATGGCGTCTGGATACTCAGCTGGATGAGGGGCTAGATCCCCGTTCAATGCGATGAAGGCGTGTAGGTCCTCTGCTTGAGGAACGTTGCTCGGAGGATCCTCGACGGGGACTATGGTTCTCCACGAAGGGTGATCGACGATGTAGATATAGCCGTACGGTTTGGCGACTCGTTCGTTGTGATAGAGGAACACTTGGTGATACTGCGATCCGATAGGATATTCGTCCACTGCCCACGGAGGGGAACTCGGGATAAGCTCACGGGGATCCCTGGTCTAAGGGGATATGCCGGAGGCGACTCACTTCACAGGGAGGAGAGTCCGAAAGACGAAGAGATGGGAAGATGGTGGTATTGAAGAAGACCAAGATGGCGATCCTGGTCTTCCACGACTACTACTTATACAGATACGCGCGGGCTTTCAAGCGCCGCTCCAAACTATCCTAGCCAATAGCGTAAGTAGAGCAAACCCTAATACAGCTATCCTCGGGATGAGTCACATCGAGTCATGATCCGATCCGTTATCGTACACAATCACATGCGCCGGAGCTTACCCGGCTGACTGATCCAACAAGTCCATGACGATATATCGCTGACGTGGTGTCATCCCCGAGCGTCAGTGTCCACTTCCGGGCCGAAACGTAACATCACCCCCTTTTCAGGATCGGGCACCAGACCGACCGCGGCAGATCTCCTCTCGGAGGCGTGCAATCCGGGCTCCCTCCTCGACTCCGGGGCGGTAGGAGTCCCGCTCGTCCTCGATGCACTTGATGGCATTGGCGCGCTGGAGACGGAGTACGCACTCCCGACGCATGCGTCCGATCTTGTCGAGCTCGTCGATCTTCCTCTTGAGCTCTTCCTCCTTCGCTGTGTAGCCCGCTTGGAGGCAGCGGTAGCGGTGAACCTCCGCCGTGACCGTCAGGTCGTTCATAGCCATGCAGGCCATGTCGACTGACTCGCGGTAGGTGCTGTCCTGATCTAAAAAGACCAGGTCGTCGTCGTTGTAGGTGGGCGTGGGCTCGTCGTAGTTGGGGGCGGCGTGCACCGACTTGCCGTATTGCTGGTCGCTGCCTCGTCTGTAGGCGAGGACGAATGGGTCCGCCGTAAAGACGAGCTGCGTATACCGAGCTGGGTGCAACCGGCCCTGAGCGTCGCGAATCTGGAAGGGGATAAAATGTACTCCCCTGTTGTGATGGAATCCGCGCGGTGGCGGAGTTTCCACGCGAGATCGGGAAACTGGACTGTGTTCCTCTGGACGGTAGAGGCGGCGCATCTCGGGTCTCTCCGATGGGGGGAGAGTGAGTGGTTCCCCGTCCGTGCTGCATAGCGGCGGGGTTTCGTCGTGAGTAGTGGTGAGGTGAGTCCCATACGTGAGATGTTGGTTGAGGGGGCAATGTTCCTGGGACAAGTACCGGTCGTAACTGCGATCTTCTTGTACTTGAGCCTCGTCTTGACGGGACGGAGGTCTCATGGGAACATAGCTTTGCGGAGACGGGCTTCGTGTGCCCGCTGCTGTAGGTGTTGGCGAAGGAAGAAGGGATGGAATGGGGGTAGTTGGACGACTGGGGCTGGGTTGAACGGACTGGGCAGGCGACAGGGATGGTGATGGCGGGGCGTTCTGAATGATGACAGTGGGCTGGACTGAGATGGGGAGTAGGTCGTCGAGGACATAGTGGACTTGAACTGGGGATTGGGACATGAGTAGATGGGAGTGAGGGAGGAGGAGATGGGGACGTCTCTTGAGAAAACCCTGCGCTTATATGTGTCTCTCGAGCGGGGTTTGAACGTTTAAACTCCCTTATCGCTTCATCTGCGAAGACGTCATCCTTCGAGACCCATTGATTATCGGAGTCTGGGTATCCGCGCCATTTGACCAAATACTGCAGTTTCTTTGTTCTGCCGAAGCGCCGGGAGTCTAGAATCTTCTCGACCTCGTATTCTTCTTCGCCGTCAACCAAATCCGGTGGTGGGCGCTGATAGTTGGGGCCGTGTGTGGGAGTTTCACGATAAGGAGTCAGGAGGTCCGTGTGGAACACTGGATGGATGCTCCACTGCGTGGGAAGTTCTAATCGATAATTGACTGCGGACATCACCTGGATGACTTTAAAAGGGCCGTGTCTCCTGGGCGCAAGCTTTGTGGTTGGTTGGTTGGTACGTAGGTGGCGTCCCTCGAGCCAGACCAAGTCTCCGATTTGGTACTTGGGCGTATCTCTGTGCTTGATCCACCCCTGCTGCGCTTTTCTCATCAATTCCTGGGCGCGCGTTCTAGCCTCTTTGAACTGTCTGACGCGAAGTGCCACTTGAGGGATGGGGGAAGGTCGATCGATCCAATCGGCGCGTGGGTTATACCCCATGAGGATGTTGAAAGGGGATTCCTTCGTGGATTCGTTGGGCCAGTTATTGTGAGTGAACTCCGCCATTGGGAGATAGTGGATCCAGTCGTCCTGTCGTTCGTTGACCCAGAAGCGCAGGTATTGTTCTAGCCACTGGTTGGTCCGCTCCGATTGTCCGTCCGTTCTAGGGTGATAGGCCGTGGAAATGTTTTGTTCGATTCCGAGTATTTTGCATAGTTCGCGTGTGAATTTGGATGCGAATCGCGGGTCTCGATCACTGATAATGCGCGCCGGTAGTCCGAATCGGGAGAAGACGTGTTTTACGTACAGGGCTGCGGTTCCTTCCGCGCTTATTTCTTCCAAGCACGGGATGAATATGGCCGCTTTTGAACAGTCGTGGTCCGTTACTGTCAGTATCGTGTCGCATCCGCCTGCTAGGGGCAATTTTGTGATGAAGTCCAATGCTATGGTCTCGAACGGCATTGCTTCTGGTTTTGGGAATATGGGTTGCAGTGGTGCACGTGTGGGGCGGTTGTTGACTTTGATCCTCTGGCAGTCGGCACATCCCTTAACGTATTCTTGTACCTCTTGTCGTAGTCCCGGCCACCAGTAGTATCGCTCCACCATTTTGATCGTTCGGCTGATTCCTGGGTGTCCATGTATCGGTGGGTCGTGATGTACTCGAATGATGTGTCTTCGTTCGATCTGATCTCCTGTGACTGCGCGTCGTCCGTCCTTGTACCACGTGCCTTCGATCTTTTTGAGTTTGTGAGGGTCGACCCACCGTCGGATAGTTTCTTCGTCTTGGGTGTACACTGGGTTTGTGGGCTGCATTTCTGCGACGGTTACTGTGTTTCCGAGTCGTGTTGGGTCTTCCGTGGTGTCGATCTCTGCTGCTCTGACAAAGATGTGGTCGGGTAGTACCGTGACTTGTTCGTTGTCGTGGTCTCCTTGATCGTAGTCCGGTCGTCTGGATAGCGCGTCTGCTCGTCCGTTTGCTGTGCCTTTGATGTGATGAATCTCTATGTCGTATTCGGAGAGTTCGAGTACTTCCCGGGCTACGCGTCTCGATATTTTTTGAGGGGATCTCCAGTATTGCAGGTTCATATGGTCCGAGAATACTTTGATTTTGTGCGGTGATCCTGCGAGGTATTGTCTCCAGTTGCGTAAGGCTTTGACTATGGCAAGTAGTTCTAGGTCGTAGATGTCGTAGTTTCGTTCGGCTGCGTTGAGGGTGTTTGAGTAGTATGCGATGGGATGGCGCTTGTTATCTTCGCCTCGCTGGAGTAGTACTGCTCCCACCGCGTATCCTGACGCGTCGACTTCTAGTTCGAATGGTTTATCCAGTTCTGGGTGTTTGAGTACCGGTTCTTGCGTTACTAGCTCTTTGAGTTTGTCGAATGCCTGTTGCTGTCCCGTTCCCCATGTCCATTCCGTATCCTTGCGGGTAAGTTTGTTGAGGGGTCGTGCGTGTGTGGCAAAATTTCGGATGAAAGCGCGGTAAAAGTTGCAGAAGCCCAGGAATGATCGCACCTGTTTGACGGTTTTTGGGGTAGGCCATTCACGTATGCCCGAAATTTTGATGGGGTCCATGCGGATCACCCCCTTTTCAATGATTACCCCCAGGTAATCGAGGGAGGAGGAGTGGAAGGTGCATTTCTCCAGTTTCAGGTAGAGGTCGTGTTCTTCAAGGAGGTCTAGGACTGCGTGGACGGCTTCTGTGTGGTCCTGTTCCGTGGTCGTTGTTGCAATGCCGATGTCGTCCATGTATGCCCGTATGATAGTCCCTTTGCGTTCGAAGTATTCGATGAGCGGTGCGATGATATGGTTCATCATCGCTTGGAAGGTGGCTGGCGAGTTTGTCTGTCCGAAGTACATGACCAATGGTTCGTATAGCCCGTATTTTGTCTTGAACGCCGCTTTTTCCTGATCACCGTCTTTGACGAGTATGTTGTTGTATCCCCATCGTACGTCGAATTTGGAAAAGATGACTCCGCCGCTTAGGTCTGCGATGAGCTCTGGTATCAGAGGGAGTGGGTATTGGTTGCGTATGGTCCACTTGTTGATTACTCGGTAGTCCTGTACTGGTCGTAGTTTTCCGTCCTTCTTTTTGATGAAGAAGAAGGGGGATGCGTACGGGGATTTGGAGGGTCTGATATATCCTTTTGCCAGTTCTGCGTCGAGCCATTCTTTGAGGGCTTTGTCTTCTGCTTGGCTCATCGGGTAGATTTTGCAGTCGATGTGATCAGGAGCGTCCGGTTTGAATTCGATGGCGTGGTCCCATGGTCTAGAAGGTGGGAGGCGGTGTGATTCTTCTTCGCTGAAGACCTTAGCGTGCCGTCTGTATTCGTCCGGGATTTCCTTCTTCTCCGTGTATTGTTGTGCCGTGATCGCTAATTCCGTTGCCGTAGTTCGTAGGTGGATCGGTAGTGATTCCTCTTCCAGTTCTGCGAGGATATGCTCTTTGTGTTGGTCCATACATTGTTCGAGCGTTTGTCGTAGTTGTTCCATTGCTGATCGCGCCGTGAATGGCCTCAGCGGATTGGTCGTGCGTATAATGATGGGGTATTGTTTGGTGTCCAACGTTGCAGTGGCCCAATGGATTCTTGGTTGGAAGGTGGCGAGCCAAGGATATCCGAGTATAACGTCTTCTCCGCCTACGTCTGTGATGAAGAATGGGATTGTTTTGACCTTTCCATCTGTTTGTACGTTTAGGTCGGTGTAATGGGTGATTTTCCCGCCTTTGTTATGTGTCCCGTCGATGTTCCAAATGTTACGGGGTCGTTCCAGTTCTTTGATCCCAATGCCCATTTGTTTGGCGAAGTTGGGATGCATAAAATTATTAGTGGCTCCGGAGTCCACTAGTGCTTGTTTGTCGGCCATTGAGTTACTCGTGCGGATCGAAACTGAAACATGCATAGATCGATAGCGCGTTATGAACTGCGAGTTACATTGAGAAGCCCTCACCCAGGCCGATGGGTTCAGGCGTCGGGAAAATCCTTCCTCATCCATTCCCCCATCTGATTGTGAAGCTCCGCCATTTTGCCCATCATCAGGGTCATCGGCGTGTCGGTTTCTTGAGGGGTGGTTACGGGCTCATCTAGGTTGATGAGCGGTTCCTCCGCTACGCTTTGGGGTGCGGTAGGAACTTCTTCGATGTAGGCACTCCGTCCTTGAGGAGGTCCGTTAAACCCTTGTCGTGGCTGGCGAGGCTGGGAACAGTCGCGTGAGAAATGTCCTTTGCGTCCGCAATTGTAGCAGGTAACGTCCTTAACGTTGAAGACGCCGCGTCCTCCATGTCCGCGCTGGATAAATCCTCCTCTTGGTGGGAATGGGGGGCGGTTGTCGCGATGGTTGATCTCTGGGCGATTTGGATCGCCTACTTCTGCCACTCGGGCTCGAATTCTTCCTGGGGTCGTGTCCATTGCGTCGGGGTGGTTCTGGTATTGTCGCCATGTTGGTTGATTTGGCCTTTGCGGTGCTTGGAAGCGCATTTGCTGTTGCCTAGGGCGTTGGGTCGTGGGTAGTCGTCCAAACCCATCTTGTCTGGCCTTCATATGAAGGTACTTCTTCTGTTGCTCGATTACGGCAGTCTTCCATTGCGAATAGTTTCTGGGGTCGTGGAACTGGTAGGCGTTGCGGTAGAGGTCCATAGGTAGTCCTCTTGTGAACTTGTCGAGGACTAATTGGTCATCTAGACGGTAGCCAGCTAGGCGGACGGTTTTCTCAAATTTGGTCACGTAGCTGTCAATATCGGACCCCGTCATGCGGAAGCCCTTGTCCAGTTCTAGGCGAGCGTTTTCTTGTTCGAGATTGTCGCGGAACTGCTTTTTGAAGGCGATTTCGACGCCATTCCAGAGCCATGGATCGGCTTGGTCTGGTTGTTTGTCAAGCCACTCTTGAGTCTTGGTGGCCCATTCGTCGACAAGGTCCCCTTGGAGATAGGTGAGGAACATCATTGCTTTGGTGTAGGGGAAGTTGATGTTGCGGTTGAACTTGTTGACTCCTGCGAATCGGTTCCATTGGGCTAGGAATGCTTCAGCCTTGTCCCGTTCTCCTTTGAATACGGGTGGTTCCTTCCCAACGAATCGGTCGGTGAGTTGTGGAGGTGTTGGTATGCCGGGGATTCCTGCTGGGTTTCCTCCGGGGCCGTCGCCTCCATCTCCGTGGTTGTCTTTGTCGTCTCCGGGGTCTCCCCCAGGAGGTGGATCGGTGTGGCGAGGGTATTTGGTGTCAAATAGGGCAGTGCCTATGCGCATTTCCTCGTGTGTTACTGTCTGTGTTTGGCTCATGACTGGGATGGACTTAGCGATAAGTTCCAAAGCTTCTTCCTCTTGTTCGTCTCTGAGGACGTGGATTTCTTCGGGGTTACTTGCGAGTGATGGAGAGGGTGCTGGTGTTTTGGGAGTGGGGGATCGAACTGGTTCTTCTGTTTCTCCGTCGATGGGTCCCCACTGATCACGGGTTACTATTTCGCTTTGGCGGATGTCGAGGTTGAGTGCGGATGATGCGGGTTTTGTAACTTGGAATTTGTTGTTGGCGTCGCTCCAACGGATCTCGGTCCAACAGGTGAAGTCGAAGTTGAACTCGACTGGGATGATATGTTGTCGGTCTTGTGGGTCGATGTAGTAGGCGACGTATCCAGGGATTTCAGCGTCGTCCTTCCAGAAGGCTGATTGAAGGTATCTTTTTGGAACGTTGCGTTCTCCTCGTCGGTCGATGTAGTAGGGGCGGAATGGCACCCAAAGGTCTTTGGTTTTAGGATTGGCCACGGTGGATCTTGGTCTTAATGTAACGTCTACCACGGACGTTTGCCTGACTTAGGCCTCGTTGATCGCGGCGATCCTAAGTGGTCGATAGAAGAGACGGTTGGTAATGGCGTCTGGATACTCAGCTGGATGAGGGGCTAGATCCCCGTTCAATGCGATGAAGGCGTGTAGGTCCTCTGCTTGAGGAACGTTGCTCGGAGGATCCTCGACGGGGACTATGGTTCTCCACGAAGGGTGATCGACGATGTAGATATAGCCGTACGGTTTGGCGACTCGTTCGTTGTGATAGAGGAACACTTGGTGATACTGCGATCCGATAGGATATTCGTCCACTGCCCACGGAGGGGAACTCGGGATAAGCTCACGGGGATCCCTGGTCTAAGGGGATATGCCGGAGGCGACTCACTTCACAGGGAGGAGAGTCCGAAAGACGAAGAGATGGGAAGATGGTGGTATTGAAGAAGACCAAGATGGCGATCCTGGTCTTCCACGACTACTACTTATACAGATACGCGCGGGCTTTCAAGCGCCGCTCCAAACTATCCTAGCCAATAGCGTAAGTAGAGCAAACCCTAATACAGCTATCCTCGGGATGAGTCACATCGAGTCATGATCCGATCCGTTATCGTACACAATCACATGCGCCGGAGCTTACCCGGCTGACTGATCCAACAAGTCCATGACGATATATCGCTGACGTGGTGTCATCCCCGAGCGTCAGTGTCCACTTCCGGGCCGAAACGTAACACGGGGGCTTTTTCAGGCGTTGTCTCTTCAACCATTCTGTGCCGCTGGGTGCATGTTCTACCAGGAATCGCTTGTGGTGGGGAACTAAGAGGGATGGAGGTATAGCTGACTATTCGCTACAGTACAGGTAACTTTACAACGGTTTTTTAGTCACTACAGGTTTTGTTGTTACACTTTTACAAGTACATGCTCGTCATTATGTTTTGGGAGGTTCGTGGTTCATTAACGTTCATTGGTTCTGTGGTGAGGGCCACTGGTGTGCGAGGGTGGAGATAGGGCTACTGCCATTGCAGCGCGTTCCAGTCTCTCTCCCCATCCTTGCCCCGGCATTACCCGTGGGAAAATCCGGACCATGGTGGTGGTTGCGGTTCAAGGAGCCCCCAAGAGCATGTCTTTGGAATCTAGGCTCCAGCTTATGATGACCAAGCACGGCTACTTAACAAGAGACCTGCTCCAAACTCAACAATCTGGAATGGTTCCCAACGACTTTACCATAACTCCTGCACCCCCGATGTGTTTGGCGAACATCTACCATGTTGTCCTTACCGTTGTGTCGACGTTGAAAGGTTGGGTGCGTTGTTTCGGTTTGCTACGACTATTTCCCCCCTCAATGTCTTCCCAACGTCTAGGCACTTCTCACTCTCCTGCCGTGCCTCACTGAGGTAACCACGCACTGTGTCAGGGGTTGGCCGACAGCTTTCTTCCGCAAGGGCTGGCAAAGTAATGTTCGATTGAAGTCGGCTTGGAAACTTGCTTGGAAAGACAAACTCAAGATATTCCGGAGCACCGCCTCGTCGCTCCATAGCCATGTTCCTGGACTTCGGTTCTTATTGAGCTGAAGGGATAAAGGGAGCCCAGGAGGTCGAGTTGTAACCCGGCGACTGTACCCACTTTCCCTTTCCGCTGTTCTCTTGTCCAATCAATCCCCGCAATTTCAGCGAACCGACATCCTCTGTTTGTTGTACCCCTGCGTTTTCACCCATTTCACCTCTCCGCTGTTATCTTCAATCAATCCCCGCAATCTCAGCGAACTGACCTCTGTTCATTGTACCCTTTCCGTCCTCATCGAGCTTATCGTTCGTATGGCCTCTGATGACTTGGACATCCCTCAAGTTATCGTAGTTAGCGTACAGGATGACCATCATTCTGGTTTCATTCTAGACGCATCACCCCTTACATCCCCTGACAGCACCTCTGTCCCCTTTCACCCTCTAGGCAATGCCAACCCACCTGCTAATAACTATGGCTTTCTCCCTCTCCCAACACCAATTCTGAGGAATTCTCGAATTTCTCTGGATGTCCCCGCCTCTCATACCACATATACCTCTGACCTATCCTCCTTGCACCCCACTCAATCTGCCCACTCGTCGGGTTCGATTCGTCGGGCCACTTCTACAGTATTACGCGACAATAACCCAGAGGTGCATGTTGGCCTGCCCTCTTCGGGGCTTCTTACCCCTCCGGCGCAAGTACATCGTCGAAAGGGCAGAACCAGCATTGGTAGTACTACTATCTTCACCGACCGCAATATTAAAAATCCTTCGAATCCTGGGCTCAGCTATGTATGCTCTGGTCAATCTGACGTGCCGAGCACGCACCTCTCCTCCGCCAATACTCACGTGAATGCTGGACCAGACAAGTCACACCCTTCGTCAGTGGCCAACTTCTTCAAGAGGGCTGTTCAGCGCATCTGTCATCCAGAGCGCGCCGAGACCGACATAGGTTCTGACACAACACAAGAAGCTGACTTGAATGTCGAACCCTTCGCGTTCAAGCCACTTCAGCTCGCAAGTCTCGTTGACCCCAAGAGTTTGGAGAACCTCGAGAGCTTGGGTGGTGTAGAAGGTCTACTTCGTGGTCTGGGGATGGATCGCGTTCGTGGTCTGAGTAAGCAATACGGATCACGTGATTCTGTGACCATCAGTGCTACGACCCCAGATGGCGTGGAGATGAGTGTGCTCAAGCCGAATATCACATCTCTTGCAGGTGTATCAGAAGAGCTGCAGAGCACGATGAGTCTTATCGGTGGTTCGGGTGTAGGCCGTCCCGCTTCCCCCAATTCAGCAGGCGCCTACGAAGCGACTGTACAGGATCGACAACGCACATATGGACAGAATATTCTCCCCCAACGTCCAACCAAGAGCTTACCTCTCTTGATATGGTTGGCACTCCAAGACAAAGTCATAGTAAGCCTAAAGATACCCCACTCATTTCCTCGCATCTGACGTTTGCGTGTCGCAGGTTTTGTTATCGATCGCCGCCGTAGTATCGCTTGCCCTTTGCCTATTCCAAGACTTCCGCACAGCCCACCCTCAAGGGGACCACCCCGTGGATTGGGTTGAAGGCGTTGCTATCATCGCGGCCGTCCTTGTTGTCATCGCTGTTGGCTCGTTGAACGACTGGCAAAAGGAGAAGCAATTTCAGGTGCTCAATGAGAAGAACGAAGGTCGTCTTTCCAAGGTCATTCGTGACGGTGAAGAACGGCAAATCGACGTACACCAGGTTGTTGTCGGTGATGTGGTGCTACTCGAGCCGGGCGATGTTATTCCTTGTGATGGTGTCTTCCTTTTTGGTCACAACGTGCGGTGCGATGAGTCCAGTGCGACGGGACAGCCGGATACGATCAAGAAGCTCTCATACGAGGAATGCGTCGTGCTCAGAGACCAGCAGCTCATGGAGTTTGACCTTGATAGTTCCCCTGGTGGTGGGGAGTGTGTCAGCGCCTCTCAAAGGAAGACAGGCCCGTCCGGCTTGGAGTTGCTCGGATACACTGACTGCTTTATCATTAGCGGAAGTAAGGTTGTTGAAGGAGTTGGCTCCTACGTAGTTATTTCTGTTGGGACCAAGAGCTTCAATGACCGGATCACGATGGGTTCGTCTCACTCTTCCTCGCATTTACACACATTAACGAGACTCCGACTTGCAGCTCTGCGACGCAACTCGGAGAACACGCCATTGCAGCTCAAGCTGAATGACCTCTCGGAGATAATTGCCAAGATCGGCAGTATTGCAGGAGGACTCCTTTTTGTTGCGCTTCTTGTTCGTTACTTCGTTCAACTCGGAACAAATAATCCCCAGAGGTATTTTCATGTACCTCTACTTGCATCTGAGCAAATACTGAGCTTTTCTCAGGACGTCGAGTGAAAAGGGAATAACCTTTGTGAACATTCTTATCATCGCCCTGACTCTTGTGGTCGTCGCCGTTCCTGAAGGTATTTCACTCGTTCATGATAATTTCCAGAGGTAACGTTGTAACACTCAACAGGACTACCCCTTACCATCACTCACACCTCGGCCTTCGCGACGAAACGAATGTCCAACGATAATTTCTTGGTACGGGTGCTCGGATCATGTGAGACCATGGCGAACGCGTCGGTCATCTGCACCGACAAGACCGGGACCCTGACACAAAACGAGATGACTGTCGTTGCTGTCTCCGTCGGCGTGCATGCCAAGTTCGTGCGAAGTCTTGAAGAAAATCGCATATGGACATGCAGTGAAGTGCAGAGCGGTCCAAACGCGAAAGACTTCGCCGTCGATTTGGCCAACTTAGACACGGTCCTCTCGCACCCGCTGAAGGAGCTCTTAAATGCAGCTATTGTAATCAACTCGACTGCGTTTGAAGGCGTTCACCCCGAAAGTGGTGCACCCGCGTTCGTCGGGAGCAAGACCGAAACGGCGTTGCTGGGATTTGCGAACGAGTTCGGCTGGCCGAACTACAAGGATACTCATGACTCGGCCACCATCGTTCAGATGATTTCCTTTTCCAAAGAACGCAAGTCCATGGGCTGCGTCGTGCGGCTTGCTGACGGAAGTCACCGTCTATACGTCAAGGGTGCGAGCGAAGTATTGGCACGGAAATGCACGCGTCATGTGGTAGTAAATCGTCACACTGCAAACGAGGCTCCGAGTAGCAACGAAATCGAGACGTTACCGATTAGGGAAACGGAAGAGGACGACATCTCACACACCATCGCATTCTACGCATCCCAAGCGCTACGCACGATCTCATTATGTTACCGTGACTTCCCCTTCTGGCCTTCTCAGGGAGTGCGGCTGTTGGGCACAGATGAGGCGAGTAAACGCGTCCCGGTTTGAGTATTTGACACCTGACTCTGCGGGACAGGTCGATTACGACGACCTGACAATAGATCTGACCCTCATTTGCATCACCGCCATCGAGGATCCTCTCCGTACAGGTGTTCGGGAGGCTGTGGCCAGTTGTTGCAAGGCAGGGGTTCGCGTGAAAATGTGCACGGGTGACGACGTGCTGACCGCCCGATCGGTCGCTCAACAATGCGGCATCTACACCCCCGGGGGCATTATTTTGGTAGGATCGCATTTTCGGACACTCTCGCCGAATGACAGGAGAGCGGTCGTGCCGCGGCTTCAGGTCCTTGCACGGTCATCTTCCGAGGATAAGCGCATTTTGGTCGACACGCTAAAGGAACTAGGGGAGGTCGTTGGCGTCACTGGTGACGGTATTGACGATGTGCCAGCACTCAAGACTGCTCACGTTGGTTTTTCAATGGGCGTCGCCGGCGTTGAGATAGCCAAAGAAGCATCCGACATCATCCTGATGGAAGACAACTTCTCCTTGATCGTTAATGCTATTATATGGGGACGTTGCGTCAACGATTCACTGCGCAAATATCTTCAATTCCATGTCTCAGCCCACTTTATGACCGTCGTGATCATGATCGTCTGGGCACTGGCGTCGTCGTCGGCCAAATCAATATTGGGCGCCGTTCAGTTGCTTTGGATCAACATAATCATGGGTACCTTCGCCGCGGTAGCGCTTTCGACGGACCCGGCATCCCCAGTCCTGCTCGATCGAAATCCCAACAAGAAGACGGATTTATTGTTCACCATTGACATGACCAAGCAGATCCTGGGACAGGCAGCCTATCAGATCGTCATCACCCTCGTCCTCCATTTCCTTGGCCCGCGAGTCCTTGGGCTCCAACATACCGACGACCCTACGCTACAGAAGCATCACGACGAGATTGTGCAGACGCTTGTTTTCAATGTGTTCGTGTTCGCGCAGGTCTTCAATTTATTCAACTGTCGACGGCTGGACAGAAAGTTGAACGTTTTTGAGGGTGTGTCGAAGAATCGGTATTTCATGGCTGTTACCGCGATTGGTTTGTCCCCTCGCCTTCGTTTTTGTAGCGTGGCTAACATATTCCATCAGGGGTTGCCGTACAAGTCCTAATCTGTCTCGTTGGTGGCGCCGCTTTCGGCGTCACGCGCATGGGTGCTAGACACTGGTGCATCTCGGTTGTGCTTGGCTGTATTTCTCTTCCTCTTGGCGCTCTTATTCGTCTCACCCCCAACGAGCCTTGTGAGCGCCTCTTCAAGCGGTTAAAGCTGCTACTCGAGCCAGAACTTCTCCTCACAACTCGTCCAGACGCAGAGCCAGGTTTTTTATTTGCCGTGGATCAGGTGCGCGACAGTTTAGGGGGCGGCCGCATGCGTGGGTCGTCATTTGTGCACGAGAACCGCATTGCGTTACCTGATCCCAACGGCGCGCGTCCTTTGTAAGTTAGCATACATCGCGTTAAGGAGGATTGATTTAATTTTTCAGGCCTGGGCCGTCTGCGAGGGTCCCGTCGCCCGACGTTTCTCATGTTGCGGCTCCTGAACCTCAGCCGCGTACCAGTGGGCCACTCTCTGATCCTGTTGGCCGATCGGGGTTATATGCTGCTCTCTGGGAGGATAAGTTCGAAGTACATCCAGATACACCTTGGGGTGATCCTGTGTATGGATTATTGGGGGTGACGCAGCGACCGGTCACACCACGCTAGTGCACGCCGTGTGTGCGGCTGTTCGTCTTGTTTCGATTAACTTCAAAATGTGCTTCTCCCGTGTAAACATCTTACGTCCTTCCTACATCCGAATAGCTTCCACCACGACGTATACCCTAACAACAATGATTTCATTCCCTATCCTCATGGTGGCACGCGGATATGACATCTCACATAGTAGTTCTTTCCTAGAAACGGAATGAAAACATACTATTGTAATTTTATGATCCTGAACCCCAGTACTTCAGTATTCTACTCTGGTCAGATCCAGTCAGAACAGCTGTCTAATCTGAATCAAGATCTGAATCCATTTTCCACGGGGGAAAAGGACGCCGGGAGGACTGAGACTCGGACCCGACAATTTATTATCACCGCCCGTTGATACTGTCAGTGTCTCATCCCTCCCTCTTGAGTTCTTTTTACAACATGTACCTTACTCTTTCTTTCAGAGTTGGTCCTTTGATCCGATATCCGCAGGACCCTACCCGACGAACCTCATCGCACGTTTCGAACAACAACAGAAACGCCAACCTGCGCCACCGGGACCACCCTCGCGAACTACTAGTGGCTGGTGCCGCCTCCAATGACGCTGGAGATCCTGTCGAAGAAGAGCAGCGCATCACATGCGAATCCCCCCCATCAAGACAAACGGTAGCACAGGCGGCACGAATGCCAGTGGCATGGCAATCCACTTCCGAAGCCAACTATCTCGCCCGCACCATTCGCAACGATGTGTTGTACTCCACCGGCATCGTCTGCTCCAGACAACGTGTAGCTACCCGGACAAGTGGACTCACCCCACTCTCGCGTTGGAGATCTAGACTTCTCCTGCCCCAACGAACCGGCCTGTCCACGATACGTCAGCCTCTACTTCGCTTCATTGTTGTTCCTGTCCTAACGACTAATGCCCAATCATCCGCCTCTACATCGCTCCCGGCGACGGCGGCCAGGTCTCCCTCGAGGTCTGCTTCTCCCACTGGCACATTCATCCACTGCGACCGCTCGTGTCATCCTTTCCAAAACTCCCACCCCACGTACATTATCAAAGGGTCCATAGACGAAACTCGTGCGTGGGTTCGCGGCTAGCACAAGTTTTCCTGCTTCTGCGAGGGCGTCGCTTGTGATTATGAAATCGCTTGTGCGCGATGGGGTCGCTTGGCTCTGGATTTCGGCTACACGACGCTCTCCTGCCGACTCGACACATGGGCGGATATTGGAACCTACCTACCCCATATCGACCATGTTGTACATGTTGTATTGGAGTGCGGTGATCGCCAGGCGGCGATGCACCTGTCGTGGCATGTTAATAGACTTATTATGACATTCACCCATTCGTTCATTCTCAATGGCAGGTTGCTCATATTTTTCACTTCAAGCGACTCCGAATTCCAATGCATACTGAATATTGAGTGTGTAACTACTTGCGCTTCGAGGCGGCCCCAACAACCAAACCCATAAGGATGACCACGACGGGGAACGTGAGGCCAATATTGACGATGGCCGTTCCCAAATCTGGCAAATAACGGGCCAGAAGGAAGCAGGCACCGAGTAAAAAGATGGAGATGACTGGATGACAGACAAGCGCGTCGCAAAGAAAGGACGGAGCCCATGTAACTGCGCGTTTATTCATTCGCATCAAATACCAACACCATATAGGAAGCAAGACTCACCTCCTCTAACGAGGATTGGCATCAGATCATCTTGGAAGAACCAATTCCGCTCAGGTCTCCGTTCATACAGGCCGACCCAGTATAACCTTAACCCCACCCACCGGTGAGCGCTTCTGAATGGCCATGGGAAAAAGCATCGCCTCACTCGAGTGTAGACAGCCCCGAAAGTAAACCGACTGTCGTTGCTGCACCCGTTAGGTTCTTGTAGGCCAGGACAGCTGTTAGAGTAACAAAAACATTCCAGTCGTCACATTGAGCAGTCTGTAGCAAGTGAGTTTGACTCCGAGTGGAGGTGGCGGATCCCTCATCCTCGCCGAGGGACCATCTCCCTTGGTCATTGTTTGGATGTACCGAAGGTAAACGATAGTTCGTGCTTCAAGTCGGAAAGCAAAATCTCAACTACGTGGGTAGCAGAAACGCTAAGTGACACGTACTTTGCAGCCAAACCCGGCGCCTGGTTCGATGATGACACCGTCTGAGAGGCTGGGTCCGAGAGGCGAGCGCCGTTGCGACCCTCGTTTCGCTGACATCTACTAAATCTAACTTGGTCGAGCGGATGGGCTGGCACGGTCAAGGGTTATTGGGATGTCCTTGGGAACGGGGCGATTATTATAACCTTACTGGCTTCATTCGTACTGCCTCTGTGCACAGCCCAGGTATCACACGCCGTAGACTGGAGGCGATCACGAGTTTTCATCGATGCGTGTGGCCGGGTCATGCAGTGTCGGTGGGCGTCGCCGTGGGTCACTTTGACGCCTAGGCTTATGGACTACAGCGGGGCCATCGCAAGGCGTTGGGAGACACAGGTCGCGCTATTCTGTGGGTTCCCTGAGCTCGACGTTGAAAGTCTGAAAGAGTGGAATATGGGATCCCAGAAGAAGGTGATAGATGACAGCCTAGTACGCAATGCCAATCGTGCCGTCATCCGGACATGTGCTGTAGTGGTGTGGTGATAACGAGATGGTGGCTGCGCGCATTTCATTGGCCGAATCTGAATCTGGTACAAACGCAGACCTCCGAGTCGGGCGTTGAGGTCAAAGTCCTCGGCATCGGGATCGCCTTGCGCGTGGCTGCCCATTTCGGATTCGCGTTCCCACGGCGCCATCGCCATCTGTCACTCATCAGGATCGAGTTCCCCACACAAATGACTCCACTGTGTCATGGCTACGCGTCCCCGCGCCTTTTTTTGACCGTTGACTAGTGAAGTACTGGCTTCAATACACTGGGCACAGATGCCACGGATGCCACTGGCAGTGGCAATCCGCCTCCGAAACCAAGTATACCGCCTGCAAATGGGCGACACTCTGTCGGGGTCGCGACTCGTCGCCTCCTGCTTCAGGCAACGTGCTACCAGTTCAAGCTACACCCCGCTCCTACGTCGGAGACCTCTTGTCGGCCCCCTACCCCCGAGTCCTGCTTAATTGTCAATTTGTCATGAAGCACCGTTCGTTATTATGAATGCGGAGTGACGCATCGTAAGGACAGCCTTCCAATACTAGTACAAAATCACAGAACTACTATCATGCTGTATAGTACAGTACTCTTTGACGAGATGCCACCACTGACACAAGATGCGTGCCGTCGGGATCAGGAACGCAGGGCGCGCATGCGGCCACCGACGAGTTTGGCAAACGCGCTAAATTGTCGCGCATCTGATCTACTGACAAGCTTGACTCAACGTCAAACTGGTCGAGCAGTTCTGGCTCTGGTGGTACCAGTTGTAGCCACTTGAAGCAGCGCTCACAAGACTCGTCGGGGATGAGGCGGATAAGAGCGCTAAGGGGAAGAGAAAGCAGAAGAAAGAGCAACCGAGATGACCCATTCTCTAGCGTGCATGTGGGTGACGCCGAAAACTGAACCACCAATGGAACATATCAGGACTTGTACGACAACCCCTGAAGGAACATTTTAGCCCTCTATACAGACACAAATGAGGGGACACACCAATGGTGACGATGGCCATGAAATACCAGTTCCTCCACATCCCCTCAAAAACGTTCAACTTCTGGTCCAGGCAGGCGGCAGTTGAACGAATTGAAAATCTGCGCGAACACAAACACATTGAAAACAAATGTCCGCACAATGTCACTGTGATGCTCCTTCAGAGAAGAATCGTCGATATGATGGAATCCAAGGATTTGCGAGCCAAAAACATGGAAGAGGAGAATAACGGCGCTCTGATAGTATAACTGCCCCAGAATCTGTTTGGTCATGTTAATGGTGAACAATGGATCCATTTTCTTCTGATTGAGCAGAACTGAGGATTCCGGATCCGTCGTAAGTGCAAGCGCGGGCAAGGCACCAACGATAAGTTGAAAGTGAATCCACAGCAACTGAACGGCAATCAATATTGGCTCAGTCACGGGCGGCACCACTACAGAGTAGATAATGATGGCAACGGCCATTATGTGGGCTGGGGTCAGGAATTGAAGAAATTTGCGCATTGAATCCAAATCATTGACGCAGCATCCCCGCAAATATTGTGAAATTTTGGAAAGGTGGATGGGGATATAAAAAAAAAACATAAGAAAGGCGGTGGTGAAGGTGTAGGTGGGCGACTGCGACATTGCCGGTCAGGTGGCTAGAGGTTCGAGGTACGGTCGACGAGTGCGTGAAGGTAGAACTTGAAGTAGGCCAATACTGCGCTTTAGAGGAGTTTATTCGCGAGTAGTGTTTGGGAGAGAAGATAGGAGTCCATGGGGCGATGATGGGGCGATGAGTGGAAAAGGGCGCGGGACTGTGCACGGGCCCGGGAATCCAGAAAACAAAAGGTAGAGTAATGTAGGGTAGGTGGCTCCGAGATCTCCTGAATAGAAGAACCGTCTGGATGCTCTGTCACGTCACGATGCGATGACGGTCAGACCTTTCTGGAAATCGTGTCGTCTGCATGATCAATCGATTTAGGGGTTTTCACCAACGACGCTGTCAACTTCAACTTGGCCGCCCATCAAAGATTTGTCGGTCGGTATGAGAGTAAGTTAATTCAATATGTTTTTACTCAGACAGACCCACCGATGACCGACCCGCTTGTGCATAGAGTCGTAATGTTGCGATCGTAATGTTGCGTCTCAGCACGCTCGACCCGGACGACCCGACCAGGAAAGCTCTCAAAAGCGCATCCGGACCGGATACGACCATACGAGCCGCGCCCGTTCGCGGCCATTTTTAGGAGGTCTCGGAGTTATCAGTTTTGTTTTTGATTACTCAGGCAAAGTAATACAACTATGTCCGACTCTACGAGGGGTCTTGCGCCCCCCCTTCTCACATCTGAAAGTCCCATCCTTTGACATCCCCCTCTCCCTTTCTTTGACTGTATTTTGTAAAAATGGTGTGTACACGGGGAATGTGTGCTCTCCCGTTTGATTACACTCTGGTGTACAGTTCAAATCAAATAGCTCTTATTGTCGCTCACGCTGCCAGGCCACTCCTACCTTCGCGCTCTCGCCGACCATACCTCGATCTAGTGATTCTAGTCACCTGCCGGGCTATCTTGTGCCGTCCTTGCCATACTTTGCCGCAGTTAGGGCTATTATGTGGGGAGGTTGCGTCAACAATCCAGATTCAATGCGCTTATGTCTCTAATTTCTGACAATCCACGCCACGGCCGTCGACGCCGTTCGTCTGTGCCCTGGTGTCGTTCGAGGATGGCCCGGAAGGTCCGGGGCCATTATTGAGCGCTGTTCAGTTGCTTTCATCATGGATATTGGCACGCTTGCGCTTGCGACGGACCCAGCATCCCCAGTCCTGCTCGATCGGAATCCCGCGGATCCATTAGTCACCATTAACATGACGAAACGGATATAGGACAGCCATCCTTTTTGATGGCCATTATCTTCACCTTCCATTTCCTTGGCTCACAAATCCTTGGATTCCATCATACCGACGATTCTACTCTAAAGAAGTATCATAATGACATTGTGTGGACGCTTATTTTCAATATGTTTGTGTTCGCAGAGATATTCGATTCGCTCAACTGCCGGCGCCTGGAGGCCCTGGACAGAAAGTTGAACGTTTTGAGGGGATATGGAGGAATTGGTATTTCATGGCCATTGCCACTATTGCGTTTGTTTAGTGTGGATAAAATGGAACGTTCTATTAGAGGTTGCCCTACGAGTCCTGATCTGTTTTGTTGGTACTTGGTGGCTCGACTTTCGACGTCACGTACATGGGCGCTAGAGCATGGTGCATCTCGATTGCGCTTGGCTGTGTTTCTCATCTTCTTGGTGCCCTTATCCATTTTATCCCCGACGAGATTTGTGAGAGTGCCTTCAAGGAGCTACAATTGCCACTACCAGAGCCAGAAACGCTCAACTTGTCCAGACGCTAAGCGAGGCGTCCACCATGGATCAGGTGCGCGACCAATTTAACTTATTAATCGAGTGGGTGAGCTATAACGGTCGAGGGTTATTGGGATTGGGCGATATTTGGCTTCATTGATACTACTCCTATGCATAGCCCAGTGATACAGCGTAAACTTGAAGTGCTTCTCGTCGATGCAGTGATAGCTGTGTTACTTTGCCAGTGACACTTGGTGTCGATTACAGCGGGCATTCGTCGCAAACCATTCGAGAGATACATATTGCGCTGTCCCCGTTATGATCGAGTGTGCCAGTGTCTCGCAATGGCCGTAGCGCGACCCCCTCCCGTTCAACGTTCAACCTCTGACGGGAATATGGGACTCCTGAAGAGGGTGATGGGCGGCACAGAGAGAGGGACAGCCTAGTAATCTAGTACGCAATACCAAGGACAGGTAGAGTAGTACTCGGCAGATGGAAGTCCCAGAGTATCAATCGAAGGTCAGCTGGTATCGCCGCCGTCAGTACTGTACTGTAGTGGTGTGGATGTTTTGATCGGCCCGGGAACGCCCTTTCACGATAACATCAGTTGCGTCAAACCTGGGAACTGCGCGCCTATCATTGGCCGAATCTGGTGCGAATACAGGTCATCCTTGGTTCTCCTAGGACATATATCTAAGCGGACATATATCTAAGCGGACTTGAAAACAGGGCGCAGACGACTGAACCTAAAGCCCTCCATTGTTGCTTGATCTCTATCACTCTCGCTCACCCCGCGACTTTCTACACTTCCAAGAGACCTAACCGCTATGTTCAGTGAACCACCCAGGCCTCCTACTCCGCCACCCCCTCTCCCACGCTTCCCACCTTTCCTTCCTCCCGAACTGAGTGAGTTTTTACGGTAGCCCCAAATGGATGTCCACAATAACCGAAATGTCTCTCAGACGCAAAAGTAGAGGGCTATGGAAAGTGGCTCTCCCACCCGGATCCATCGACGAGTCACGGTCTCGCACACAGATTCCATCATGAAGAAACCTCTCAATGGCTCGTCAAAGGAAACGACGACAACAACGACTTCGATGAATGGAAACGCAAGGGCGCGCTATTTCTGGCACATGGGAGATGTAAGTGCCTTGTCGTTGTAACGATTTCGTTGTATCATTGATGTCTTTGTTCTGCAGCTGGCGCCGGTAAAACCATCCTTACGTATGTGGTCCGTTAGTTCGGCCATTGTTGGATACTTACCCCATGAGCAGCTCTGCGGTCATAGAGAGCCTGCGAGAGCAGTACGAAGATGGATCGGCCACCATCGCCTACTTTTATTTCGAATTCGGCGATCTCCCGAAGCGACGCGTCCGCAACCTGCTGTCCTCGCTTTTGATCCAACTTGCCGCTCACTCCGACACTCGTCGCAAGGTTCTCCAAGACCTGTATTCTAAGCATGGTGACGGTTCCCGAGAGCCAACCGAAGAGGCACTCCTCGAATCATTGAAGGATATGCTCAAGCTTACCACAGGAGGCCCAACATTCCTTGTTATCGATGCACTGAACGAGGCATTACCCAGCGTGCCGCCCCAAGCCGACGCGATCAAGGTTATCGAGGAGCTCGTTTCTTTGGAACTCCCAGATCTACGTATCTTTGCTACCAGTCGTTCAATTTCAGACCCGGAAATCGAAGGAGAACAACCTCTCGAATCGCTCGCGTCTCATACTGTGTGCCTTCACGAGAACAAGGATCATCTAGACGACATCAGGTCCTACATCGATTGGTGCATCAAGGGACAACAAAAGGATGAAACGATGGAGACGTGAAGATAAGGATGATACTATCAAGACCCTCTCCAAGAAAGGCGCCGGCTCGTGAGTTGTCGCGTCTGCTCGATCGAACCGCAGAGCTGAATATCCCATGATACGATAGGTGGCATTGGGTTCACTCTCAGATCAAGATCCTACCTGATTGTCTACCCGCGACCGTCCAACGCGTCCTGGAACGAATGAGTCCGCGATACCACATAACATATGCACGCATAATGCAGCGCATCCCGAATGAGAACTGGGAGCACGCGCACCGGATGTTCCAGTTCCTGGCTGTTTGCGTCCGCCCGCTACTCGTCGACGAGCTGTCAGAGATCCTCACGATCGATTATGACAGAGGCGACTTCGTCACGCCCAAGTACGAAGCGATCTGGCACCCAGAGACCCCCGACAGGGACATATTCACCGTGTGCCGCCACACCGTGAGGATTGACGAGATCAACAACGTCTGGATGGTCAAGTTCGCGCACGTTTCAGGTGGCAGACTGGCTCTTCTCTGACGAAATTCTCCTGGTACCGGAGAGCCTGGACAGGATCCCACGGTACCAAATCAACATCAAGGACTCGCACTACGTCGCGGCACTGACGTGCCTGGCGCCGATCCTGCACTTCAACGCGAAGTTCCCCGGGGAGGTCAATCGCGAGTCGGTCAAGATCCTCACGATGGTGGAGTACGCTGCGGAGAACCTGATCTACCACATCCGCGAGGGCGACGTCTCCCTGAGCCGCGACGTGGACGTGGGGCTGCGGCGCCTGTTCGACCCACAGCGGCCGATCTTCCGCGCGTGGCTGTGGCTCTACGACATCGACAACCCCACGCGTGGGAAAATGGTCACGGATGCCCCCGAGGACCCACCCGCGTCTTCGCTGTACTACGCCGCGCTTGTGCGGGTTCCCGCGCCTGGTGCAACACCTCGCTAATCTCTACTATCCCGAGTACCGCGACAAGATCGTCGCCGACCAGGAGGCCGAGGAAGAAAAGGTGGTCGCCGCGTTGCTCCGCAAACTGCCGACTCCGAAAAAGAAGAAGGAAGAGAGGGAGAAGAGGAAGAGGGAGAAGGCAGAGAGGGAGGCGAAGGAGAAGGAAGAGAAGGAGGCTGCGGAGGCCGAGGTTGCGGCTGCGATTGCACGGGGTGAAGTGCCGATCGCGACAGGCGATGAGGCGCAGGCTGCACAAGGTGATGGCGCAGCCTGTCATTCAGGGCGATGAAGAGCCTGCTGCCCAGGTCGATGCCACGCCGGCAGTCGATGCGGTCCCCGCTGTACAAGTCGATGAAGCGCCTGCCCCGCAAGTCCGACGCAGTCCCGCTACAGCAAGCCGATGAAGCGCCCTCCCGTGCAAGCCAACGGCGTTCCAGCCTCGCAGGCTGATGGAGAGCCCGCCGCGCAAGCCAATGGCGTTCCCGCTGTGCAGGTTGATGGAGAGCCCGTCCCAGAAGGCGAGGGTGCGCCTGCCGCAGAAGGCGAGGGTGCTGCTGCAAAGGTCGAGTCGGAGGATGAAGATGAGGACATCGTACCGGACCCGCCGAACCCTTTTGACTTCGTGCCAGACGTTATCATACCCGCAGAGCTAGAGGATGCGCTCTCCACGCGGCGCGGTGGCAACCTTGGCTCGGCGCTGCACGCCGCCGCCGCGGGTGGGCATTTGGAAGTCGTCGAGGTCCTGCTTAAAGTGGGCGCGAACCCGAGGGAGTGGGATCGCCAGCACCGTACGCCAGAACAGGTGGCGCTTGCCAACGGGCATTTCAAGATTGCAGAACTTCTGTCGCAGTTTGGTGGATTCTGAAGAACACGGTGACGCCAAGCTGTGGAGTATTTGAGAAGGGGAGGGGTCAATTTCTCACAACTATTTATATGGAGAGGCTAGTAGTCGAATCTGTTCCACGGTCGAAACAAAGCTCTGTTGGCGTTGGTAATCGCTCATTGCATTTGTAAAGCGTCTTGACTCGGAAGCGATGAATAAGGATGGGTCGGGCAGAACTCCCAGGGCGAGGCATTAAGCAGGTATCCGGGGTCGAGGCAGCGAGTGCAGGTGATTCGAGAAGAGAGACGAATATAATTATCTATATTTAGGAAAACAACCTGACTGTACAGTTAAAAGCCCCCTCGGGGCGCACATCGGGAAACTGCTACGAAATTACATCCACTCCGCGGCCTGCTGCGTCCGGCGGTTGACTCGTCCAAGAACTGCGACATAGTAGCAAAACATCGACGCCAATAAGACAGAACGAACAGCGAAGATTCCCCAACCCGGTAACTTGACCATATGCATAGAGTTAACCAGCTCCAAACCCATCGAAGTAAAAAAAGGGATGGACAATGCAACGTGGAACGGATGAGTGGTGACAACATTGCAGATAAAGAACAGGGCCAGCCTGACTGACTGCGTCCGTTTGCGTCAATACCAGCACCAATGCACTATAGAAAGCTCATCCTCTAAACAAATACTTCACGGCTTGCTTCACAAAAATGCCGAGGATCGGCGCTACGTCGACATCGAAGAATCAGTTCCGTGATCTCCTTTCGGATTCGTATAAGCCAACCCAATATGCCCTGAACTTGGTAAGCGCTTCTGAATGTCAAAGGGAGAAAATATCACTCACACAAATGCATACACCACTGCGATGATATCGATTGCCTGGGTTGATTGTGTTGGACAAGTCAACCGCCGGTAGCGCGGACCGTGGCTAGTACTGTAAGATTTTGTTTTTCGGACAGACACTTTCCCGATGTGTGCCCCGCCGGCAATTGATATCGCCTCCTTCGTGTTTGCACCCACACTCCAAGTCCATTGCCTGTTTCAATCGTCACTGCGTCTCGCCGTTCACCTTCCTATACCCTCTCCCTCTTACTTTACCCCTCTATTCCCACTGCCTCCCTCATAATTTCGACTTGTAGTCACTATACTATGGCTTGCATGTTTAACCTGGTGTTCTTGGCTCAGAAATGCCATCGTCATGTTTCCCCCAGCCCTTTCCGTCTTATCTGAGTCTACCTACTGCGTGATCTCAGTTTGAGTCAGGCTCGCCGCTTGGGCACTCTGACTCAGAACACTCGTCGTTGTCGCGCCGCCATGGACGGCATCATCTCATTCGGTTTCGTCTTCCCCGCTCTCCGCCGACTTGGCTCCGTACAACATATTTAGACGTATAGTACAGTTTTTGAGTTATTGTAGTTCCCTCCAGTTTTCCAGGTTTTTTCTCTTGTTGCTACCTTAGGTTTTCACAAAAATCGACTTGGGTCACCAAGTCTCAGAATGAGCACGGTTTTCATGGTTTTTAGTGGTCTTTCAGGTTGCGAAACTGATGAAAACTTTTATGTCAAATTGCTGATGGGCCTAAGGTTATCGTCTTCCTCACAACGATCGGATCGGATCGGACACATTCGAAGATACAGCTATGACTCGGACAACACGACGTTTTACAAATGCAATGAGCGCTTACCGACGCCAGCAGACTCGATCCTTGTTTCGACCGTGGAAAAATATTCGACCACTCTCTCCTCCCATATAAATAGTTTTGAGAAATTGATCCTTCCTCTTCACAGCATGACTTCCGAGTGTGCACCCGCCGCCGCCGCATGCAACGCCGAGTCAATGTTGCCACCGCACCGCGTGGAGAGCGCACCCTCTAGCTCTGTAGGTATGATAATGTCCGGCACGAAGTCAAAAGGGTTCGGCGGGTCCGGCACGGTGTCCTCCTCTTCCTCCTCCTCCTCGACATTTGCAGCAGCACCCTCGCCTTCTGGGACGGGCTCTCCATCAACCTGCACAGCGGGAACGCCATTGGCTTGCGCGGCGGGCTCTCCATCGGCCTGCGAGCCGTTGGCTCGCGGGGTAGGCACATGTAAGCGATCACAATGGGAACGGATCTCTCTCGAATGGTTTGCAACAAATGACCATCCCGCTGTAATTGAGTCCAAGCATGAGGGGGAATGATGACCAGGCCACATGCATCGACGCAAATTCGTCTGCACTTTAAGTTTTGCGGCGTGTATTGGATTATGCATAAAAGCAGTATCAATGAAGCCAAACTATCAACCTTGTTCTTCAAGACATCCCCAATAAGCGTAGACCGTGTCAGTCACCCACTTCTTAACTCTAATAAGTTAGATTTAAATTGTCGCGCGCCTGATCCATGGCGGACGCCTGGCCCAGTGTCTGGACGAGTTGAGCGGTTCTGACTTTGGTGGTAGCGATCGTTGGTTCTTGAAGACGCGCTCAAAAGGTTCGTTGGGGAGGAGACGGACAACGGCGCCGAGGGGAAGAGAAACACAGCTAAGCCCAACCGAGATGCACCATTCTCTTGCGCCCATGCGTGTGACGCCGAAAGCTGAACCACCGAAGGAACAGACCAGCACTTGTAGGGCAATCTCTGATAGATCATTTTAGACACATTACACAAGCGCAGGCGAGGGGACAAACCAATGGTGGTGATGGCTATGAAATACCAATTCCTCCACATCCCCTCAAAAACGTTCAACTTTTTGTCCAGGCGCCGGCAGTTGACTGAATTGAAGATCTCCGTGAACACAAACATATTGAAGACAAGCGTCTGCACAATGTCCTTGTGATGCTTTAGAGTGGAATCGTCGGTATGACGGAATCCAAGGATTTTGGAACCAAAGGAATGGAAGGGGAAGGTAATGAGTATCACATAGAATGATCCCAGAAACTGTTTCATCATATCAACGGTGAACAACGCATCAGTCTTCTTGTCGCGCTTCTGATCAAGCACAACTGGGGATGCTGGGTCCGTTGCAAGCGCAAGCGCGCCAATTCCCATGATAATGTGAATCCAAAGGAGCTGAACAGCGCTCAATATTGGCCCCGGAAGGTCCGGGTGACCTCCGAACGACCCCGGTGCCCAGACGAACATGGCGCCGGCGACCAGGAAGTTGGTCGGGACCAGAAATTGGAGAAACCTGCGCATTGAATCTAGATCGTTGACGCAACGTCCCCACATCCACATACTAGCATTATTTGCTACAAAGTTGGGCAGGGGCGGTGCAAGATAGCTGGTCACTGGGAGGTGACTAGAGGTCCGAAGTATGGTTGGCGAGAGCGTGAAGGTAGGAGGAGTGGAGCGCGAGTGATAAGAGCGATATAAACTTTGCATGAGAGAGGGATCAAACCACACGAAGGACAGGACCCATTCTTATAAGGGAAAGGGGGATAGGAGTCAAAGGGTGAAAACGAATGCAATGCGGTGCAAAAGCGGCCCGGTAGAATGTAATTACTACGGGCGCCGAGTCACTGAAAACAAAACCGATAACTCCGTGACCTCCTGAATGGCCGCGGCTGCACTTGTATGTTGATGTGCTTGAGACTCGTAAGTCGCGCTTTCCCAGTTGGGATTAACGATCGAGAAGTGGCGGTGTCTTCCACAAAATCGTCAGTCATCATCACCGTCTAACTGTGCATGCAGCCGCGGCACGATCCCATTCATAGCCTCTGGTGAGACAATCCCTGTGTAGATGCCGACAAACTCGGAACCAAAAATCAATTTTGGCTCGAAAATTATGTACCTCTATCACAAAGATAAATATAACATACAGTCGACTCTGATAGTCCATACCCCCCAATAACTCATACTATCATGCACGGCCCATTGCAAAAAAAATCATTAAATGACCTCTGGAGCTTCAACAACTCGTCGTGGCTACTAGAAATTGTACAGACTCATAGCCAATTGTATTTTACATCCTCTGAAGATTTTTTCATATTTGTTTCTATTTTATTTGAGGGTTTGGAAGGCATCCGAGTTTGCATGCACATCTAGTGTCCGAGTCCAGACTGGCACCGGGCCGGGAAACGGGACTTTTGGCGTCCTCGGACCTCGGAGCTGTCGCCTCGCTTGGCTCCACAACTCAAAATGGCACAAAAGAGCAGTATTTTCACCAATGGGGCTTCAGCCGCTTGCTAGAACCGTGCAGAATGGGGTTGGAGTTGACTAGGATCCCTCGATTTTTCCAGCGATAGAGAGGGAACAAGTTCACTGGTCTGCGGCCGCGGTGCTCCGGCCTTGACACCGGCCATTGACACAGGACGTCACAGCCAACTACCTCCGTGTCTCAGTCAAGACTTTTGGGTCTTGACTTAAGAGCCGCGGGCCACGTCCTGTTGACAACTTGAATTTAACCTAAGTGGCGGTCTTGTCCTATTTTGGTCCCGTCCGTCTAGTTCGCAGGAATCCGGTCACAGGTTGTTCCGGTAAGCCTCAGGCTCATTCTGCAACACAAAAGGCTGGTGGGCGGACCACGTCCTCGAAAGGCGCGGCAGTCATATCAATGCGAGTCACTCTTGGGGCTGTCGTTTCCACGTCGGCCCTGCTCAGCCGCGGCGAGCGAGTGTGCGGACTCGGAGCCGGCCTGTCAACTCAGCTCAGCTACACTATAATTGTGCATGACATACCCCAAATGGGCCGGGTCTACTTTAGAACGTATTTCCACACAAGAAATAGCGACAACCTTTCCTCCCCACGTGTCTCTACTCAACAGTGACGGCCATATGCTGGCATCTATGCGCTCCCTCGTTCTTTTCCCTCTTCTTATTTTCTTTTGTTCTCGGCCAGGACCCAGCCAGCTTCGTGAATCCCTTGATAGGCACCGCAAACGATGGTCATGTCTTTCCCGGTCAGTATCTCTGATCACAGCATCTGGAACGCGCATGTATTTCACAAGTCCTAATACCCGTACTCGGATTTGTGATTTGTGTGCTGAACATATTCCGTCCTTAGGCGCGACTCTTCCCCATGGAATGGTCAAAGTTGGGATGGACACCGATTCTCCAGGAAACGTTGCGTATCATACATCGTCATTCTGTCAGATCCCCTCTTATGTTTTTTTAGCATGCTGGCTACGATGCGAATCCATCCTTTTTGGTCACGGGCTTCTCACAAATGCACGACGATGGAACTGGGGGTGTGCGCTATTTCCTCAGTTCTTTTTTCACCTTCTACTCGTATCTAACACCATATACGCAGGCTGCTCCTCTATCCAACTTCAAAATATTTCCTTCTGCCAACTGCTCTTCCTTTGAGACTTGCCCTACGTCGATCAATGACCGAAAAATTTCACGAACGCTCCGTACCGACGGTTAGTTTTGATCGCTAAAGTCTCTCGCCCCAACAGCCGTTCACAACTCAATAGGTTCTCCCCAGGATTTTGCGTCTCCCGGCTATTTCTCGACAAGTCTAGTGAGAGTGTATGCGCATGTATAGTTTATTCTTATTAACAACTGCGTGTAGTCCTCTGGTGTTCAAGTGGGGCTCACCGCTACGCGTCGCACATCTCTCCAGCGGTACACTTTCCTACCCAATGCCCATGGCCTCTTACCCCGCATAAATGTCGATATCACCAATGATGGCCAGCGGAGCTCACGGGGCCCAACAATAACGATCGATCCGTCTACAGGCAGGGTCACCGGTATGTAGGGGCGTGCACCTTATCTGAATGGGACGCTTACTCGCCCAAACAACATGAAAGGGGGTTCCAATTTCCAAGCCTCCTTCGGACCAGGCCGTTATAATGCATTCACCTGTGTTGATTTCCGCATCGTGACCCCGGAAACGTCACCTCAAACTGTAACCCCGGTCGAGTATGGCGTCTGGTCTTCGGCGGGGCCTGTCCGTGGAAAGGTGACCGCCGATGGGGTCTCATCAGGTACCCATCATTACCTTTGCCAAGTTGCTTGGCGTGTCATTCGTGTCCGAACCCATTAGGTTCCTCCGCCCCGCTCGGTGCACTCCTCACATTCCCAGCCGTCGAGCGGGCTCCGACAGACATCCTAGTACGCAGCGGCGTTTCTTTGATCTCGACGGAACAGGCCTGCGCAAATGCAGAAGCCGAAATTCCAGATTTCGACCTTATCAGCGTTGCAAACGCAGCACGTGCCCAGTGGAACGACTTGCTTGGCAGGGTCGAGGTGGAGATCGCTCATGGGCAGGAAGATCTGCGCGTCTTGTTTTACAGCTCGGTGAGCCCCACTTGATCAGCGTCGTTTGGGGTTCGCGAAACTGACGACCGGCCAGCTCTACAGATCGCATCTCAGTCCTGCGGATTGTGAGTACGTTTCTACGTCCTTTCCGTGTACGATCCTAAATCCGATGTGGTGAAGACACTGGTGAAAACCCCTTGTGGTCCTCCACTGAACCGTATTACGACTCGTTCTACTGCAACGTAAGCCTTGTTTTGTAATTCTTGTGCATAACCCTCAGTGGGGCATCCAATAGTGGGACACCTATCGCACTCTTTACCCGCTTTACTCTCTGCATGACCCGGAGCGGTTCGCGCAGATCGTACGAGGGATGATCAATATCCAGCAGCATGAAGGCAAGTCAGTGAGAGTTTCTTGCTAGACCTGGACGTTGAATTTTAGCATCCAGGGTGGCTTCCCGAATGCCGCGGTGCCACGCAAAGACAGTGGGTACAGGGTGGAAGCAGTGAGTGACTTACAACTGAAACAGACGACTGTTAGCTTACATTGGGCAGATGGTGACCCCATCGTCGCTGAGTTCTTCGTCAAGTATGTGTGTGCACGGGTGAGTTGGAGTCATGTAGCACTAATTCCGAGAGAAACAAGGTTCCAGCAGCAAGCAGCGTCTCTGAATGTCTCCGCTGAGAGCCTCTATGCCTCGCTCGTCGCCGACGCTGAGAACCCCCCACCAAATTTCGAACTTCAGGGTCGTCAGGTGGATGCATGGAAGAAATATCGTGCGTCCCGTCTGCTCCGGATCGACATCTTTCGAGTTTTTTTCCCCCCTGCCCTAGACTACTTGCCTGTAGATTCCCGCGAGAGCATAGCCGGTTCAACTCATGCGCGCGTTGTATCCCGTGCGTTGGAGGTACGCGCCGACTCGTCTCGTCTCAGAAGGGCCCTCGACTCAGTTTTCCCGAAACAGTATGCGTTTGATGACTTTACCATCTCTCAAGTAGCGAAATTACTCGGCAATCAGACTGACGCTGCAAAGGTGTGCATTCCCTTCGGCTGGGGCATTCTTTGGTCCATTCACCATAATAGTGTGGAACAGTATGCCGCGAGAGCTGGATACTTTGTTAACAATTGGGATCCTAACATAACCGTCCCTGATGGGCCGCCAAGCGTCGTGGGCATGATGCAGGTACGCCATCGCACCGGGTTCGTGTGCTCGTGCTGGTTTCTGACTTGCGCGCGCGGTAGCCGAGAAAGTTGGACGGCTCATTCACGTACACAGATCCGCGGCACTGCAGTGCCAATGACCCGACTCACTCGACGTGCTTCTTCAACCCGGGTGCGGTGGATGGGTTTTATGAGGGCTCGCCGCTACTGGTACGAGACCCTTTGACGCCGATATGGCAGTGACGTCGATCCGTTTTCTTTCCCTCTGCAGTATTCTCAAGTGAGTTAAATACCCCCCCCCTCTCGCTTGTTACTCGGTCGCTCACCTGAGTCGCAAGTATGTCCGCACGACATGGCTACGCTCATCAAGCTCCAAGGCGGCCGGCAGAACTTCATCGACAGATTGGATTTCATCATTGACAACGTGCGCCATCATTCTTGATGCGACGGAGCTTTTATGACCGAATTTAATCCTAGGGATACTTTGACGTTACGGACGAGCCAGGGCAGCAAATTCCATTCATGTACCACTACGCAAATAAACCGGGTAAGAGTACGCAACGCTCTCGCCAGACGATCACCCAGTTTTTCAACACAACTGTATATGGGTTGCCCGGTAATGACGGTAATGCGTCTTTCCGATCTTACCGTCTCTCTCCCCCCTTATTAAATCGTTCTACCAGACAGCGGCGCAATGGGCAGCTACGTGTCCTTCATTATGGCTGGCTTGTACCCAGTTCCAGCAACGAAACAGTTCCTCCTCTCCTCCCCATTCTTCCCGAGCGTGTCGTTCTTCAACCCGCTGTTCCAGACCAAGACGACCATTCGCACCAAGAACTTTCGCCGGAAGCGATATTCGTCAAGGTACGTCGCGTGTGTTATTATCGCGGTGGACGCTGACGGATTGTGCGTGTATTGTAGAGCGTGACGGTAGACGGAAAGCCATGGAAATCGAACTGCTTCATCGAGTGGGATGTGTTTGTGCGCGGCGCGACGGTCGAGCTCGAGTTGTCGGAGGACCCGAATCACCCCTGCGGCGTTTCTGCCGCCCTCGCTGTCGACTGGTGGGTTCTCGTGAAGGGGAATGCACCGACCCTGCTCGTTGACGGGCACGAGACTCGGGCAGTGATGTAGTGATATATCAAATGGCATGGAATACAGTATCCCACTACCGTGACGGCAGGTTCTACTACTACTGTACATCTCCGTATATACACTCGTGGATGAAAACATCCCTAATACCAATTGGTGTGACGAAGTCGAACACTTGCATATACAGCTAAGATAAATTATATTGACGACCATCAAGGTCATTGATTGGTCCGGTCGAGATAGCAGGACCCGGAACAATTAAAATACAAATACCCCCACATAACCATGCACATGCCCCCTCAGGAAGAAACGGACACGCCATATATGTTTATATATTGTTCACCTAAATGTTCACCTATATTCTCAGAGATGATAAAACGCAGCAGCGACGATTGGTGAATCTACGTCTCCCTTCCACCCTCCGCGTTACCCCGTCCGTGGTTCTTACAATTCCGCATCCTCAATCAAACGACAGGAGGATTTAGAAGTTCTCTGTGTACGGAAAAAAAACGTCAGCAACGGGTCGGGAGGTGAAAAAACTCGCGCGCACCCTTTCCAAAGAAGAAACGCGTGGCGTTGGGCGTCGAGTACTTGTTGCTCATCTGGTGGAGCTGGCGGGAGAGCACTGCGGGGCCGCAGAAGAAGACGCCGACGTCGGTGTCGGTGTGCTTCTCTGCGATGCTCGAAAAGACGCGGTCCCAGTTCGGGCGGCCAAAGTGGGTGGGCGCGCGGAGGGAGGTGATGGCGTCCTTCTCGGCGCCGACGTCCTGCACGAAGATGTTCGTCATGTCGTCGTCCTTGATCTTGGCGGTCAGGTAGATGTTGATCTCGATGCGGTTCTGCGTGTCCTGCTCCTCGATCGCGTGCAGGAGCGAGTGGAACCACTCGGCGGAGCCAAAGTCGCGGATGACCCAGGTGAAGTAGACCTGTGCGAAGCCGAGTCAGCTTTTTGTCACTGCAGGAGGGGGAACAGGGCACCGTACCTTGGAGAGACGTGTCGGCTTTGAGCTGTTGAAGTTGTTCATGCGGTACCAGATCGACTTGAGGATCCTAGAGCAGACCATCAGCACGCTGAAGAACACGGCCGTCGTCAACCACCACCACCACCGACTCACGAGGCGAAAGGTGTGACACCAATACCGGCGCCGACGAGCAGCACCGTCTCGTAATTCAAAAAGTCCTCCGAGGCCGAGCCAAACGGACCGTCGACCATGACACGGGGAAGCACACGGTTCAAGGGTGGGTTCGCGCTCGTACCGACGACCTTGCCACCGGGGTCCTTCTCGCCTTTCTTGTCGCTCTTCTTGTCAAAGTCGCAGCCGAGTGCTTTGGCAAAGTCGCGCGTGAAATCGCCGACGACACGGATGTGGACAGAGATGTAGTCTTCCTCGGGAGCGCTATGGCGAAAGGTTTTAGTTTATTGGGTGGGACGGCGAAGGACAGGGGGATAACGTACCTGGTGAGGGTGAAGGGGTGCCACTGGAAGTAGGAAATCTCTGGGCAGGAAATGAAGATGTATTGGCCGGCGCGAGTGGTCGTCTTCTCCTTCTTGATCTGAACCTCCACCACGTTGGATGGGTGCTGGATCACCTTTGAGACGTACGTCCGATGGCGCGAACGGACTTCGCGGAGGACGCGCTCGTAGATCCAGATGAGGCCACCAACAAGCCAGTAGCGCTGTGAACAGATCACGTGATTAAAGGGAATTATGTTTAGGCGAAACAAGGGCAGACGCACCCAGAAGACACCGATGCTGTTCCAGGAGCAGTACGGCGGGCGGTCGGGCTTGATCATGCAGAACATACCGTGGAGTTGCCAGCAGATGAAGAAGAGGATGAAGAGGTGGTGGGAATACCAGAAGCGCTCAAAGTTGGCCCTGCGACGTTTCTCCATAGCATACCAGACCATGATGCCGAGGGCGACGGTCATGATCCAGCCAGTGAGGCCGGGACCAGTGGCAAAGTTGGCATTGAGGAAGGCGACGAACTTGGCACCACCGGTCTTGGCGTCAGTGTCGGCCAGCGCAAGCTTGGTGAAATTGACCATGTGTGCCCCGACGTGCACGACTGTGCCGGCGACGATGGACCACGCGGTGGCCTTGTGAAAGGTGATGTTCTTGTCGAACGGGATGACATGATTGAGGGGCGTGCGGCGGAGGAGGGAGATAAAGTTGCGGCAGACGGGGAGGAGAATAAAGATGACGTCGACATGCAGGACGAGGGCAGCGGCGCGGGCGATGGCTGCGGTGCATATTGGTCATTAAGAAGAGACTGAGGGAAAAGGGGAAGAACGCACTGAAGGTGATGCCGAACGTGGCACGGGCCGTATTGAGGTTGTCCTTTAGGCCGTAGTGCAGGCAGCCCAAGGCAGCCACGAGGAGGTGGAGGAAGACCCAGACGAAGAAAAATAGACGTTTCCCGCCCTCATTAATCATCCAATGTCGCCACTTTTCCGTGAAGGTCTTGGGCTCGTAGGGTTTTACGACATTTGAGGTCGTGGTATTTGAGCGCTGGAGACCCTGGAGTCGCCTGCGCTCGGTCTTGTTGCGCTGGAGGTGAGCAGGCTGGAGACCGTCAGCATTGACCTTCAGGTCTGGATGTTCTTCGAACTGGGACTGTCTGCCGTCTGAGAAATCGAAACCGTCGTCGCGATTCGCCATTATTGGGGGTTTGGTTTATCTATGTATCTCGTTCGTGTCGACCTGCGAGAAGAGAGAAGGAGAGAAACTTTTGGAGGGCCGGCCTGAAGGTGAGGTGAATGAGGGGATGAAAGAAAAGAGTGTTACAACTGATGGCAGTGATGGTGAGTCGGCTGATCAAGGTCAGTCGTTGTTGCGGCTGTGCGGTCCTCTGCTGCAGCACTGCCGTAAGGTGTAACCGTGGCAACAAACATGAGTCGAGTGCGACCTCTTTTCCTTAGTACCGTAAGTCCCGTTGCACGTTGCAACTTGCAACTCCATGACAACTCGGAATTTCGTTCTACAGCGTTGTTGTGGCCAGACGAAACCGCAGCAACATTGTCGACCGAATTATATCCAGGCCGGTCGCAGTCGTGTCCTGACCAGGTTCCCATCCACATCAATCACTCCCATCACGGCTAAAACTACGGCCAGCATTGGCATCAAATGTTTTCAGATCGACCATAGCATTAGGTCGGCATCACGGCAGGCGCGCAACTTATTAATAACCGAAGCTGAAACCGAAGTGTGCAGAACGTGTGCCGCATGTTCAGGTTCCTTGCTCGACTCGACTACAGTATAAAAGGCTTGATAAAAAAAGTATGCCTGGGACCGCCGCAAGTGAGTGATTGTCATCGGTGTGCCGCCTCAGGCCTCAGCGCCTGCTCGTCTGACACGGTCACGTGAAATCAGTGCGGCCAACATCATGACGCCTGCAGTGATGATCAAGTACCGTCGTGATTCTGTAAACCACATCTCGTTTCTGCCTTTGCTCTACATAATGCATTCAACGAAAGGGGTTCGTACTTAGAGGGTGGCAACCTTAGAGACGCTGCTGACTCAAGTACTGACCTGTGGTGTGTTCTTCATTGGGCACTTTCATCGCTACTGATAGGCTCCGCGGTGTTGGAAGTACCGGTTCCTACTCCATATTTTATCTGCGAACCCCCCAGTCTCGTGGTGCTTGACTGAAGGTGTTGTCTCTTGGTACTGCCTTCTTCAGTACGATGAGACGAGGCAAGATGGCAACTCAGTTGCGCGCCCATGGTAACGTTGTTGTCAGCTCAGTAAACTTGAAAGTAGCGGCGGCATTTGGCGGCGGCGGCTAGCCTGGCTGGACAAAATAACGGAACAAGAACAGTCACTTACGAAAATGGCGTGCTTAGGTCTGCTCGAGGGGCAGCGGTGAGCCCGAGGGAGGATACAAACAGTGGAGGGGCGAACGAGCCGGAGGGAGGAGGGGGAGAAAGGACCGGCCGAGGCAGAACGCGTACCATGTGCTTGATGAGACACCTACGTATAGGTCTCTGACTCGACCTTGGACAGCGCGGCCCTCGGTAACTGATGGTGCGGAAGACGGTTGGCGAACACGCTTTCCGTTCTTTTCATATTCAGTGCCCTCTCCCTCCTCCCTGTTCCCACAGTGTCGAGTAGGTACACCCCTCAACTATGGAGTGACTGTGTCGGCCCACCAACCCCAACTTCATTCTTCCACCAATCACTCGGCGGCGGTGGGTACGATCTGTGGTTTGCACTTAGGGTAAGCAGAGGCAGCACCTCGAATTGGATTTCCTTAGTTGAAGTAACTTGCAGGGTGGCGGAAATAATTTTGTGGGTCGCTCAGGATGACCAGGTTTCTCTCATTGGAGGCTGAAACTTCAGGGGGTTGTGACGAAATTTACGGTCAAGTTGCATCTGCAGGGCCAAGTGTGGGTCAGTCCCCTTGGCAGAGTTTGTAGAAGTACCCATCTGACATCATTTGCATAGGTCCAGGGCGGTAATATGTGTATGGGTCGGGCCAACTTGAACTGCGGCTGGGGGCGACGATCACAAAATTCAGCCAAGTTACGGATACAAATGCTACGCCGGTTTCTGCTTTCCTTTTCACTTCTGGGGAGGTTTGTCCTGAAATCGCTCACGATACTTAATCAGAGGCACTCACGTATTTCTCGGGTTGCCTCGAGTGTGATTCTGTTCGGACAGTTCCACATTGCCCTCCCTCGGAGATTTTTGACGCCTTCCTCCGCATTCCTAATCAACAGTGACACACACACACACACGGATCTTGTCACAAAATTCAACCCTTCGAATTACTGGCCCCGTTGACCTCCGGTGAGTAAGTTATCTTTATCTAGTACTCACAGTGCCTACTACTCGCTTACCTTCCTCAATGCGATAACCGATCAGGTCTCGGTGCGAATATTCTCAACTCCGTGCACCGGGCAGGCTTACAGGTTTTTAGCACTGGGCCGCACCTGGGGCTCGCGGCTCGCACACCTGGATCCGGACGTGGCCGTCGTGGCTGATGCCGACCCCCTCGATTGTAGTGTGTTCACCCATGGCGCCGTCCGCCTACCCTCCCTATCGTTCCTGGGTCTTATTCCCTTCGCTCTTGAGCTTCTCGTGGTCGAATTCATCTTTAGACGAGACAATAACCCGTGCGATACGTGAGAGTGCGAACAGTCTTGGGGTGGCCCTGGTGGATGGATAAGACGTAGAACATGCGGCAGTGTACTCGAACTATGCGTTCAAGTTGTTCGATACACCTCTAGAGGATATGTATGGTAAGAATATGCCGAGGTTGCGCGCGCTGCGGCACTCAATTGATCCGGAGGACGTGATGGGTCTTGCAGGAGGCTTCAAATTTTGAATGGATTGTCGATCCTAAACACCCATTTTTGTTCTCGTTTCACGGATGCCATGATCGCGGTGAACTTGGTAAAACCGTAAGACCCTCATGAACTCAAGAAAGGTATCCCGATGGAAGAAACCCCTAAATAATCCAATACATGATCTAGGGGGCATCACACGCATAAATAGTATTTATGAGAGGCCCCCGAGGGCGTGCTTCAAGAATGCTATGATAGTAAGTACTAACTGGCAGAGCCTGTAGGCCGCCGTACGTACCTGATCCATCCGCTGTCGCTTCGGCAAATCCCCTTAAGGGATGGCAGAAGGGTCCCACGGCGAAACCAGTCACCGCGGGGACCACATGGAGCCGAAGAAGGGCAGCTAGCTCCCCGAAAGAGCATTGTGCTGCCTGCCAGGAGCACCCGTGAGAGCGCCAGCTGACTATAAGGGCTGAGTAGGAAGCCTCCCTCAGGCTTCCTCCCCACTCGTGCTTTCCCCCCCTGGAACCAGTCCGAGTCTCTCGAGACTGTATGCATTCTAAATGGTCTCGGAAGGCGGTTGGGGTAGCGGTACCCCCCTGACGACTCGGAGAGCTTTCGCAGGCTCGAACCCCCCTCTTTATCTGCCTTTGGGCGTACTGTACTGGCCCTTATCCTCGGAGATGGGCGGCGGGAGACAGATGCATGTGCGGGATTGACAGCCTGAGTGCCTTTCTCGCACAGAGACTAGGTACTATGCCCCGCTGTGCCACCGGACGTAGTCCGCGCAAATGGTTTACGCTGCACTGTAGGTCAGGCCAAGGGTAAGGCGCTGTCAGTGTATTTCTGTAAAATTTGTCATGGTCCGACGAGCGAGTAATTTTTCTCAGGCCGAATCCCATGAGCTGAGACTCGGATGCATTTTTCGCGCTGGAGATGATCGACGACCGGACTAGAGAGTACTACGCAGTGTGTGCGGGTTTGATGAGTCATTCAAGTTCCGGTCTCTTTCCTTTTTTTGATTTTGATTGCATGCCTGGGATAGCCGCTCTGGACTGCAGCGGACAACATGCCTTCCGTTCTTTTCACGATTAGCGCCTTCTCGCTCGTCTCTGGTTCCCTTGCAACTGGCGTTCCTGCTCATTCAACCAGGCACACTCCGAGTCCTCAACATGACTTCCAGCTTGACATCCAATCTGTGTGCGATCAAATCGCGTCTGCTATGTCGAACGCGTCTCAAGTATTTTTCCCTCGTGAGTACCACTGATCATGTTGTGGGTGCCTACTTTTGCGCACGCTAACCTGTGGAAAAGCCGCGACTGAATACGCCTCTGACAATGAACATGCGTTACTCTCGAGCTCCGAAACGTCCGCTTGCTCTGTTGAACCTGGCTCTACTCAAGACCTCGGCCTGATCGTACGCAGGTGCAACACCACAGTAGACCCATGACTGACCACTGGCGATAGTTGCAATTTGTGGGCAAGTCACGCACTCCATTTGGCGTGAAGAGTGGTGGCCATATAGGAAACCGTGGCTTTTCGTCCACTCGTGGCGTCCAGATTTCTCTCGCTCGTTTCAATATCTTCAATGTCAACACTCAAGCTCAGACTGTCGAACTTGGGCCCAGCCTCACATGGGGCGACGTTTATGAACGTCTGGACCCGTATGGGATGACCGTGATAGGTGGAAGGCACCCTGGGGTTGGAGTTGGTGGGCTGACACTCGGCGGTGGTAGGTGAAGACTCTTATTGCTACGGAGTAACGATTGTGATCCTTTAAATTTCAGGCTACTCGTTCAAGTCTAACGAGCACGGACTTGCTATCGACAATGCTGTGGCGTTTGAACTGGTGCTACCGAATGGCACAGTGACAACGGTAACAGCAGAAGATCACGATCTGTGGTTTGCACTTAGGGTAAGCGGCGACGGCAACTTTCATTGGTTCCCTTGGCCGACTTTCCTTGCAGGGCGGCGGGAACAACTTCGTGCGTTACTCGGGGTCCCTCGCATGGGAAGCTAAAGCTATGACCAGGGGATTGTGACAAAATTCACGGTCAAGTCGCATCCGCAGGGCCAAGTATGGGTCAGTCACCTTGACTGACTTTGTGAAGTACACTTCCGATATTATTCACATGGGTCAGGGCGGTATTATCTTATTTGGATCAGACCAACTTGGGGCGATCAAAAATGCGACTGCACAATTCACTAGCAAAGTCACAGATCCCAATGCTGCGCTGGTTTCTGGTTTCTTCTACTCATCTGGAGAGGTCTGTTCCCTTTCGTCAACGTTCATTGCTCACGGTGTCGAAGCTGAGATTCGTACGTGCTTCCCAGGTTATCCCGACTGTCAATCTGTTCTATAATGCCCCCCAGCCTCCGTCGGGGATTTTCGACGCCTTCCTCCGCATTCCTAATCAACAGCAAGACATACACACTAGATCGTATGTGGACATTGTAAAGATTCAGGCCACATCTACTAGCCCCGTTGGCCGGTGAGTATCCTGTTCACTGTGATTCGGATGAGACCCTTATTTAGCACTGGCAGTGGCCACTACTGTGGATTCCCTACCACCAATTACTCACTCAACTTCCTCGATGCGATAGCTGATCAGATCTTGGTACGAATATTCTCATGCTCATCGAGCGGGCAGCTTTACTTTTTTTTTACTTTTTTTTTTTTTTTAGCAATGGGGCTCGCACCTCACACCCCTGGATGGGGGCGTGGCTATCGCGGCACTTGCCGAGCCTTTTGGTCGTGGTGTTTTCACCCATGGCACACCGTCGGCCTACCCGTCCGATCGTTCCCGGGTCTCTTTCCCCTCAATCTTGATCTTCTCGTGGTCGGATTCATCTTTAGACGGGATAATGGCCCGTGCGATACGTGAGAGCGCGGACAGTCTTCGTGCCGCTGCCTTGAAGGATGGACAGGACGTGGAGCACGCAACGGTGTATCCGAACTACGGGCTGTTTGATACGCCGCTAGAGGATATGTATGGCAAGAATGTGCCGAGGTTGCGCGCGCTGCGGCACTCAATTGATCCGGAGGACGTGATGGGTCTTGCAGGAGGTTTCAAATTTTGAATGGATTGTCGGTCCTAAATACCTATTTTTGCTCTCGTTTCGCATGCCACATCACGGATGCCATGATCGCGGTGTACTTGGTAAAACACTCATGAACTCAAGAAAGGTATCCCGATGGAAGAAACCCCCGAACAACCAGTCCAATACATGATCTATAGGGCATCACACGCATAAATAGGATTTACGAGAGGGCCCCGAGGGGGCCCTTCAAAAATGCTAGTGAGTACTAACTGGCAGAGGCGGATTGAACTGTAGGCCGCCGTACGTACCTGATCCATCCGCTGTCGCTTCGGCAAATCCCCTCAAGGGGATGGCAGAAAGGGGATGGCAGAAAGGTCCCGCGGCGAAACCAATCGCCGCGGGGACCACATGGAGCCGAATAAGTGCAGCTAGCCCCCCAAAAGGGGATTGTGCTGCCACTGGCAGGAGCACCCGTGAGAGCGCCAGCTGACTATAAGGGCTGAGTGGGAAGCCTCCCTCCCCACTCGCGCTTTCCCCACCTGGAACCAGCCCGAGTCTCTCGAGACTAGAAGGCATTCTAAACGGTCTCGGAAGGATGGCGGTCGGGGTAGCGGTAGCCCCCTGACGAGAGCTTTCGCAGGCTCGAAACCGCTACTGACCCCCTCTTTACCTGCCTTTTGGCGTACTTTCAATTACTGGCCCTTATCCTACCGGCGGCGGCAGATAGATGCATCATACGGGATAGATAGCCCGAGTGCCCTCCTCGCACAGAGACTAGGTACTATGCCCCGCTGTGCCACCGAACGCAGTCCGTACAAATGTTTTACATTGCACTGTAGGTAAGGTAAGGCGCTTTTACTTTTACTGCCAGTGTATTTTCTGTATAATTTGTCATGGTCCCACAAGTAAGTGACTGTAAGTCCCACGAGTAATTTTTGTCAGGCCGAATCCCATGAGACTCGGATGCATTTTTCGCTGGAGATAATCGATGACCGGAAACCAGTAACACTAGAGTACTACGCAGTGTGTATGTGGAGTCGCCTGTGCCAGTGTGGGTTTCAATTGATGAGTCATTTTCAAGTTCCGGTCTCTTCCCTTTTTTGATTTTGGTTGATATCAGTGCATGCCTGGGATAGCCGCTGGTCACTGCTATCGCTCTGGACTGCAGCGGACAACATGCCTTCCGTTCTTTTCACGATCGGTGCCTTCTCACTCGTCTCTGGTTCCCTTGCAACTGGCGTTCCCGCTCTTTCAACCAGGCACACTCCGAGTCCTCAACATGACTTCCAGCTTGACATCCAATCTGTGTGCGATCAAATCGCGTCCGTCATGTCGAACGCGTCTCAAGTATTTTTCCCTCGTGAGCACCACTGATCATGTTGTGGGTGCCTACTCTTGCGCACGCTAACCTGTGGAAAAGCCGCGACTGAATACGCCTCTGACAATGAACATGCGTTACTCTCGAGCTCCGAGACGTCCGCTTGCTCTGTTGAACCTGGCTCTACTCAAGACCTCGGCCTGATCGTACGCAGGTGCAACACCACAGTAGACCCGTGACTGACCACTGGCGATAGTTGCAATTGTGGGCAAGTCACGCACTCCATTTGGCGTGAAGAGTGGTGGCCATATAGGAAACCGTGGCTTTTCGTCCACTCGTGGCGTCCAGATTTCTCTCGCTCGTCTCGATACCTTCAATGTCAACACTCAAGCTCAGACTGTCGAACTTGGACCCGGTCTCACGTGGGGCGACGTCTATGAACGTCTGGACCCGTATGGGGTGACCGTGATAGGTGGAAGGTACCCTGGGGTTGGAGTTGGTGGGCTGACACTCGGCGGTGGTAGGTGAAGATTCTATATTGCTAAGGAGTAACGATTAGTGATTCTTTAAATTTCAGGCTACTCGTTCAAGTCCAGCGAGCTCGGACTTGCTATCGACAATGCTGTGGCGTTTGAACTGGTGCTACCGAATGGCACAGTGACAACGGTAACAGCAGAAGATCACGATCTGTGGTTCGCACTTAGAGTAAGCGGCGACGACAACTTTCATTAGTTCCCTTGGCTGACTTTCCTTGCAGGGCGGTGGGAACAACTTCGTGCGTTACTCAGGGTCCCTTGCATAGGAAGGCTAAGCTATGACCAGGGGATTGTGACAAAATTCACGGTCAAGTCGCATCCGCAGGGCCTAGTATGGGTCAGTCACCTTGACTGACTTTGTGAAGTACACTTCCGATATTATTCACATGGGTCAGGGCGGTATTATTTTATATGGATCAGACCAACTTGGGGCGATCAAAAATGCGATCGCACAATTCACTAGCAAAGTCACAGATCCCAATGCTGCGCTGGAATCTGGTTTCTTCTACACATCTGGAGAGGTCTGTTCCCTTTCGTCAACGTCCATTGCTCAAGGAGCCGAAGCTGAGATTCGTACGTGCCTCCCAGGTTATCCCGGCTGTCACTCTGTTCTATAATGGCCCCCAGCCTCCGTCGGGGATTTTCGACGCCTTCCTCCAGCGTTCCTAATCAACAGGAAGATATCACACTAGATCGTATGTGGACATTGTAAAGAATCAGGCCACCCCGTCTACTAGCCCCGCTGGCCGGTGAGTATCCTGTTCACTGTGATTCGGATGAGACCTTTATCTAGCACTGACAGTGGCAACTACTGTGGATTCCCTACGAACCAACTACTCGCTTAACTTCCTCGATGCGATAGGCTGATCAGGTCTTGGTACGAATATCTTCGTGCTCATCGAGCGGGCAGCTTTACATTTTTTTTAGCAATGGGGCTCGCAGCCTCACACCCCTGGATGAGGGCGTGGCTATCGCGGCAGTTGCCGAGCCCTTTTGGTCGTGGTGTTTTCACTCATGGCACGCCGTCGGCCTACCCGCCCGATCGTTCCCGGGTCTCTTTCCCTTCAATCCTGAGCTTCTCGTGGTCGAATTCATCTTTAGACGGGATAATGGCCCGTGCGATACGTGAGAGCGCGGACAGTCTTCGTGCGGCTGCCTTGAAGGATGGACAGGACGTGGAGCACGCAGCGGTGTACCCGAATTACGGGCTGTTTGATACGCCGCTAGAGGATATGTATGGCAAGAATGTGCCGAGGTTGCGCGCGCTGAGGCGCGCAGTTGATCCTGACGATGTCATGGGCCTCGCAGGCGGTTTCAGATTCTGACCGACCCGACACTTTTTCTTGAACTTCTGTCAATTCCGTCGTCTTGTCAGTTGTGCGTTGTATTTCGGTCGATGGTCGACGTAGTTTGGCAGCGATGTCACCGTATGATTGCAAATTTACAAGATAAATAACACTTTGATTCTTTAGGCCAAAATGTCAGAGCAGGTACTTAGTTTGTTCATTGGGGAAGGGCCAGAAAGCCCTCGTTTTACTTTCAGCCCCCTCAGTCTTACCAGAGGTACACGATTCCGTAAAACATTTTCTGCAACAAATACAGTACCAACAGACTCGGACATGAATTTCCACTAGAATGGACTGCTTGCCTTTCACTCCAACGAGATCCACAGACCAGGTCGCTATTCACAGCTAGAGTATCTCCGGTGCTGGGTCTTCAAGTTCGCGACGGAGATCCAGTTGTATGTATCACCTAACGGTAGAAGTCGGACCATCCTTTGGCTTGTGGTCCAGCCCCTCTCGCAGTTGCCGTTAGGTCGTCTCGACGTGTGTTCTCGACCTACTAGTACTCCAGGTCGGATCCACGTGTTGCCGGAGACAGCATAGCAACAGAAACCAACCTACCGGTGGTATAATCCCGGAGGGGTGTGTGCTGATAGTCACAATTGCAGGAAACACCCGGCATTATAAGGCCTCAACTGATAATTGATTGTGATGTGTATTTCATATCGCACATCCTAGTTGTTAGCTAGAAGGTGAAGGCAACCAATGCTGCTTCGAATGTAAATCCATGAGGGGTCTCCTTTTGTTGATCTTGGACGTGCAGATCCCAACACTGCGCCGGAGACCAGTGATTGAGGGTTCCAAACGAGAAAGACTCCTATGCTTGCACACTGGTTGGAATCGATAGTTGATGGTAGCTGTCAGGTCTACGGTCATCTCGAAATCCTGCCATCACCCAGGAAAGAGAGCGAAATTCGAATTGACCGTAATTGTGAGACTCCGACTGGACGATGTAGGAGGCTGAGGAAATCGGTCCGTTGGGGCACTTCTACCGAAGCTAGATATGTACGGCACACCTCAAGCGGGGTGTTGACCCCCAATTTTCACCGCATTCCCGTGTTGTAAAACAACATAGACGCCTAACAGATGCCTATGAGAAGGGGCCTATCTCCGGGGACGACACACAGTAAAGACAGCAACGTCGTAAAGTTCGACATTCTAAGTGTCATAACGACAGCTGGATCAAGTGCGACCCATGACAAGAAGTCCGATATCGTAACCTTGGAGCTTGGAACCAATGAGTATAACCAGGACGACTGGAGGCCCACAAAAGCAGAACTGGAGAGAAGCCCTCCCATGCCGTTGCGAAGGAAGGGCGCAAGGCCCGTGACACACCACACTCTTAGTGCCCGACACAGGTTATTGCACGGTTCGATGGTCCTTGGATCAATGGAGCGTCCAAGATTATTGTGTTGCCCTTCGAACGACGTTATCTCTTGGTTCCTCAGCTTTGCGCCGAAAACTCCCATTGAGTAGAGGAGAAGCTGTGGGGTTCCCTAATAAATGCAGACAATAACAGTGCGAGGAACGAGACAACAAAAGGGAGGACAATTGAGGCCAAGTCGAGGCCGGGCCGACCCGAGTAGAGAGCCGCGGACACGGCGAACCTACTAAGGTTAAGGTTCTGGCCTCACCCCCAAACGACGACGGCGAGGTTGTGCTCAACGTCCGAGGTGAACTATGTCGACAGAACGGCTCGCATTTGCGTCTTGTAGTCCTTTAGACCCCTCCAGTTTACCCGCTGGTGCTATCGGGCGACTCGAGCAGATTGATTTGTATGGATCCCTGGATGGGCATTCAGAGTAATGCCACTCACCCTCCCCTTTTGTTTCCCTCTCCACTCGCCAACTGAGCGCTCGGTGGCAAGTTCAACACATAAAAGAAACATCCTGGATCCACAACTTCTTCCTCTCAACACTCGAGCGCAAGCCGCTCTCTCACACCACAATCCCCCTCTCCCTCTCCTCTCCCCCTTCCCTCTCTCCCCCTCTGGTATGGCCGCTTCAGCCGTCTACACCCAGGTATCCGCGGGCGGATACCCCCACGCTTACGACTACAACATGCCGCCCCCTCTCACTCCCTTGAGCGCAACATTAGTCGAGACGACCCGCCACATTGAGCGACCCTCCATCGAGCTCAAATTTTCGAGCAGCGGCGCGAACATCGTCAATAGCGTCGTGATCGATGCAGCTGGCCGGCCCATCTACACCATCTTGAGCGACTCGAAGCGCACGAAACTGCTCTCGCACAGGGACAACGCCGAGATCGCCACCGTCGAGTGGGACCGTTCCAGTCCGCGCATGGTTTTCCGCTGGGAAGAAGATCAAGTGCAAAGAGTGGCTGCCGCTTGCTGGGCCCGATACCGAGTGCGTGCTCATACCCCTCTCTTATGATCGTCACACCGAGTTAGGGAATCAGGTCTCGTCTTCTCGTGCACGGCGATGCACAGTTCACGTGGATGCAGCGATCCTCCCGCGGCTTCGTGAGTCATTACCCCTACCACTCGTTCCTTTCGCAGACTGATAGGTTCGTCTAAGCTCATTCCCGCCAACCGCCCAGGTCTCGCCGTGGCCAAGTGGCGGACCAAATCGCGGACCGATGAGCTCCTTGTCAAGATATTCCAAGAGGCACTTGTCGAATCTGGCCTTCTCGAAGCGATCATTCTTTCTATCGTGTTGCTACAATCTGGACACTCCTTCGGAGACAGGCTAGATATGGCCTCTTTGGGCCCGAAATTCTATGCCGCCGGCAATTTTGTGGGCGGGAGATGAGAACGAACTTATGGCACTTATGGCATGCTCGTGTTTGATTGTTGATGTATACGACCTGTTATGGAACCCACGTTTTGACCTTAGGATACATGTCTGTAGCAGTAGCGTTTATGTTGTTGTCGCTGTGCGGCACGAGTGTATGTATCACTTTTACTTTTTACTCTCCAGTTGTTGTAGACATCGATGAGCAATCAAATTAATCAAAGATCATGCTCATTCTCTGGCTATGTTTTTCTGCTCGTTTCTGCTCGGGCTTGGGTAGTTGAGTGGTCGAAATCAGACTGGGGTCGCACAGAAAGAACAAACTCTTGAAATTGAGGGGGACCAAGAAATACGACATTGTGCTCACTACCACCTGGTACGACAGCTCGAGTTACTGCTAGACAACGCATACGTTATTCTTCCTTGTACTTGGCTGGAATCGAGCCCATTGACAAGGGAGAGAACATCGTCAACTGTCATACGTGTCATATCCCAAAGCCCACACACGACGGCGATTCTAGTCCGAGAAAAACAAGGAAGCGGGCGAAGGAGTTTCTCGCCCGCAGCCATCGAGTCTCACTGAGCAGAGATATCGTGAACGGGTGAACAGTAGGTTATAAGGTGGCAGTGGTCAGGTTCGACAGCTTCCAAATCACCTGTTACTACTGTAGTACGCGATACGCCGCCAATTTTCCAGCTCGAGTCTTGGCCGTCGAGGGGAGCCTTCGGTCTACGCAGCCTGGTTCCGAATGTAGTATGCTCAAAGACAAGGCTGCACTTGGGGTCTCGAGTCCCGAAATGGACATAAGGACGCTTCCCAAAATGGGCATCACCTTGTCCTCAATCCACACCCGTTCACTATCTCTCCAGCGCGTTGATAAAATATAAGAGACCCTCGTTCAGATCATGTATCCCACACACAGACACACACACCGCGACGAGGAATGTCTACCATTATCGCCGAGCCTCCTGCCTACCCCCTTGCTCCCGGTGCAGCAAGTGCCTCATCCTCTTCGCAAGACCTCCTCGACCTTGACCTCCGTACATCATCCTCAACGCCCCCGCCCGCATACACCGAGCGTGCATCGCGCAAGTTCAGGATAACCGCCGCGCCTGGCTCAGGGCATACTCAACGCCTACGATACTCGACGCCGCAGGTCGTGCACTATACACTACCTCCTCGGACGCGAAGTTGAAGAAGACGAACCGTGCGGCGCGCGGCGGTCCTCGGCGCCGTATCCCGACTCAGACCCGGACAGCGGGCAAGGAGCTCGCCCGGGTCGGGTGGGACCGCTCGAGCCCGCGCGTGCGCTTCCTCGCCGACGTCGACGGGACAGAGCTGCCAAAGAAGAGCAAGAAGCACAAAATGAAGTGCAAGGAGTGGCTCCCGCGCGCGGGCGCCGACACGCAGTACGGTTTTGCTCTCCCCCTTTCGCATTTTTGGTGAGGCTGACACGCGATAGGTCCCGCGTGCTCACGGTGCATGGCACGCGCTACACGATCACGGAGCGCAAAGGAGCCAACGGCTATGTGCGTTCTCCTGTCCCACTCATTTCCCCGCACCGATTCTGACACGCCCCGCAGCTCCTCTGTTCGAAAGACGACGCTGATGCGTCTCCGCTCCTCCCACTCGCGCGCTGGCGTACCATGTCGGGCGCACAATCACAGCAGCTGGAAGTCTTTGACGAAGCCTGCGCAGCGCCGGGTCTATTAGACGCGCTCGTCCTCGCTCTCGTCGTGGTGCAGAGCGGGCAGCCGCTCGGCGACGCACCAGACTGTCTCAACGTGGCGTCGCCCATGTATTCTGGCACCGCAGACCTGGCGTGTTATGTATGTTTCATTGAATGAACCTGTCGGACTCTTTCTTCTTTTTGAGCCGTTATGTTTATGTATTTTATATTGTTATTCAAGTATGTGTAGGTGGTCTCGTACTGGGTGACGCGACATTAATGCCTAAATAGAAATTTAATGAGGATACAAATGAACATAAGCCTATTGAGCTCACTGCGATTGCGATCTCTACTAGGTCGACCTGAAGAGCGATAAAGCTTCAGGTGTAGCGTCAGCAAGTTGTCGTTTGCGATTGGGGCTGGCCCCCCTCGCTGTACCGCTGCGCACGATACTTGGGATGCGGGGCCGTCACCAGATAGCTATAAAGACACAACTAGGCAAGGAAGGGTCTCTTCAATTCAACCGAACCAAGGCGATCAACGGAAAGCAGTCATATTCGACTCGTTTCTTCGTTTCAGATCCCATTGCCTTCTGCCTGGGACACCGAAAAGCCGGGCTACTATCAGCACCTCGTGCGCAATCATTGTTTGGAAGATTCGATGCAGTCCACTGGGTTGCCAATACGTACAAACAGCTGCCAGACGTCTGGGGAACACGTGCCACTGACTGAAACATGTTAAGCGCCACTTCAATATATACGCGCACCACGACGTTCCTTACTGTATCTTTTCGGTGTACCTGCGCTCGCAAGAAGCCCAAAAATACAGCGTAGACGGCCTTTGCTAGCTCAAGTATCGCCAGAGATGAAGAAGTTGCACCAAGCAACTGGTGGTCTCAGGAATAAGCGGGAAGACCCGACTAGAGCACAGCAATGTGGGGTAAGCCTGAGATAAGTTATCGTTATCCCTGCAAAGGCAGGTGAAACATTGCTGTCGGATTCAATGTGGTCGGTCCGATGATAAACCAATTTAGGCTGGGGGGATCAAGGAGGGTCCTGAGGGGTATATGCGTGCCGTGTCGCTCGCCCTCGGTACTTAGTGGTGCCACTGGCAGTAGTGGGAGAAAGCCAAGCCGCCGGGATACTGTAAAGTGCGCTATAACGCTATAATGTTCTGCCAATGTCCTGCCGTTCTGCCGTTCTTCCCGGCCCGGACAGAGGACGCCGGGGAGGCGAGGCACGTATATTCATGCCGAGCAGAAGATGAATAGCTCAAAGGAGATGGCCAGATCGACAGGACTTTGTTTGGACCTCCAAGGCGAGTGTTTCGGCATGCACGTGTGCAACTACAAAGGCCGAACCGTATTTCGGCGCCCCGCAGACAACTCCTTAAAAGCACTCTTCGCTGTGTACCATGGTCGTTGTCTCGTCTCTTTGAAATGACCTCTGATAATGCACTTATTCGCTCGCTCGACGCCCTAGTCGGCAGTGAGTACGGTGCAGATCCGGTCAGTAATTCTTCCCCATAGCTACAGGTTAACTATCCCACTCACGCTACCGCCCCGCTTTGTAGGTCAGCTGGAACAAGCGCGACCTTCTCATATATGCTCTGGGGATCGGCGCCACCCTCGCTGAGCAACAGTTCGTAAATGGCACGTAACGTCCGCAGATGAGATAAACTGCGTCTGTCTGACAATGGTGTTTGTTCCTATGCAGAACTTCGTACGTGGCCGATGATCGAGCATTTCTGCACGCCTTTGACCTATAGCTCGCAGATCCGTCCTTTGCTGCCTTTCCGACGTATCCCGTTGTCCTCTTTCTCAAAGGTATGTGCTGGGTCGCGTATGCTTTAAAGCGCTTGGTCCCTCATTCCAGTCGATAGGGAATGAGGACAGTGTTGCCGCATTTACGGAGAGCATCAACAGGACGAATCATATCAAGGGTTTACCCTACTTTAATCCAAGTCGTTTACTACACGCAACACAGTCCATAGAAATCCTTAAGCCACTACCTCTCGTCAGTGGACCAGGATGGCTCTTGAAGAAGCGTTTGATCACCATCCGCGAGAACAGTACGTTCGCCGCAGTTCCACGCCCCGACCAATGGTTTATCGTCTCTCGTAGAGTCTGGTGTAATCCTGGAATCCGAATTTACCCTCGTAGACCCATCCGGAACCCCATATACCCGTATCACCGTAGGTCATTGCTTTTTCACCACGTTCTGTTCTATCTGACTGGCCTGCCGTTCAAGACTGCTATGTTCAACCTTACGGGTAAGATCACTGGCCAGCGATACACCCGCAGTGTCTCTTCATCACCCACGGCAAGACCTATCCCACGAGATCGTGCACCCGATTGGGTAACGGAGGAGCAGACGTCGACCGGCCAGGCTCTTATCTATCGTCTCTCAGGCGACTATAACCCCTTGCACCTCGGTACGCACCTCTTTATCTACTACTATTTGTACCACCTCTGAGAAAGAGCTGTCGGCCAAAAGATCCAGGTCCGGGCAACAGCGCGATTTTACACGGCCTTTCGACGCTTGGTTTCGCCGCGCGTGCGTTGGTGCGCATGATCGGACACGGACGACCTTCGTCCCTGCGCTACCTCAATGTGAAGTTCACCGCCCCAGTTTCACCAGGAGACGGACTGGAGACGAGCGCGTGGAATGTTGGTACAGGACCCGATGGGGTAAGGGAAGTCGCTTTCGAAGTCAAAAATACAAAAACTGGCAAAGTACGCACCCCTCTCCCTCCCAAATCGCTCGCGCTGATCTGTCTCGTGTACGTAGATTGTGATCGGCGGCGGACACGCACGTTTTGAAAAGTGGGAGTGGACTAAACTGTAAAATGGTGGACGTTAATTGGCTCCACAATACATTATCTTGTACTACTCTGTAACTTAGTAACACTAACCTACACTGGGTCCTTAAAATAACCATCTCAACTCCCGCGGGCATGAGTGTTTCAGTGTTTGGATGTGATAGCGTGGCTTTAATTGATTGGCCATTACCTCGCGGTATCTTTGGTCCCGTCAAGTCAAGTGAGTTAGTTACGGCAAGAGTCACGGTTTTGTTACAGTTATCTCTTTGAGTACGAACAATCATACTGCCATTGGTTGGCGCAGTGACGCTTTAATCGATCTCTATCGAAGACCTGTAGCGCCAGTGAATATCTGACTGTGAGTTACACGATATAAGATCACGCGATCACCAGTGAGTTGCGTCCAGTGAGTTGCGTGCCAACTCGATTTCAAATTGCCTGGATATAACTTTTATCTATTCCTTGATGGCGAAAAGACCCTTCACGCGATATTCACGTTTTTAGTAATTCTTGACGGCCAGGTGGCCGTTAACCCCGTCCTACAAGAGGGAGACCATGAGGCTGAGAGATATTGTATTGCGCCCACATGCAACGAGATACCAGCAGACGCAGAGTGTGGGTCTTGTGGGCCGTCTTCGCCTTCCTGGCATTTCAGTTCCTTCTCTGTTGTTGCCCAAGTAGACATCGTGTCACGCCCTACCACGTTCAACTGCCTGACCTTTATGAGGCATCAATCGCCGAGCTGCAGGACGGACTGGAGAATGGCCATTTCACGAGCGTTGACCTCGTTAAGGTGCCTCCCCCGTCCAGCGTTCCTCCTGTCGGCGCTCACTCGTCACATTCTCACAGGCGTACTTCGCCCGCATTGAGGAGGTCAACTTGCAAGGACCCACCCTCCGCGCCGTCATCGAGCTTAACCCAAGCGCGCTCCAGCAGGCAGCAGAGCTTGATCTTGAACGCAGAATACTGGGTCCGCGTGGTCCGCTCCATGGGATTCCAATCCTGCTCAAGGACAACATTGCCACTCGTGCAAGTGACGGTACGCACCCTTTTCCGACGTGCCCGAAGATGCACAATATATATATAAATCTCGCCCCGTTTAGGCATGAATACCACTTCAGGTTCATTTGCGCTCCTCGGCTCCCTCCCACCACGCGATGCGACCGCCGCCGCCAAATTGCGCGCTGCTGGCGCTGTACTATTGGGACAAGCCAATCTCTCCGAATGGGCGCACTTCCGTGGTGTTCTTCCGACGGGATTCTCGGGCCGAGGTGGACAAGCGACCTCTCCGTATTTCCCGCTCGCGGACCCCTCGGGGTCGTCTTCCGGCTCGGGGATTGCGGCCGCGATTGGACTCGCGGCTGCAGCGCTAGGAACGGAAACCGACGGCTCAATCATTCTCCCGAGCAGTCGTCAGAATCTGGTAGGCATCAAGCCGACGGTGGGATTGACCTCTCGTGCGGGCGGTACGCGTTCCGTGTACGGTGCATACGGCAGCCCTTCACTGACTGGCTCATAGTTATACCAGGTCTCAGAGAATCAGGACTCGGTTGGCCCAATGGCCAGGAGCGTTGCCGATGCCGCCATCATCCTCACTGCTATTGCGGGACGCGATCCACTCGACAACTATACCCTCGCCGCCCCCGCCCGCGTTCCAGATTTCTCCAAGGCTCTGAGGAAGGACGCTCTCCATGGTGTACGTCTAGGAGTCCCTCGACTCTTTCTGAGCGGCGATCCCAACATCGACCGTGCATTCAATGCGTCACTCCTCACACTCGCGAAACTCGGTGCCACCATCGTCGACCCTGCAGAATTCCCAGACGCAAATGAATTACTTGCATCTATGAACCAGTCCATTGTTCTCAGCGCAGACTTCAAGGTAGTGTAGAGCACAGCCTGACCCACAACACCTCTCATTAATGAGAATTTGACCAGGTAAATCTGGAGGAGTATATCTCCGGGCTCATCGAAGTTCCCACGGGGGTGAAAACGCTGGCAGACTTGATTGCGTTCAATATCGCTCACGCGTCTCAAGAGCTGGTTCCACCTTTCTGGACCGACCAGTCTCAGTACGTACGCGGTTCTGTCCTTCCGAGACCACAGCCAACGCAAATAGTAGGCTCGTTATATCAGAGAACAGTACTCGAGACGCCGCGTACTTTTCAGCGTTGGCAGCTAACCACGACCTCGGCCGGACCCGTGGGATCGATGCCACACTCGCCAAGTTCAAGCTAGACGCGATCATTATCCCTACTGATGGTACGCTTACCTTCCTCTTCGCTTGGTCTCGCCAAACCTAGAAATGGTCTCTGTAGGGTTCGCCTCAGGACCGGCTGCGGTGGCAGGCTATCCGGCTGTGAGTGTCCCGCTGGGCTTCCAGCCTGATACCGTTGTGGCGACACCTGCTCGGCCAACGATCGACAGGGCACCAGGGTTGCCGTTTGGGCTTTCGTTCCTCGGGACTGCATTCAGCGAGTTCGAGTTAGTAGGATACGCTTTCGCGTATGAACAAGCGACACATACTCGGTTGAAGAGACTGGCCTTCCCCGAAGCGATACCCAAGACGCAGCTAGCTGACGTCATCGGGAAGTAAGAAAAGGCTAGTTATTCCGAGCAGATTTACAATGAATATACTCGCGTGCATGTTCCGGTTTGACAGAGAGAGAACCAAATTGACGAACTCGTATCACGGATTTCAAGTCTATCTATGATTTTCCGTCATAGGTTTACAGCGACCGTAAGACACATATCTCTGACAAGGGACCTATAAAGAAGCGACAGAGGCGCGCACATTGTAAGGACGTGAGGGCCCTAGGTGAGTTCGAAAGGCGGAGGTGTTCCACTCCAAGAGGAAGGGGGAGAGAATCAGTGGGAATGTCCTTCGAGTGCCCGCGGTTGGGTCTGACTTCCGGGATTGTCACACCGAGTTAGAGGGGAAAAGTGATGTCTTCTATTTCATGTCCTAGCACGAAGTAGAAATCCCCTTTAAATACAAAAGAGGGCCGTACTTAAGAGAACAAGGAAAAGTGCATAGGTAAGATACAGTACAGATACGAAAGGACACGTGGCCGAGGCGATCGAATGTATGAAATGAAAATAAATGTTTCAGGCCTAGCCGGAATGCTGGCCTTACAGTACAACGTCGTAGTTCGGAACTGCAATAGACTTTTGGAACCTCGCCACCGACGGCGCATCGGGATGTACGGCGATGAGCTTCCAGCCAGCCTGATGGAGCAAGCTACGCAGCGCCGTGATCGTGCGTTCTTGCCCATTGAAGAAACCCAACATCTGTCCGACAATCAGTACATATGCTCGATTCGGCACCAGATCAACTCACCATGACATCCATGGCATGCGCCGTCGAGTCCGCGCGACCCAGGTTCGGGAGCAAGGGTTTAGGGGGAGCGGGGAGCGCTGCACCGGGGATTCCGTGCGTGGCGGGTTCGTTGCAGGCGCACGCTATCAGCTGTTCGACAATGACGAGTTGCGTCTTGGGTCCAGCAGCGGCTCGCAGATGCTTCAGGATTTTCAGGCAGTATTCGTCCGCCCAATCATGGAGAATCATCCGGAGGAGGAAAACTGTGACATCGTCCTCCCGCGCTGGCTGAGGGTCAAAGAAACTGAGGCCTTGAGAAGCCCGGATATCAGCGCTCGTCTATGTGAAAAGTGGAAATGGAATAAGACGGACCTAGCAACTTCACGCGTCCGGAGTCGAACGCATCAGGCATGTTCTTTTTCCAGAACTGCGTTAAAGAGATGCGTCAAGGATGAGTATACACGGGATTGGAATTGATTCCAATCCTACCTCACTGGCATCGCCGAGCACAGCCTCGCGATCTTGTACAACGAAGCGAAGGTCAGGGTGACGACGAGCGAGTGCTAACGACTGCGAGCCAACGCCGCCTCCAACATCGACAACTAGGGAACCAGGAGGGAGTTTATCCCATGCATACCCTGTGTTTGATGCACCAAGTCAGGCAGTGATCGATACTCAGTGCAAACTGAGAAACCTTTGAGAATCGCGTCTTCCGGCGCCATGTTTGTCACGTTACTCATCGCTGAGCCGAATCTTGCCAGGCGCAATCTGTTATTCGGACGCTCGAACCAGCTCCACATATCTCCCTCGAACCCGAATGCCTTGTTCAGAGCCGTCTTAGTCGGTTCTGTGGCGTGTCCAATCTCGGGATCAAGCAGCGTCTCTGTCAGGTAAGATGAGCTCTTGAAAGCTTCGTCAAGACTACGGGGACGTGGTCAGAACCCAGATGAGTGCGATCCTGAATGGAAATCCATACATATGACTGATAAGAGATGTCATGCCGAGAGTCCCGATGAACTTCGATTCGGGGCTGAAGACGCGTTGCGTCAGTGTATTGTGTTTGGCAATCGCACGCCGAACAGCGCTCACTTTGATATCAGCTCATCAACAGGCTTTCCGGTGTCCAAAACAGTGGACAAGGCGGTTATTGGCGAACACATCCGGTGAGACCTCGATGAAGATGTGATTTGTCGCAAGGAGGCGAAGCACCCGAGCTGATGGCACCTAGTATGAGCGGAAGTGGTTTACTCATTCTCGATACGTACAAAGCTTTGCAGGATGAACACCCGTCGGCTTGGCGATTTCACATGCATGTAAACCCTGGGAAGACGTAAAGTCAGGACTCAGGACGGAATTGGAGAGCTCTCGGTGGTTAGTGCTACCTTGGGGCCCGCATCTCGAAGGATTTCCGCGACATGCGTACTCACCGCAGTACGCATCGCAGTAGAAACGTGGAACTTGATCGTACCCGGATGATTAGCAAAAGTGTGAGGTAGTCATTGGAGCAATCCTATTTACCTGCATCACGACATCAAGGACTACCAAAGGTGCAGGCCTCACGAGGGTCATGAGTTGCGCCGCGGCGGATGTGATGAGCTGATCCGGCGGACTGGATGCTCGGATGCATGCGAGGTGCCTCTGATTCAAGATTAAATGGCTGATTTGACGAGGGGAGGACGAAGGCATTAGTATTGACGGCGGCCTCGATATCGTTGACCGAGGATTGTATGATGTTAGCGAGGGCCTTGAGCTCCGCTAAAACCGCTTTCGAGTGCGGGACAGCAGTGTCAGGCACTTCAACGTCGGGCAGCGCGGGATGTTTGAGACCTACCCCGTGGCAGAGTAATTCGCCGTCTTTGACTTTGAACGTAGGGGAGTAGGACCCAAGAGCAAGCCCAAGAGAGAAAGACTCGGAGACATGTTGAGTGACGAGAGATCCCGAGTGAAGAACTGAGATATATAGCTTTATAGCTATCAGCTTCATCCTTGAAAAGGTGAGATATGAACAAAATATATCGTCTCAATACAGTAGTGGGGCCTGGCGTCTTTCTCTCTAAACGTTAGACGCTTTACTAATCGCCTCTTTCTTGGGATTCACCCAGATCATCTCAGGCTCCGAGTCTCGGAGGCGGCACCGAAGATACCAAAGTATGTGATAGTGGGACGGACTAATTCTAGGAACTAAGAACCCTCAATATCCCCGCTTCTTCTCCACCAGAGGAGGAGCTGAGAAGATGTGCAAATTCCTGAATCCGGTCCGCCGCCATATGTGCCACCCGAGCCCAACTGAGTCCCCTGAACCCGGGGGTTTGTATCCCCCCCCTTTTTATTCGCTCGTGTGTGATCTAACCGAACCTTTGTGCCTCACCTGCACTTGTAACCACGCTTCGGCTTTTGTACCCGTGCTGCCCATGAGGCTGCTCTGTTACTTACCTCACCCCATCTGTCAGATGCAGTAGGTGTTCAGAGCTGTTCAGAGCTGTTCGGAGTGTCCTTGAACAGCTTTGAACACCTACTGCAATTACAGATGGCCCGGTCGTGTTTCCGCTTCTCGCTTCTCGTCTCGGGGCCACCTTCTATGGACAAATGTGTTTCCTAAATGTAACGTTCTCGTAGTTACGACTGGTCTCTGTCTCGTACGCGTATCACAACTTGAAGCCGCGGTGTGTAGTTCCTAGGTTTGCGAGAAATATAAGGGCACCCAATCCCCGCTGGTCTCACAAAGCCGAGAACCCATTTTGGTCCAAGGTGCGGGGAACAGTGTCCATAGACACCATACTGCGAAGACACCAGTCGATCGGGGTTGTTAGTCAAGTAGCGCACAGCTCCCAGACGGGGCACTGCACGTGGATATCAGGCTCTGTATAATTTTCATGGGCCGTGGCCCGATGCCACCGTCACGGCGTTCTCGCCAGATGATCGGTACAAAGCGACAATGTTGGCATTGCTACAGTACCAGTGGGGGCGTAACGAGTCGCCGGACTTGCCAGTCAGAGTGTTGTGGTGCTCGCATGGTTTCGATTGCTTTGTGATCGATGCCAGTTCTGTGTCATCCTTGGATTGTCATGCCGCCTTATTCATTTGCTCAAAGACTACGCTCTATGCCGCTGCTCCTTCGGCGCTCCGGCATAGACTAGCCATCTTTGCGAGTCTCTCCATGTTAGGTTCGGGATGGCACCTTGGATGGCACCGGGAGGGAAGGGGACCGGCGCATGGTACAGTCTAAGGAACATGTAGTAAGTTAGCGGACTGCACAGAAACCGGGCGAAGCCGCAAAAGCACGAAGTGCTTCTCGATCGAGGATGGGGGTTTGCATTTCCGAGGCGAGGACGTGATACCAAACCTGCTACGAATCAAGGACGCGGCGAGCGAGCCTCGGCACCCCCAAATTAGGAATGATGACGCTGCAGTTCCTACACCATAGATTAAGATCAGTGGGGCGAAAATAGCCACCTAGCACCTCATTATGTACCCAAGGGGCATTGCCCACCCATGAGACAGTTGGTGCTTGTTCCGGCACCAAAAGCCAAATGGCTGCGATGAGGGCCCTGAGGTCTTAACAGTCCCAGTTGGCAGTAGCATTGAACTTGCCTCGCTTGCATCTATCGCTCCTGACGTTTAAGTTCGAACGCAACTCCCTTCTAGTTGCTTTCTAAAGCTGCCGTTCTTCTAAGCTCATGTGGGTTCTTCTGCAAATCCGGTGGGCATGTGTGTAAATGCAGAGGGCAAGCCCCAGGCAGCTGGATCCAAACAAAAAAAGCCTCGGGCAGCGCGATCACCGGCATGTGGCATGGCACGTGACGCGTGACGGCATTACTTGCTCGCATTGCAAGTGGCTTGTAGCCATGGCATTGGTGAGTAGAAAGAAAAAATAGCGAAGAGGCAGTAGAAGGGCCCACAGTGGGACACGCACGGCAACGGCAAACAGCTGGCAGGATTTGGCCGCAGGAAAATGGAAAATAGCATTGAAGTATAGCAAATAGCACGACAAGAGTGGCAGAAACCCCACAGAAGGGCATTCTCGGTGATCTGCTGGCAGCGAGTGGCAAATGGCAAATGTCATTTGAGGTGGCAAAAAGGGCCAGAAGCGGGTGTGCTCGGTGCCTAAACGGCAAAATGGCTCGGTGATCATCGATCAGCTGGCGGCAAATGGCGCGAGATGTGGTGTTGATAGTGGCGAGCGAATGGCAAATAGCGGGTCGAAGATGCAACATGAGACGATTAGCAGACTCAGACAACTCCCCCATTTTTCCAACTCCGGAGCTGGTTCCTAATGGTACGTGGCATGTGTCTAATGGGCTACTGCAGTGAGGTGGGTGTTCGACCACTAGTTTTCGAAATAAAAGTGTTCTGGTCCCTGGAGCCACTGGCAGTCGAGAGCTTGGGTGGGCAGATGGCCACACGAAAAAGAGGAACGACCACGTGCCGACTCGTTTCTTTTCCCCAAAGACTACGCTCTATGCCGCTCCTTCGTCGCTCCGGTACAGACCGGCCATCTTTGTCAGGCAAAACGTCACCATGTCCGAAAATGCTACTTAGCGGGGTGGTTTGACGTGGTCGTTCGACGTCTGTTATCGTCAGCCGCAGCGGCAGTGTTGGATATTACGTCGACCTCAGGTTTGACTTCAGATACGTTCCGGATACTCCTCGAACCAGCGCGGGCAGATGAGCTCACTCCCGCACTCAAGCACACTGGCAGCCCGTTCCAACAAGTAATTGCTGGCTTCCTTCGTACCCATACATATCACGGATATAAAGCCCATCTACAACTTTTCTATTACGATTTCCAACACCTAGCAGCGACCGCAAGACACAAATCTCTGACAAAGAACCTGCCGGTTGAGAAGCGGATGGTGCAAGCGCACCCGTCCTAGTTCGGAACTGCAACGGACTTTTAGGACTTCGCCAAGGCGGGGCATCGTGATGCACAGCGATGAGCTTCCAGCCCATCTTTCTGGACCGACCGGTCTCAGTACGTGCGCAATTCTGTCCTTTCGAGACCACAGCCAACGCAAATAGTAGGCTCATTATATCAGAGAACACCACTCGAGACGCCGCCTACTTTTCAGCGTTGGCAGCTGACCACGATCTCGGCCGGATCCGTGGGATCGATGCCACACTCATCAAGTTCAAACTAGACGCGGTCATCCTCCCTACAGATGGTACGCTTACCTTCCTCTTCGCTTGGTCTCGCCATGCCTAGAAATGGTCTCTGCAGGGTTCGCCTCAAGAACAGCTGCGGTGGCAGACTGGCCTTCCCTGAGGTGATACCCAAGACGCAGCTGGCTAACGTCATCGAGAAGTAAGAAAAGGTTATTTCAAGCAGATTTACAATGAATATACTCGCGCGCATGTTCCAGGTTGACAGAGAGAGAACTAAACTGAAGAACTCGTATCACGGATTTCAAGCTGATCTATTTGAGGATTTTCCACCATAGTTTACAACGCAAAGCAGCGACCGGAAGACACATATCTCCGACAAGGAACCTGATAAAGAAGCGAAAGAACGATGTAGGCGCACGTCCTAGTTCGGAACAGCAGTAGACTTTGGAACCTCGCCACCGACGGCGCATCGTGATGCACGGCAATAAGCTTCCAGCCCGCCTGATAGGAGCAAGCTACGCAGCGCCGTGATCGTGCGTTCTTGCCCATTGAGTATACCCAACATCTGTCCGACAATCAGCACATACGCTCAATTCGACACCAGATCAACTCGCTATTGCATCCATGGCATGCGCCGCCGAGTCTACGCGACCCAGATTTCGGGAGTAGGGGCTTGGGTGGAGTAGGGAGCTCTGCACCGGAGATTTCGTGTGTGGCCGGCTCGTCGCAGGCGCACGCTATCAGCTGTTCGACAATGACAAGTTGCGTCTTGGGCCCAGCAGCAGCTCGCAGATGCTTCAGGATTTTGATGCAGTATTCGTCCGCCCAATTATGGAGAACCATGCGGAGGAGGAAAACTGTGACATCGTCCTCCCACGCTGGCTGTGGATCAAAGAAACTGAGGCCTTGAGAAGCCCGGATATCAGCGCTCATCTCTGATAAGTGGAGATAGGAATAAGACGGACCTAGCAACTTCACGCGTCCGGAGTCGAGTGCATCAGGCATGTTCTTTTTCCAGTACTGCTGCCAAAGAAGAGATGCATCAAGAATAAGTACATGCGGAATTGGAACTGATGCCCATCTTACCTCATTGGCATCGCCGAGCACAGCCCTCGCGATCTTGTACAACGAAGCGAAGGTCAGGGTGACGACGAGCGAGTACTAAGGACTGCGAGCCAACGCCGCCTCCAACATCGACAACTAGGGAACCAGGAGGGAGTTTATCCCATGCATACCCTGTGGGTTTGACGCACCAAGTCAGGCAGTGATCGATACTCAGTGCAAACTGGGAAACCTTCGAGAATCGCGTCTTCCGGCGTCATGTTTGTCATATTAATCATCGCATCGCCAAATCTTGCATGGCGCAATCTGTTATTCGGACTCTCGATCCACTCCCACATATCTCCTTCGAACCCGAATGCCTTGTTCAGAGCCGTCTTAGTCGGTTCTGTGGCATGTCCAAATTCGGGATCGAGCAGTGTCTCCGTCTGGTAAGATGAACTCTTGAAAGCTTCGTCAAGACTACGGGAACGTGGTCAGAACCCAGATGAACGCGATCCTGACTGGAAGTCCATACATATAACTGATAAGAGATGTCAGGCCAAGAGTTTCAATGAACTTCGATTCGGGGCTGAAGACGCGTGGCATCAGTGATATTGTGTCTAGCAATCGCACGCCGAATAGCGCCCACTTTGAGATCAGCTCATCAACAGGCTTTCCGGTGTCCAAAACAGTGGACAGGCGGTTATTGGCGAACACATCCGGTGAGACCTCGATGAAGATGTGATTTGTCGCAAGGAGGCGTAGGACCCGAGCTGATGGCACCTATGAGCGGAAGTGGTTTACTCATTCTCGATACATACAAAGCTTTGCCGGATGAACACCCGTCGGTTTGGCGATCTCCCATGCGTGTAAACCCTGGGAAGACGTAAAGTCAGGACTCAGGACGGAATTGGAGAGCTCTCGGTGGTTAGTGCTACCTTGGGGCCCGCATCTCGAAGGATTTCCGCGACATGCGTACTCACTGCAGTACGCATCGCAGTAGAAACGTGGAACTTGATCGTACCCGGATGATTAGCAAAGTGTGAGGCAGTCATGGGAGCAATCCTATTCACCTGCATCACGACATCAAGGACTACCAAAGGTGCAGGCCTCACGAGGGTCATGAGTTGCGCCGCGGCGGATGTGATGAGCGATCCGGCGGACTGGATGCTCGGGTGCATGTGGGGTGCTTCTGATTGAAGATTGAATGGTTGATTTGATGAGGGGAGGACGAAGGCATTAGTATTGACGGCGGCCTCGATATCGTTGACCGAGGATTGTATGATGTTAGCGAGGGCCTTGAGCTCCGCTAAAACGCTTTCGAGTACGGGACAGCAGTGTCAGGCACTTCAACGTCGGGCAGCGCAGGATGTTTGAGACCTACCCCGTGGCAGAGTAATTCGCCGTCGTTGACTTTGAAAGTAGGGGAGTAGGACCCGAGAGAGAGAGACTCAGAGACATGTTGAGTGATGAGAGAAGACAAGACCCCGAGCGAAGAACTGAGATTTAGCTTTATAGCTATCAGCTTCATCCCTGAAAAGGTGAGATACGAACAAGTATAACGGCTGGGTACTGGGATTAGAGAATCCGAGGGCCGTCTCGCATCTTTTCTCTCACGAAGGCTAAACTTTAAACGCCCTACGAGTAGCATCTTCCTGGAGGGGTTCACCCAGATCATCTCCGGGTCTCGGAGGCATGGAAGATACCAAAGACTGCCTGACTGCTGCCAGCTAGCGATTGGTAGTACTGTAGTCAAGGTGTAGATCATGATCCGGAACGTGGAGCGCCAAATTGAAAACCGGAACCCTCTTAGTTTTTACATGTCGTCCTGGAGTCTCAAAAGGGTGGTGTTGCACGCCAAGGCCATCAGCAAGACGACGGATTGACCTGTGAGGCGGAGAACGGTGATCGCCTGGAGAACAAGAAAAGGGCGGGAGACTCATTGACGCTGGCATGTAATAAAGAGTGACAGTGGAACGGACTAATTCTAGGAAGTGAGAACCCTCGTATTACAACTTGAAGTCGCGGTCTTGGGGGCACAGGCGTGTAGCTTAGTCCCTAGGTTTGCGAGAAATACAATTTTCCATTACAAATTCCAACACCTAGCAGCGCCGCAAGACACATATCTCTGACAAAGGAACCGCTGGTAGGGAAGCGGGTGGTGCAAGCGCAGCCGTCCTAATTCGGAATTGCAATAGACTTTTGGAACCTCGCCACCGACGGTGCATCGTGATGCACAGCGATGAGCTTCCAGCCAGCCTGATGGAGCAAGCTGCGCAGGGCCGTGATCGTGCGTTCTTGCCCATTGAAGAAACTCAACATCTGTCCGACTATCAGCACATACGCTCGATTCAACACCAGATCAACTCACCATGGCATCCGTGGCATGCGCCGTCGAGTCCGCGCGGCCCAGGTTCGGGAGCAGGGGCTTGGGGGGAGTGGGGAGCGCTGCACCGGGGATTTCGTGCGTGGCGGGCTCGTCGCAGGCGCAGGCTATCAGCTGTTCGACAATGACAAGTTGCGTCTTGGGCCCAGCAGCAGCTCGCAGATGCTTCAGGATTTTCAGGCAGTATTCGTCCGCCCAATCATGGAGAATCATCCGGAGGAGGAAAACTGTGACATCGTCCTCCCGCGCTGGCTGAGGGTCAAAGAAACTGAGGCCTTGAGAAGCCTGGATATCAGCGCTCGTCTATGTGAAAAGTGGAAATGGAACGAGATGGACTTAGCAACTTCACGCGTCCGGAGTCGAGTGCATCAGGCATGTTCTTCTTCCAGTACTGCGTTGAAGAAGAGATGCGTCAGGAATAAGTATACACGGAATTGGAACTGATTCCCATCTTACCTCATTGGCATCGCCGAGCACAGCCTCGCGGTCTTGTACAATGAAGCGAAGGTCAGGGTGACGACGAGCGAGTGTTAAAGAATGCGAGCCAACGCCGCCTCCAACATCGACAACTAGTGAACCAGGAGGGAGTTTATCCCATGCATACCCTGTGGGTTTGACGCACCAAGTCAGGCAGTGATCGATACTCAGTGCAAACTGAGAAACCTTCGAGAATCGCGCCTTCCGGCATCATGTTTGTCACGTTACTCATCGCAGAGCCGAATCTTGCCAGGCGCAATCTGTTATTCGGACGCTCGAACCAGCTCCACATATCTCCCTCGAACCCGAATGCCTTGTTCAGAGCCGTCTTAGTCGGTTCGGAGGCATGCCCAAATTCGGGATCAAGCAGCGTCTCCGTCAGGTAAGATGAGCTCTTGAAGGCTTCATCAAGACTATGGGAACGTGGTCAGAACCCAGACTGGGCGCGATCCTGAATGGAAACCCATACATATGACCGATAAGAGATGTCATGCCAAGAGTTCCGATGAACTTCGATTCGGGGCTGAAGACGCGTGGCATCAGTGTATTGTGTTTGGCAATCGCACGCCGAACAGCGCTCACTTTGATATCAGCTCATCAACAGGCTTTCCGGTGTCCAAAACAGTGGACAAGGCGGTTATTGGCGAACACATCCGGTGAGACCTTCGATGAAAATGTGATTTGTCGCAAGGAGGCGTAGGACCCGAGCTGATGGCACCTATGAGCGGAAGTGGTTTACTCATTCTCGATACATACAAAGCTTTGCCGGATGAACACCCGTCGGTTTGGCGATCTCCCATGCGTGTAAACCCTGGGAAGTAAAGTCAGGACGGAATTGGAGAGCTCTCGATGGTTGGCGCTACCTCGGGGCCCGCATCCCGAAGGATTTCGGGGACATGCGTACTCACTGCAGTACGCATCGCAGTAGACACGTGAAACTTAATCGTACCCGGATGATTAGAAGTGTGAGGTAGTCATGGGAGCAATCCTATTCACCTGCATCACGACATCAAGGACTACCAAAGGTGCAGGCCTCACGAGCGTCATGAGTTGCGCCGCGGCGGACGTGATGAGTGATCCGGCGGACTGGATGCTCGGGTGCATGCGAGGTGCCTCTGATTCAAGATTAAACGGCTGATTTGACGAGGGGAGGACGAAGGCATTAGTATTGACGGCGGCCTCGATATCGTCGACCGAGGATTGTATGATGTTGGCGAGGGCCTTAAGCTCCGCTAAAACGCTTACAGGACAACAGCGTCAAGCACTTCAACGTCGGGCAGCGCGGGATGTTTGAGACCTACCCCGTGGCAGAGTAATTCGCCGTCTTTGACTTTGAAAGTAAGGGAGTAGTACCCGAGAGAGAGGGACTCGGAGACATGTTGAGTGATGAGAGAAGACAAGACTGAAAAACTGAGATTTATAGCACATGCGCGTCCCATGATTTTGCTGACCATAGCCAAAGTGTGTCGTCCTCAGAGTCAGATCAATATGAGCGGTACTCTTGGGTGTCCTAGTAACCGTAGTTGGCGTGTCATGTAACTGATGTGATGACCCAGTCAACTCCCGTGCCAAGCTTCTGAAGTTCCGGCGATATCTAGAACTAAGAATAGCGCACCACAGCCCCAGTTCTGCAAAATACAACGCCCGATCACTAGCACCAGTCAGACAGCTTGGTCACTACTAAGCACGCCTTGGTCATCTTTTTGGGTGTCAGCGCTTGGTTTCCGATTAGGGCCGGAAGAGTACTCGTATTGAGATCATTGCCTTGCTTTCCGTTCTGTGTTCAATCTGGCGGGAGGGAAGGGAACGGGCGCATGGCATCGTTGAGGTGATTGTGTGCAAACCAATACTAGCCCTCGGAGGTAGTAATGAGAAAACAACTGAGTTGGTGGACTGCACAGATACTGGGCGAAAGCATATTGTACAGCATGAAGTGTTGGATCAAGAAAAAAAAAAAAAAAGAGCTTCTCGATTGGGGATGAGGCCTAGACACTGTGATGGTTTTCATTTCCTACCATCAATGGCAATCCGACGGTTAGCGCAGGACGATTGTGTTGTTTGCATTGTAGATTCAACACCATTCTTACAGAGGCGAGGTCACAATGGGCGCCGGATGGGGCCTTCCCGGAGCCAGTTGATGAAGGTCGGAAACTGTGGACCTCGTCACCGATCCTTGGCATGGTGGGGTGGGTGAAATGAAAGTGTTCTGATTTCTTTAACCAGTCGAGAGCTTGGGTGGGCCGCGGCATTTTTCACTCTCACTGGCATACGTTTCGCATATTTCAATAAATTCGATGCTCTCTCTCAGGTCTCTATCACACGAGATTGGCGAGCATTGCCGTATAATACAACACAAAGCAACAATAGAGACACGATTCACACGAACATCCCACAAAACACTGAAGAACGGCACACCCTACTTCGCAACCGCAATTGCTGTGTATGTTTTATGTACAGCACTCGAGGTTGATCCCTCCACTCAGGCTTCGGTCAGCAGGGAATGAGGTCAGTGTCCGAGTCGCCGCATTTACGGAGAGCATCAACAGGTCGAATTCTATCAAGGGTTTACCGTACCTTACTGTAGTAATCCAAGTTGTTTGCTTACACGCAACTACAGTCCATAGAAATCCTTAAGCCACTACCTCTCGTCAGTGGGCCAGGATGCAGGATGGCCCGGGCTCTTGAAGAAGCGTCGTTTGCCGCAGTTCCACACCCCTACCAATGGCTTATCGCCTCTCGCAAAGTCTGGTGTAATCGATCATGTAATCCTAGAAAGCAAGTTTACCCTCGTAGACCCATCCGGAACCCCGTACGCTCGTCACGGTATGTCATTGCCTTTTTACCACGCTCTGTGCTATTTGACTGACGTGCAGTTCAAGACTGCGCTGATCAACCTTACGGGTAAGATCACTGGCCAGCGATACACCCGCGGTGTCTTCATTACCCGTGGCAAGCCCTATCCCACAAGATCATGCACCCGACTGGGTAACGGAGGAATAGACGTCGGTCGGCCAGGCTCTCATCTATCGTCTCTCAGGCGACTATAACCCCTTGCAAGTCGGTACATGCCCCACTTATTAACTATCGCCTCTCAGAAAGAGCTGAGAGCCAAAGGATCCAAGCCCTGGCAGCAGCTTGATTTTACGCAACCTTCGGACGCTTGGTTTCGCCGCCCGCGCATGGTGGGACATGAAGGACCTTCGTCGCTGCGCGGCTACCTCAATGTGAAGTTCACTGCCCCGGTCGCACCAGGAGACGGACTGGAGACGAGTGCGTTGAATGTTGGTACAGGACCCGATGGGGTAAAGGAGGTCACTCTCGAAGTCAAGAATACAAGAACTGGAAAAGTACGCACCCCCCATCCCCCGATTTACTCGCGCTGATCGTACGTCAATTGTGATCCGTGGCGGCCACGCAGTGGAGTGAATTGTAAATGGTGGACGTTGATTAGCTCCAGAATACATCATCCTGTACTAACTTACAAACATCTCTTGGTCCTCGGAATAACTTTCATCTCAATTCTCACGGGTGTGAGTGTTTCGGTGTTCGGATGTGATGGCGCCACTATGAGTTCCCACCACGCGGTATTTTTGGTCCCCATAAAGTACGATTGTCGCCTTTTGAGTACGAACGACGATACTGCCATTGGTTGCAGTGACAACTAGACCTCTATCCTGAAGACCTGTAGCGCCAGAGGTTCCCTGACTGTGAGTACATAACCCGAGTCATGATAGCACAAGGGAAACTTGAAGTGACGACGCGACTTACGTACCCGTCGTGAACATCAACATCCACGAGTTCCGTGCACGTTTTATCTACTCATGACCAAGAGAAAACACCCGAGTCATCCATGTGGATGTATTTTTTGACGCCCGGATTGTCTTACAAGAGAGAGACAATCAGGCCGACAGATAATGAGCCCACATGCAGCGAGATACCAGCGGACGCAGGGTGTGGGTCTTATGGGCCGTCCTCGTATTCCTGACCTTTCAGTTCCTGCTCTGTGCTGGTTCGAGTGGAAGTCCCCACAATGTCCAACTGCCTGACCTTTATGAGGCATCACTCGCCGAGCTGCAGGACGGACTGGACAATGGCCATTTCACGAGCGTTGACCTTGTCAAGGTACCTCCCCCGTCCAGCGTTCCTCCTGTGGGCGCTCACTCATTACATTCTCGCAGGCTTACTTCGCCCGCATTGAGGAGGTCAACCTGCAAGGACCCACCCTCCGCGCAGTCATAGAACTCAACCCAAGTGCGCTCCAGCAGGCAGCAGAGCTTGATCTTGAACGCAGAACACTGGGTCCACGTGGTCCGCTCCATGGGATCCCAATCTTGCTCAAGGACAATATTGCCACCCGCGCAAGTGACGGTACGCACCCTTCTCCGACGTGCCCGAGGACGCACAAAATTTACTGTCCCCTCGTGTAGGCATGAATACCACCGCAGGTTCGTTTGCGCTCCTCGGCTCCATCCCACCACGCGATGCGACCGTTGCCGCCAAACTGCGCGCCGCTGGCGCTGTACTGCTGGGAAAGGCCAATCTCTCCGAGTGGGCGAACTTCCGTGGTAATGTTCCGTCGGGCTTCTCGGGCCGAGGTGGACAAGCGACCTCTCCGTATTTCCCGCTCGCGGACCCCTCGGGGTCGTCTTCCGGCTCGGGGATTGCGAGCGCGATTGGACTCACGGCTGCGGCGCTAGGGTCCGAGACGGACGGCTCAATTATTTCCCCGAGCAGTCGTCAAAATCTGGTAGGCATCAAGCCGACGGTGGGATTGACCTCTCGTGCGGGCGGTACGCGTCCTTGTACAGTACATGGAGCAGCCCTCCATTGATGCCATCTTTGGCTTACACAGTCATACCAATCTCGGAGAATCAGGACACGGTTGGTCCAATGGCCCGGAGCGTTGCCGATGCCGCCACCATCCTCACCGTTATTGCGGGACGCGATCCACTCGACAACTTTACCCTCGCCGCCCCCGCCCACGTTCCAGATTTCTCCAAGGCTCTGAAGAAGGACGCTCTCCATGGTGTGCGTCTAGGAGTCCCCCGACTCTTTCTGAGCGGCGATCCCAACATCGACGGTGCTTTCAATGCGTCACTTCTCACGCTCGCGAAACTCGGTGCCACCATCGTCGACCCTGCAGAATTCCCGGACGCAGATGAACTACTTGCATCCAATAACGAAACCATTGTTCTCAATACCGACTTTAAGGTACCGTAGACCATAGGCTAACCCACAATACCTCTCATCGATGAGAATTTGGCCAGGTGGACGTGGAGGAATACATCTCCGGGCTGATCAAAGTCCCCACGGGGGTGAAAACACTGGCAGACTTGATTGCGTTCAATATTGCACACGCGTCTCAAGAGCTGGTTCCACCTTTCTGGACCGACCAGTCTCAGTACGTGCGCGATTCTGTCCTCCCGAGACCACAGCCAACGCAAGTGGCAGGTTCATTGCAGCAGAGAACACTACCCGAGATGCCGGATACTTTGCAGCGTTAGCAGCTGACCATGATCTCGGCCGGACTCGTGGGATCGATGCCACGCTCGCCAAGTTCAAGCTAGACGCGATCATCATCCCTACTGACGGTACGCTTACCTTCTTCACTTGGTCCCACACCTAGAAACTGGTTTCTGTAGGGTTCGCCTCAGGACCAGCTGCGGTGGCAGGCTATCCGGTCGTGACTGTTCCGCTGGGCTTCCAGCCTGATACCGTTGTGGCGAGACCTGCTCGGCCAACGACCGACAGGGCACCAGGGTTGCCGTTTGGGCTTTCGTTCCTCGGGACTGCATTCAGCGAGTTCGAGTTGATAGGATACGCATTCGCGTATGAACAAGCGACACATACTCGGTTGGGGAGACTGGCCTTCCCCGAGGCAATACCAAAGACCCAGCTGGCGGACGTCATGGAAAAGTGAGATATTCTTGTGTAAAACATAAATATAATGTTTCGGGTAGACAAAGTACCAGTTCGTCCCTTTCAAACTGACGAGCTCGGAATGATACAGCCCTACCCGCTCTCGCCTGCCAGTGCGGAACCAGCCTCAGGTATTACTTTTCCATAGGCCTATAAAATTGACAGAATCTTGGCCTGAGCTTTGATATCCTCCGGAGTGAACTAGCAAATGATGAGAACTTGGGAATGGTAGTGCTCGCACAAAAAAATTGATGATGAAGATGAACTGGGCCGCACGCGCAACGCCCGGCCGGGCCGCTTAGCTCTCTCCTAAAGTCGTTGATCCGCACCGCATCCGACATCTGTTATCGTCAGCCATAGCGGCGGCGTTATATATCACGTCGACCTTGAATCCAGATACGTTCCGGAAATCCCCTCAAGCAGCGCTGGCAGATGCATTCACTCCCGCACTCAAGCACAGCCCGTTCCAACAACAAGAAATTGCTGGCTCGCTTCGTACCCATACATATCACGGATTTAAGGCCCATCTACAATGTTTCCATTACAGTTTCCAACAATAAGCAGCGACCTGAAGATACGATACGAATATCTGACAAAGAACCTGCCGATAGAGAAGCGGATGGTACAAGTGCACCCTGTCCTAGTTCGGAACTGCGATGGACTTCTGGAACCTCGCCACGGACGGGGCATCGTGATGCACAGCGATGAGCTTCCAGCCAGCCTGGTCGAGCAAGCTGCGCAGGGCTGTGATCGTGCGTTCTTGCCCATTGAAGAAACCCAACATCTACGATATGCCCAACCATTAGCACATACGCCCCATTCAGCACCAAATCAACTCGCCATAGCATCCGTGGCATGTGCCACCGAGCCCGCGCGACCCATGTTCGGAAGCAGGGGTTTAGGGGGAACGGGGAGCTCTGCACCGGGGATTTCGTGCGTGGCGGGCTCGTCGCAGGCGCACGCTATCAGCTGTTCGACAATGACAAGTTGCGTCTTGGGCCCAGCAGCAGCTCGCAGATGCTTTAATATTTTGATGCAGTATTCATCCGCCCAATCATGGAGAACCCTGCAGAGGAGGAAAGCTGTGACTTCGTCCTCCCGCGCTGGCTGAGGGTCAAAGAAACTGAGGCCTTGAGAAGCCCGAATATCAGCGTTCGTTTCTGTGAAAAGTGGAAATGAAACGAAACGGACCGAGCAACTTCACGCGTCCGGAGTCGAGTGCATCGGGCATGTTCTTTTTCCAGTACTGCGTTAGAGAAGAGACGCGTCAGGAATAAGTATACACAGAATCGGAACTGATTCCGATCTTACCTCATTCGCGTCGCCGAGCACAGAATCGCGGTCTTGTACAACGAAGTGAAGGTCAGGGTGACGACGAGCGAGTGCTAAGGACTGCGAGCCAACGCCGCCTCCAACATCGACAACTAGGGAACCAGGAGGGAGTTTATCCCATGCATACCCTGTTGGTTTGATGCATCAAGTCGGGCAGCGATCTACGGAGTGAAATATGAGAAACCTTCGAGAATCGCGTCTTCCGGCGTCATGTTTGTCACATTAATCATCGCAGAGCCGAATCTTGCAAGGCGCAATCTATTATTCGGACGCTCGAACCAGCTCCACATATCTCCCTCGAACCCGAATGCCTTGTTCAGAGCCGTCTTAGTCGGTTCGGTGGCATGCCCAAATTCGGGATCAAGCAGCGTCTCTGTCAGGTAAGATGAGCTCTTGAAAGCTTCATCAAGACTACGGGAACGTGATCAGAGCCCAGACGAGTATGACACTGAATGGAAATCCATACATATGGCCGATAAGAGATGTCATGCCAAGAGTCCCGATGAACTTCGATTCGGGGCTGAAGACGCGTGGCATCAGTGATATTGTGTTCGGCAATCGCACGCTGAACAGCGCTCACTTTGATATCAGCTCATCAACAGGCTTTCCGGTGTCCAAAACAGTGGACAGGCGGTTATTGGCGAACACATCCGGAGAAACTTCGATGAAGATGTGATTTGTCGCAAGGAGGCGAAGCACCCGAGCTGATGACACCTATGAGCGGAAGTGGTTTACTCATTCTCGATGCATACAAAGCTTTGCAGGATGAACACCCGTCGGCTTGGCGATCTCCCATGCGTGTAAACCCTGTGCAAATATGTAGTTAGGACGGGATTAGAGAGCTCTCAATGGTTGATATGCTACCTCGGGGCCCGCATCCCGAAGGATTTCGGGGACATGCGTACTCACTGCAGTACGCATCGCAGTAGAAACGTGGAACTTGTCGTACCCGGATGATTAGCGAAGTGTGAGGTAGTCGTAGGAACAATCCTATTCACCTGCATCGCGACATCAAGGATTACCAAGGGTGCAGGCCTCACAAGGGTCATGAGCTGCGCCGCGGCGGATGTGATGAGCGATCCGGCGGACTGGATGCTCGGGTGCATGCGGGGTGCCTCTGAATCAAGATTAAATGGCTGATTTGACGAGGGGAGGATGAGGGAATTAGCATTGACGATGGTCTCGATATCGTTGACCGAGGATTGTATGATGTTGGCGAGGGCCTTGAGCTCCGCTAAAACGCTTTCAAGTACAGGACAACAGCGTCAGGCATTTCAACATCGGGCACGGGATGTTTGAGACCTACCCCGTGGCAGAGTAATTCGCCGTCGAAAGTAAGGGAGCAGTACCCGAGAGAGAGGGACTCGGAGACATGTTGAATGATGAGAGAAGACAAGTGAAGAACTGAGTTTATATAGTAGCACAAGCACCAAGACAAGGGCGTCCTATGATTTTGCTGACCATAGCCAATTAATCCAAATTGTGTCGTCCTCAGAGTTAGATCAATCGGAACGGTGTTATGCCGGTGTACTATCAGAGTAGCGCTCCACGACCCCAGTTCTGCAAGACTACAACGCCCATCGGGCCAGACAATGTGGTCACTACTACGTAACCCTACACTTAACGGGTAGTACGCTTTCTCAGCTTTCTCAGTCGGGCCGGCCCGGGAAGAGCCCACCGGAAGATGGGGAGATGGGGAGATGCGTTTCTTCACTCACTGGCATACGCAATGCGTATTTCGTCAAACTTGGTGCTCTTCATCACACGAGATTTGCGAATATAGCCGTATAATACAATACAAAGCGGCAACTTGACCACAGGACTTGGAGACACGATTCACACGAACACCCTACAAAACGGTACATCCTTCCTAGTTCGGAACCGCAATAGCCTTCTGCATCCTCACCACCGACGGAGCGTCATGATGCACGGCGACGAGCTTCCAGCCTGCCTGGTCTAGCAAGCTGCGCAGACCCGTGATCGTGCGTTCTTGTCCGTTGAAGAGACCCAACATCTGTGAAACGTCCTTCCGTCAACACATACGCTCGTTTCAGCACCAGATATACTCGCCATAGCATCCGTGGCATGGGCCATTGATCCCGCGCGACCCATGTTCGGAAGTAGGGGTTTGGGGGGAACGGGGAGCTCAGCGCCAGGGATTTCGTGCGTGGCGGGTTCATCGCAGGCGCACGCTAGCAGCTGTTCGACGATGACCAGCTGAGTCTTGGGCCCGGCAGCCGCACGCAAATGCGTCAATATCTTGACGCAGTACTCGTCCGCCCAGTCGTGTAACACCTTGCAGACGAGGAACACTGTGACGTCTTCCTCCCGCGCTGGCTGCGGTTCAAAGAAACTGAGGCCTTAAAGAAGCCCGAATATCAGCTCTCGTCTCGGTAAAAAGTGGAGACGGGACGAGACGGACCTAGGATTTTGACGCGTCCAGAGTCGAGTGCGTTAGGGTCGTTCTTTTTCCAATACTGCAAATGAAGACGCGTCAGGAAGAAGTATATACGGAATTCGAATCGATACGCGTCGTACCTCGTTGGCATCGCCGACCACAGTCTCGCGGTCTTGTACAACAAATCGAAGGCCGGGGTGGCGACGTGCGAGTGTCAGGGTCTGTGAGCCAACGCCGCCTCCAACATCGACGACCAGGGAACCAGGAGGGAGTTTTTCCCACGCATACCCTGTGGATTCGATGCATGAAGCCGAGCAGTGATCGACAAAGTAAAAGTGACAAACCATCGAGGATTGCACTCTCTGATGACATGTTTCTCAACCCCGACATTGCAGCGCCGAATCTTGTGAGGCGCAGCCTGTTATTGGGACCCTCGAACCAGCTCCACATATCTCCCTCGAACCCGAAGGCCTTATTCAGAGACGTTTTGGTCGGCTCTGTGGCGTGTCCAAATTCAGGGTCAAGAAGCGTCTCTGTCTGGTAAGACGATCCCTTGAAAGCTTCGTCGAGACTATGGGAACGTGGTCAGAGCTCAGGTGAGAATGACCGGGAAAGGGAATCCATACACGTGTTCGATAACGGATGTTATGCCGAAAGTCCCAATGTGCTTCGATTCAGGGCTTAAGACACAAATATCAGTATATTGTGACCGGTGGTCGCATCTAGGACAGTGCCCACTTTGAGATCAACCCCTCGACAGGCTTTCCGGTGTCTAAAACAGTCGACAAGCGGTTATTCGCGAATACGTCGGGGGAGACCTCAATGAAGATGTGGTTTGTAGCAAGGAGACGGAGGGCCCGAGCTGATGGTACCTATGAGCGGACATATTTTACTCGAGTTCCATACACACCTAGCTTTGCAGGATGAACCCCCGTCGGCTTGGCAATCTCCCATGCATGTAAACCCTAGGCAAACATAAAGTCAGGAGGGACTTGGAGAGCTCTCATTGGACTAAATGCTACCTTGGGGCCGGCATTACGAAGGATCTCTGCTACGTGCGTACTCACTGCGATGCGGATCGCAGTAGAAACGTGGAACTTGATTGCATATAGTTAGTAAAGTGTGAGACGGTCGCAGAAACAATCCTATTCACCTGCATCACGACATCGAGAATTACCAACGGTGCAGGCCTCACGAGGGTCATGAGTTGCGCCGCGGCGGAGGTGATGAGCGAGCCGGCGGCCTGGATGCTAGGGTGCATGTGGGGTGCCTCTGATTCGAAGCTAAACGCTGCGTTTGAGGGGGGTAGAGTGAAGGCATTGGCCTTGACGGCGGCCTCGATATTGTCGACCGAGGACTGTATGATGCTGGCGAGGGTCTTGAGCTCCGCCAAAACGTCCTGGGATGCCCTTTCGAGTACAGGGTAGCAGTATCAGGCACTTCAAGCATCGGGCAGCGTGGGACGTTCGAGACTTACCCCGAAGGAGAGGAGTATTTGGTCGTCGTTGACTGTGGAAGTAAGGAAGTAGCAGAGGGTGACATGTTGGGTGACGAGAAAAAGCAAGAGCGAAAAACGCAGATGATTTATAGCACAAGGACATCCCATTTTCACCGCATACAGTAGGTGGACTGCAGAAGCGAGTTCGAGATAAGCCCACGGCAATCAACCTCCATCAAGCTGACCATTGTCTTTCTCCAGAGTAAGAATGAGCGAGCGCACCGGCAGTAGTGTAATGCGATCACTCACCCAAAGCCGCACAATCCCCCTCTGCCAGTGCCAGCACGTACTCGGCGCCATAGAAGTTGAACTCGCTCATCGAAACGCTTTTCACACTTTCCGTAGCTCCATGCAATTGGGGCCATGCCACATTGCCTACCCAATACTCACGGCATCAAAGGTGCACCAGCAGAAGATAGCGCGGCGCCACCGCACCAGATCTCAGGCTCGTGTTTTCTGTTCCTCCGAGTTCCCCTTGGAGCCCGCTATTGTAGACAAATTCCATTTTCGTGACGGAATCACGATCCGGGAATCACTCAGGCACGCGCCGCTCATCGGATTGGGAACTTGAAGTGCGTTGAACTGTTAAAGAAGGCCGTGTGTTGCTCTGTGTGGCGTGCATCGGGGCGTGAATTACTTTGCCCTCTATCTATAACTTTGCCCAACGTAATCACAATTTCGTGTTCCGTCTTCTGAAGCTCGTAAGCGTTGGTCATCCATGCGCAAGCTTAATGAAGAGAAGCGATCTGCCAGTACATTCTTCGTGTCGACTACGTCAAACCACCCCGCTATGTCGTTGTATTTCCGGCCATGGTGACGTTTGGCCTGACAAAGATAATGGTAGTCTTCTTCATGACAATGCAAGGATGACACAGGACTGGCGTCGATCGCTGCGCAATCGAAACTATACTAGCACAACACGAGCAAGTCCGGAGATTCGTTACGCCCCCAGCAATACCAACATTTGTCGCTGCTATGTACCGATCATCTGGCGAGAACGGTGGCGTCGAGCCACGGTCCATGTGGAAATCATACAGAACCTGACACCCGCCCCGTCTAGGAGTTATGCGCTACTCAATCAACAACCCTGATCGACTGGTGTTTTCGCAGTATGGACATTGTTCCCCGCACCTCGGACCAAAAAGGGTTCCCGGCTTTGCGAGACCAGCGGGGATTAGGTGTCTTTGTATTTCTCGCAAACCTAGGAACTACACGGGCCCCCAAGACCGCGGCTTGTAATATGAGGTTTCTCTCTTCCTTGGATTAGTCCGCTCCACTGTCACTCTTTATTACATGTTGGCGTCAATGAGCCGCCTGCCCTTTTCTCGTTCTCCAGGCGATCACAGTTCTCCGTCTCACGGGTCAATCCGACATCTTGCTGATGCTCGGCGTGCAGTACCGCCCTTTTGAGACTCCAGGACGACGTCTAAAAACCAAGAGGGATCCAGTTTTACATTTGGCGCTCCACAGTCCTGATCATGATCTCTACCACTGGCAACCAATCGCTAGCGCTGATCAGACAGTCCTTGGAATCTTCCATGCCTCCGAGACTCGGAGATGATCTGGGTGAGCCCCTCCAAGAAGAGGCTAAAGCGTTTGACGTTTAGCCTTCCGGAGAGAAAAGATGCGAAAGCCCTCTGATTCTCTAAACCCAGTACTCAACTTGTTCGTATCTCACGTAATCACCTTTTCGAAACGCGACGCAGACCCAATAGACAGAGACCATAGCTTTACAGTACGGCTCTAGACCATGAGGATCCGGAGGAATGCTGCCAGTGCCGCCCTTGCGCCTTTTACTACTGTATAATTAAGACCCATATGGTCTACGATACTTACAGCAGGTTCCATATCGATAGATACCTAGCAACCATTTTTCACACATAGGCGGCATTTGAATGGGTATTTCGGTGACCATGCCGAGTTTTCTTCCCACACAAACTAATTGAAGTAATTAAATAATGAATTTATATAACGTACTTATCATTTTCTGCGAAAGCCGCGAACGTGAGGTACTGACCTCAGGAATCAGTCACACAGGAAGAAACAGATAACTATTCTATAACCCCAATTCTGTGAAATAACCTATTTCTAAATGATATTTCCCTTCACTTAATTATGAACCCCGCTCTTACGTTTCGGAAGTCCGCTTATGTATTCGAAATGACGGGTATCTATCGTTATGGAACCTGCTGTAAAGGTATATTTCCGTCCATTCGGGGGGCAATAATGCGCAACGCGCTACCATTTACACAATTGAATCCAGCCCCAGATCCAGGCATCGTCAAAGTCCGTTGATCCACGCACTCCACGGGCGACGTATTTGTCAGCTATACCGATAGCTCGTCCAATGCGTCAGGCTACTATGCTCCCCCCCAAACCCCAACCCTCAGCCCACCACCCCCTCTCCTTAACTGTACGGCTCACCGAGACGGACCGTCCACTAGAAATCGATTTCTGGGCTTGACCTCGAAGAGCTCATTGGCATTGTGTTATACATGGGGCAAGCTCATCCGAGTGGGCCACTGGCAGTGGGCGTGCGCTGCCCTACAGTACTAGGCCTGAACCTAAATTTCGCAGGTACTCACTGGCCAGATCCGAGTCTCTCCACGTGGCGTACGTACCGCACGGTGTCCAGTTACAGTACTGTACCGGTCTACACAGGATGTTTCCATGGCATTCGAATCCTCACCATATTCTTCGCAATCTGCATCTTGGCACGCCAAGGTGAAATGCGGAGCGCGTATTTATAGTTCCAGCCCGAGCCGGTATCATCTACCGCAGCATGTTGAGGAGGTTTTCAAGCTCTACAATACGACGACGACGACAACTTGATGCGAGGCGTTCTTTGTTATGCGATACTTTTGTTTTTCTATTGAAAATTCAGTTCATATTCCGGAGTATAGGTCATCAACCCAGACCAGTCGTATCACACGACACTCTTCGGTGGCCCGTCGATCATCAGACAGCCCCCACAGTTATTGCGCGTCCTTATGTAATGTCCTTCGAGTTGATGGTAAAATCCCTTCAGGCACAAAACATACTGTCTCGGGCCATTTTCTCAATTCTACCCAGAACACAGATGGCTGGTACTGACCCTGAAACCCAAAGCTCGCATGCGCACGGTAAGGTGAGCTCCAACACCTAGTGCGTCTGATGAACCTGTACTTGGGCTCGATTGATATTGTACGTATGATCTCGCGGGACGCTACGCCCAGTCCAGTAAGTTAACAATGATGGACCAGTGGGTCAACGAACCAATGGCGTTGGCCACGATCCCCATCGTCTGCTAGCTTCCGAACAATGCGGATCGAGAGAGCTTCATCAGACAGACAGTGCGATTGCTACACGCTCGGGCTGTGCCTGATATACCTATACGGGCAGGACGCAATGTGACAAGACATGGAATGGGGCATTTTTTGGGTAGAGGCACCGCACAAGCCCCAACACCCAAAGGCGCCTCGTTTGTGAGGGCGAGGGGAACAAAAGATCGTGAGGCGGCAAGCCCGCATGAACTCAGCTGCACTCACAATAACTGACGTCATAGAACCGACATCTCGCGCCCCAAGTCTCTCTTCTACACTCCGAGGCAGGAGCGACCACCCGCAGCCCATCACACGTCATGTACTGATGACCCATATACTGTAGGTAACGCAACAATCTGTTGCGACCGTGCCTCCATGGGTTCGAGTAACATGTGGCTGGGCGGGCAAGGGCAAACAAATGCCAGATGCCGCTGCTGCTAAAAGGCCTGGAACAGAGACATACTGAGGACCATAGTGGGGTTGGAGGTGGCTGCAGGCGGTAGCCGGGAATACTGTAAATGGGACTCGACAAGTTCGCATCAAGGTTCGCGTACCATATCGGGTGAATTGTACGACTCTCGTCGACGGGTCCTAACGCTGTGCGCGGAAGCACCGTCGAAGGCGCCTCGAGCGACGCTTGTTATGCCAGTTTCCACGGTGAGGCCCGACTCGGGGGCCGAGAGCGACGCTGGCTAGCGCACCCCTGAGGAGGTTCGGGGAGTATGCCGTGCTCTTTGAGGTAGGCCCGGTGAAGAAGACACAGCCGCTCAACATGATGAAGTGCAAGCGCGGTGGGTGGCTCAGCGTCCGTGAACACCACATAGGAGGCTCTCTGTTGCGTTCCCAAGAAATCTCTTCAACTGTTTTTATTTCTTTCACGACCGTTTTGCGAGTCTTGATGTTTGTGAGTCTGAACCCCCACAGGATACCACGATAGAACAGATCGTGGGCTGCACGCCCCGCTCGTCGTATTTCTGTTGTCGTCTTTCAGAGGTCAAGGTGACGAGCCGGAGGAGCCCCGAAGAAGTCAGAATTAGGTCACGTGACCGATACGGGAGCCAATGAACCAAGCAATGAACAGTACTGTACGACTGTGGACAGTCGACGCATATATGTATGCTTAAGGGATATAAGATGAGGCGTCAGGAAAGGCTAGAGCTGAGGTCCCTGCCACTGATTCTAGGTGAGGGTGAGTCTAGGGGGTCGCGACAGTACTGGAGGGGAAATGGAATTTTGTCTTGGCCCAGGATGACAATCGTCGTTGTATAGTAAGAGTGAGGAAATGCCTGCCTTTGGTGCTGGTTTGCAGACAGACTGTAAAACGTAGACACACCATTGCCGCAAAAACAGAACGCATTCAATACGCTGTTTAGACTCGTAGCCAGTCGTTCTATGGGGGTGCGAGCGGTCCTTGCGCAGCCGGCACCCCCATAGAGCGAGCGGTCGCCGGTCTATACGCTGTTGTCCCCACCCGCCGCCTCGGTCATCACTTGAAGATGTGTGCGGTTCCAAGCCCAGAACACAAAATGGTGAGGACCTTCCAAGCTGGTTGTCGATCCACGAGGTCGTTGTGAATCCCTAAGTCGCGTAGATTAGCTGATCTCATTGTCTATGGGTTTTGGCCATTATATTGCGACATCGTTGGCTCATGTACAGGTATCATACTCTGTGGTTTGTACGACCGTACCCTTCCCGAGAAGGAGGGAGCAGCGGAACCGTGTCTCCCATGAGTTTTGGGGGTGGAATTCAACGCTGCAACGGAACTTGAGGTCACCGCATGCAAAGCCATGCTTGGGTCCAATGGTAATGAATGAAGAAAGTGAACTCCTCAACTCCCACCAGCACGTTCAGTGAAACCGTCATGCTGAAGAACCTGCGACAAAGGTTCCGGCAGAGACCGACGGACTCCGACCCCATGCCGCATACCAACACCAACGCACAAGCCGCCACCTCCCGGACGCTGTATTACGCGCAGCAGGGTCCTTCGCTGATACCTTCAGCCGGGAAGCCTTTGCCCTCATATGCCAAGTCGGGGGGTATAGCCTCGTGCCCGGCACCTGACTCCTCCGCCGCGCGGTATTGGGCAGCACGCGCCGTCACCGCCGAGGTGCTCCTGACCGAGCGGAGCAAGCATGCTCACGAACTGCGGGGCGTTATACACAAGGAAGATGCCAAGCGCAAGGTACTGTCGTAGCCGCCTTCCGCAGTGACCCTTTTTACATTACCCCTCAGGAGGAGATTACGGCCTTGCATGGAGCACATGAGGCGCGTCAGAGAAAGATGGAGTGGATGGTGGTACGTTTTTATCATTATGGTCGTTGCAATCATTACTGTGTTTCACAGTCCTCGCCCCTCTAGATAGGCTGCATTGCGGTCCTAGCCGTTGTTGTCTTGTGCCTCCTCGTCACACACTCCCGTGCATCACCACCCACACCTACGGCATCACATTTCACAATCCCAGTGCTGTCCCCGTTCACCACTGTTGTGAGTATTTCTTTGTTCTCAGCCAGCACCTCAGTTGCCTTATATTTATTTTTCAGGTCGAACATGAGACTTCGGCGTGGGGCGCACGGATAATCATTCCTGGTTTGATGATAGCCGCCACGCTCGCTTGGGGAATCTTCAGACACTGGATATCGCATAAATCGCTGAGTTAGGAGAAGATGCGGTGATGGCTTGGCTTGAAGTGGGGCATGTGGTTCAACTAGCTGTGCATGCGCAGTCGGCATGGCAGAACCTTACTGAGACGTGGGAAGTGCCATATGAGACGCTCATACAGCAGCCTGGATATACTCTGTACTCTTTAGAGGTCTGTGTAATATAAATGATTTCGAAATGGACGATGGCCAGCGGAGGCGGGTGATTGAAACCCGGCACAGGAGAGGTTACCTTTCTTGGTTGCTCGTCCCCAGGTGCACGCTCCTCAGCGCCTCCTCGCCTCTTCCTCGCCTTCCCTTGCCTTCCACTTCCACTTCCACTTTCACCTTCTCTTCTTATCCGACGACGTCCACGACGTCCACCACCCTGGCACTTCAGTTGCCTCTCCCTTTCTCTTCTCCCTCTTTCCTCCCCTCCTATCATCATGGCTGCTCGTCACCGCCCATCCCGCAGTCAAGAGGGCTACCTTTCTCCATCCCCTCCTGCCGACATGAACGATCCATTCCATCCCAGACATTATTACGACAATGACGTTGAGCCCTCGGACCCCTACCACAGAGACAATTACGGCTCAGAGAGTAGTGCTGCAGGCTTGAACGATTATGATCACCCAGACCCTTACGGTTCGTCTTTCACCTAATTCTCTCACATCCCCATCCACCCATCCCATCAAACCACGTTTCCCAGGTCAACCAGATACCGATTCGGATCACGACGTCTACGGCCAACGGTTGGGCCAATCGGCGGAGTCTCTCCACGGTGGGCGCTCCTCGGCGCCAACCTTCGGTGACTTGGGCGCAGCCCAATATGGTGGTGGTCGCGAGCCCTATCCTGCCTGGGGGGCAGAGCGCGCCATCCCTCTCTCCAAAGAGGAGATCGAAGACATATTCCTCGACCTCCAGCAGAAGTTTGGCTTCCAGAGAGACTCGATGCGAAATATGGTGCGTCTCCCGCGCCACAATTTTACCGGCGCTTGTTACTCACAGCCTCGATAGTTCGACTTCACAATGCAGCTTCTCGACAGCCGTGCGTCCCGCATGTCTCCAAATCAGGCCCTCCTCACCCTTCACGCGGACTATATCGGTGGCCAGCATGCGAACTACCGCAAATGGTACTTTGCCGCCCAACTCGATCTCGACGACGCTGTCGGTCACACACAAAATCCCGGTCTCCAGCGTCTCCGCTCCAAGCGCGGCGGCGGCCGCAATCACTCGGAAAAGTCCCTGACCGGCGCCCTCGAACGCTGGCGTCAGGCGATGAACAATATGTCCCAGTACGACCGCATGCGGCAGATAGCCCTTTATCTTCTCTGCTGGGGAGAGGCTGCCCAAGTCCGATTCGTTCCCGAGTGTCTCTGCTTCATCTTCAAATGCGCAGACGACTATTACCGCTCGCCCGAATGCCAGAACCGCATCGATCCCGTGCCAGAAGGTCTCTATCTTCGCGCCGTTATCAAGCCCCTCTACCGCTTCATTCGTGATCAGGGTTATGAATCAGTGGACGGCAAGTTTGTACGGCGGGAGCGTGATCACGATCGCATCATTGGTTATGATGATGTAAATCAGCTGTTTTGGTACCCAGAGGGTATCGCTCGGATCGTCCTCACGGACAAGGTGCGTCTATTTCCGTTACCTTATTCCATTTATTGATCTCTTCGTTAGACTCGTCTTGTCGATATCCCTCCTGCACAGCGCTTCATGCGTTTTGACCGGATCGACTGGAATCGCGCGTTCTTCAAGACGTACTACGAGAAACGATCCTTCGGCCATTTACTCGTCAATTTTAATCGCATTTGGGTCATTCACGTCTCCCTCTTTTGGTTCTACACCGCCTATAATGCCCCGACCATCTACCAGCCAGACGGACGACACTCATCCGCTTTGACGTGGTCCGCCACGGCCCTTGGAGGCGCCGTAGCCACGGTCATCATGGTCCTCGCAACGCTCGTAGAATTCTCGTACATCCCGACAACTTGGAATAACACGTCGCACCTCACCCGCCGCTTACTCTTCCTCCTAGTCACACTTGCCCTCACCGCTGGCCCCACTTTTTACATCGCTATCGTAGAGAACCAGGCGGACGGCGGCGGATCCCTCGCTCTCATCCTCGGTATCGCTCAATTCTTCATCTCTGTAGTCGCGACCCTGCTGTTCGGCATCATGCCCTCAGGTCGGATGTTTGGCGACCGCGTCGCTGGCAAATCCCGCAAGTATCTCGCTTCTCAGACCTTCACGGCCAGCTACCCTCTCCTGCACTCCCAGGCGCGCCTAGGGAGCGTCTTTCTCTGGTTCCTCGTTTTTGGATGCAAGTTTACCGAGTCGTACTTTTTCCTCACCCTCGCATTCCGCGACCCTATCCGTGCCATGGCTGGAATGAAAATCCAGAATTGTCAAGAAAAGTTGTTCGGTAATTCGCTCTGCCGCAATCAGGCCATCTTCACTCTCACCATCATGTTCAGTCATGGATCTCGTACTATTTTTCCTCGACACTTTCTTGTGGTACATCATCTGGAATACCGTGTATTCCATTGCTCGCTCCTTCATGCTCGGGTTATCGATCTGGACGCCCTGGAGGGATATCTTTGCCCGCTTGCCGAAACGCATATACTCCAAGATCCTGGCAACGTCGGATTTAGAGGTTCGGTACAAGCCCAAGGTGCGTCATGTTTTGTCGTGCACACGCGCTCGTCGACCTGATGTTCGTCCTCAGGTCCTCGTCTCTCAGATCTGGAATGCGATCATCATCTCGATGTATCGCGAGCACTTACTGTCCATTGACCACGTGCAGAAGCTCCTTTATCACCAGGTTGACACCCCAGATGGCCGGCGCAGTCTCCGTGCTCCCCCCTTCTTCGTCGCTCAGACCGACAAGGGCTTCAAAGGCAGCTTTTTCCCGCCGGGTTCGGAAGCTGAGCGCCGGATCTCGTTTTTCGCTCAGTCGCTTACGACAGCGCTTCCCGAGGCGCTTCCGGTTGACGCGATGCCTACCTTTACGGTCCTAACACCCCACTACAACGAAAAGGTACGCATATATTCCCTTTTTCGGTGTCTATTGATTGAATTGTCTGTACCCAGATCCTCCTTTCCTTGCGGGAAATCATCAAGGAGTCCGACATCAATACACGCGTCACGCTCCTCGAGTATCTCAAGCAACTTCATGGTCTCGAGTGGGAGAACTTTGTCAGAGATACCAAGATTCTCGCTCAGGAATCGGAGATCCTTGATGGCGCATTCCCAGGTGACGAGAAGAGCTCATCGAAACTCGATGACCTACCGTTTTACTGCATCGGTTTCAAGAGTGCCGCACCGGAGTTTACTCTGCGTACGCGCATCTGGGCTTCGTTGCGTTTCCAGACACTGTACCGCACTGTTTCGGGCATGATGAACTACGGGAAGGCGATCAAGCTACTGTACCGCGTCGAAAACCCCGAGGTCGTCCAGATGTTCGGCGGCAACACGGACAAACTCGAGCGCGAACTCGAACACATGGCCCGCCGCAAGTTCAAGTTTGTCGTTTCCATGCAGCGGTACTCCAAGTTCAACAAAGAGGAGCACGAGAATGCCGAGTTCTTGCTGCGCGCTTACCCGGAACTCCAGATTGCCTACCTCGAGGAAGAGCCGCGCAAGGACGGCGGCGAGCCACGTCTCTACTCTGCCCTCATCGATGGTCATTCCGAGTTTAATCCACAGACGGGCCGGCGCAAGCCCAAGTTCCGCATCGAGCTTCCCGGAAACCCCATTCTCGGCGACGGCAAGTCGGACAACCAGAACCACGCGATCATATTCTACCGTGGCGAGTACCTGCAGCTCATAGACGCCAATCAGGACAACTACCTGGAGGAATGTCTTAAGATCCGCAACGTCCTCGCCGAGTTTGAGGAGTATTCGGTCAGCAGCCAGAGTCCTTACGCCCAGTGGGGCCAGAAGGAGTTCAAGACCGCGCCTGTCGCCATCGTCGGCGCACGCGAGTACATCTTCTCGGAGAACATCGGTATACTCGGCGACATCGCCGCTGGTAAAGAGCAGACGTTTGGCACGCTCACGGCGCGCTCGCTGGCGTGGATTGGCGGCAAGCTGCATTACGGCCACCCCGACTTCCTCAACGCGACGTTCATGAATACTCGTGGTGGCGTGTCTAAAGCTCAGAAGGGCCTGCATCTCAACGAGGACATCTACGCCGGTATGAACGCGTTTGGACGCGGAGGGCGCATCAAGCACACGGAGTACTATCAGTGCGGCAAGGGTCGCGACCTCGGCTTTGGCACGATTCTCAACTTCCAGACCAAAATCGGCACCGGCATGGGCGAACAGATGCTCAGTCGCGAGTACTATTACCTCGGCACGCAGCTCCCTATTGACCGCTTCTTGACCTTCTACTACGGCCATCCCGGTTTCCACATTAACAACATGCTCATCATCTTGTCCGTGCAGCTCTTCATCGTAACTAGTGCGTATTTCCCCGTCGTAAAGGAGCCGATTTGACACTTAACACTCGACCCTTTTACAGTGGTCTTCCTTGGCACGCTCAACTCGCAACTCACGATATGCCGGTACTCGAGCACCGGCCAGCCATTGAACGGACAAGGGGGATGCTACAACCTCCACCCTGTCTTCAACTGGATCCACCATTGCATCATCAGCATCTTCCTGGTATTCATGATCGCGTTCTTACCTTTGTTCATGCAAGGTAAGTCTCCTAGTTTACATCTTTACGTATTGTTCTCGAGCGCCATATGCAGAATTGATCGAGCGTGGTACTGGCCGTGCGCTTGCGCGACTCAGCAAACAATTCGTGTCGTTCTCGCCTGTGTTTGAGGTGTTCTCCACCCAGATCTACACGCACTCGATCTTGAACAACCTGACCTTCGGTGGTGCTCGATACATCGCCACCGGCCGTGGCTTTGCGACGTCTCGGATCTCGTTCAGCATCCTCTTCTCGCGCTTCGCTGGTCCTAGCATCTACCTCGGCATGCGCACGCTGTTAATGCTCCTCTACGTTACCCTCTCGTTCTGGACGCCGTACCTAATCTACTTTTGGATTTCGATTCTCGCCCTTTGTATCGCTCCGTTCCTGTTCAACCCGCACCAGTTCTCGTTTGCGGACTTCATCGTCGACTATCGGTGAGTAGCTTCATCATGCGTCGCGTATGCTAGTACTCAAATGGGAGTTTCGTCTCACAGCGAAGTTCTTGCGTTGGATGTCGCGTGGCAATTCGCGCTCGCACAACAATTCTTGGATCGGATACTGCCGGTTATCGCGCACGATGATCACAGGGTACAAGAAAAAGAAGCTTGGCCGGCCATCGGAAAAGCTATCTGGCGATGTTCCGCGCGCAGGCTGGCGCGCAGTCATCATATCTGAGGTCCTCTTCCCCGTCTTCTTTGCCTTCCTCCTTATCGTGGCGTACATGTTCGTCAAATCGTTCCCAGGTCTCCGGACAGACCCCACCTAGCCCTCTCATTCGTATCGCCGTGGTGTCCCTCGGTCCAATCGTGTGGAACGCCGCAATTTTACTCGTCCTCTTCCTCGTCTCGCTCTTTTTGGGACCGATGCTGGACTCGTGCTGCGTGCGGTTCGGCGCAGTCATGGCTACACTAGCGCACGTGCTTGGCACGATTGGTATGATCGGGTTCTTCGAGTTCTTCGTGAGTTTTTTTTTTGATTGCTCGTGTTGGGTGCGGAGCACTCACCTGGAGCCAACGTAGTGGTTCCTGGAGCTTTGGGACACGTCGCACGCCGTGCTGGGTCTCATCACAATCGTGGCGATCCAGCGCGCGCTCCACAAGGTCCTTATCTCGGTGTTCCTTTCACGCGAATTCAAGCACGATGAGACGAACCGGGCGTGGTGGACGGGCAAGTGGTACGGCCGCGGCCTCGGCGCGCACGTGTTGTCGCAGCCGGCACGTGAGTTCATCGTTAAGGTCATCGAGCTCTCCCTCTGGAGCTCCGACTTCCTCATCGGACACTTCATCTTGTTCATGCTTACCCCTGCGCTGCTGGTCCCATATGTTGACCAGCTCCACTCGATCGTGCTCTGTAAGTATCCATGTTTCTCTGTTGCGACCCTGGCCGTATTCAAAAATCGCTCTCTTTTAGTTTGGTTGCGGCCATCGAAACAGATTCACGCACCCATTTTTAACATCAAAGTGAGGAAGCAGCGGCGTGCGATTGTAAGTATATTATACGACCTTTAGGGCTGAACTGATGGTCATTTTTCTTGCAGATTATCAAATACGTTCCTATATTCTTTACTGTCATCGCAATCTTCGTAGGCTTAATTGCTGCCCGTGAGTCCCTTATTCGTGCTTATCCTCGCAATGTACTGATGCACGGCACCCTATCACAAGCTGTCGTTCTCAAGGACACAATTCGTCTTCACTGCACGTTGTGTAATCAATTGTAATGGTGGACTCTTAAGGACAATTCACGTATCACGCCTTCTGTTATAGCGCGCTTTCCCACTCTTTATTTCATACATACCTCGTTGCTGATTGATCGCTCTCCATGACATTCCGTTCTTCACGTTTTTCTTTCTTTCCCTTTTTGCCCCTACATACACATCCGGCGGACTCACAGGCACATGTTTCGAATTTCCGTGATTTGTTTGGCGGATTTGCATTGTATCGAAAAAACAACGCTCGATCCACGCCGCGACGCTCTTGCCTCATTGTGAGGTAGTGTATCAACACGCGCTCCTCTGATCCGAAGGGGACTAAGAGGCGATGAAGTCAGGCTATCACTCGGAGCGTTGCAGTTATGAGAGAAACAAGTCCTAATCACTAAAATCCAGCGGTGTCTACTAATACGTCCGGCACTGGACAGAGTACGGTGTGAAATGACACGGGGAGATCACCAGCTTCTTTTCTTATCATACCGCACCAAAACCCACCGCACCATTCATAGCATCGTATCGTCGTCGTCAAAAAAAGCTATCGAAAAAATCAGTCCGCTTTATCGTGCCCTGGTGCAGCACCACCCATGGCCCAGCCGAGCCAGCCACGCGACGCAGCAGGCAGCGCACCGCTCGCTCGCTCGCTCTCTGCATCGCTCGGTACCTCGACCTCCTCAAAGCGGGCCGTCGGGGCTGATGTTGGTACCGCTGGCGACGCGCCCGCGGAGGCCGCTCACCGAGCCGGCGGACGACTGTGCGGCTCTGCGCGGGAGGCATCAGGACGGGCTCCGGACCGTCGGCGTCGACGTCGTAACCCCGTGAAGTATCTGAGGCAGCGCTGCCGGAGCTCGTGTTGCTAGCGCTGGCGGTAGCTGCGGGAGGAGAGACGCCCTGGCGCTGGAGGAGCACCGTGCCGCCGGCGACGATCGCGGGGCCATACGTGCGCCAGAGGGTGCCGAGCATCTGCGTCGGGCCAGAGACCGAGTCGCTCAGCGGAGGCCCTTGCTGACCGGAACCTGCGCCCGAGGCGGAGGGCTCTGCGGACGACGCGGCCTGTGGGCCAGTCGCGCTCGCGACGACGTATTCCCAGAGCATGCGCGCGCGCGCCTGGAGGAATGCGAACACGCGGGTGCGGAGCTGTGCGAGCGCAGCGTCTATTTGGGACTCGTGGGCGCGGAGGGTGGGCGCGAGCTGTGTTCGATATAGGTAGGACGCGCCCTGGGTCTGGGGGAGGGCGATGTAGAGGAGGAAGAGCATTTTCACGAGGAAATAGAAGGGGATCCTAATTTGGGAGGATCAACATTCCAGGGAGCGAGGTGGAACGGAAAGGAAGGAAAGAAGGACGCACCAGGAGACGAGCCACTCTGCGAGATACTCAACGCCGATGACACAGGCGAGCACAGACCAATACATGAGCCATCGCTCGAGGTCTTCTTCTGAGGCAGGCCGCTGGGAGAGAGTCTTGAACGACGCGTAACCTGGGTAAAGGAACGCAGCGACACAGCTGAAGTTGTGGGAAAAGTAGTAAGCCGGAGGGTCGTAGCGGAGGTAAAGGTTAAAAGATACCTGACGATTCGAGAGGTGAGATAGATGAGCATAGTTGATGGTAACAAGAGAGATGGCAGTAGCGGAAAGAAAAGAAAAGAAATCGATGGATGGAATGAAGATTACGCTGCGTGTTTTTCACGCAACCACTGGCATGTGCCAATAACGAGCCCCGAACTGCCTCTTTCGGGCAAACATCATGGCAAACATTGGCAGTGTTTTCCTCGGCGACGTACAACGTGTCCGTCTCACAGGTTCCACCCCTCCGGCATCACCTCCCCCAACCCTATCGCCTCCTTCCCAACCCCACCTTACAACCGCCTTAGATACACCGTCGCCTGCCTTACCAGCCATCTCTCAAGAACACCACCTGGGGCCGACGCAGTCTCTCGAGCTGCGCGTGCGCTGGCTTGAGGCTCTCATTTATGGCGCCAAACACGACGAGTCTCTCGCTGGTCTGCACGAACGCAAACCGGAACTCAAACGCGGCGAGACTTTGCTGCGCGCTGCCGAACACGCCTACCGTCGTATGAACGATGTCGCGAGCACCCACGATGCCTTACGCAAGTTCCTCAGTCAATGTGAGCTACTCCTGTTCTTCATGCACACCCAATAAACTTTCTTACGTACAGACGAGCAACACGCCCAGTATCTTACCCCCGCCTTTGCGCTTTCTGGCACGCTCCCGACCATCGCTCCTCCCGAGTATGCGGACATGTCTCCCGCGGAGTTGGCCGCCGTAGCGGCAGAACTCGAACCCGATATTCGCGTCGCGGACAACGACATACGTGAGATAGAAGCTTTGCAGAAGAGGGGCGTCACTGGAGCCGGAAGTCTATCTGGTGCGTATACTCGCTTCCTCCTCACTCCACCCCACCTGTCATGCAAGTCTTCAATGCGTACACTAAGATCAATTCACGGCAGACAATGAAGCGTTGCGGCCACGACTCGAGGCGCTTCTGTTGCGACACGCAGAGGATCTCGAGCGCGCTACTGCCCTCGAGAAGCGCGTCGCCAAGATTGTCCGAGAGTACGCCCTGCAGGTTCGTTTACCTTTTCTCGACGCCCTATGCTTACCCTTATCCATGCTTGCAGGTCGACGGCCTATCTGAACTTTTTGTAATGTGGGATGAGACGCTTCGACGAGCTGAGGATAGAGTCACCATGCTAGAGAAAGGGCAAGAGGAACGCTTGAGTCGCGGGTACGACTAGGATACTTCGTCCACCCGCAGCCGATCATCAGAGGGAGTGCAGCGCAGACACCTTCATTGGTCAGTCGTTTGCTTTTCGCTCGTGGGGTGAAAAACGAAGGGCTGAGATGACATGCTGACGTACCTGGTGCGTTGGATCTAGGCATACAGCAGGCGACCTGTTCGTTCATCGATCACCAGTCACCCTTGTAAACTAATGTAATTACTGCTTTTTGTCAATCCCACGCAGGTCCGTCACATCTCGTTATTCCGAAGCAACTCTTGGTGACGTGTCGACTGCTTTATTCGAATGCAACATTTCTCTCAACATTCCTGCGTTCGGGACTTAGAGTCAGCGTCACTGAGACACGGAAGCTTTCTGTTGCGGTGGGTGACCACCCTGACAATGAACATAGAGACGATCACAGCACCGTAGTCGAGCAACCACTTTAGCCTTTCCGTCCTTTGTGACCTCCGTTCAAGATCGGCTGCGATAGTCGGAAGGGTTATCTGGATTGGTCTTGGCTATTGCCCCGGGACTGGGTGCAGTTAGCTAATTCTGCAAGTAAGAAAGAACCCACATTTCCGAGGATGGTAAGCGATACCATGGAACATCGCGGGGAATCCAGGGCAGACTCTTCTTTTCTCTCGCTGAACTGAGATGATTTTACAGTTTAAGCTATTGCGTCCGGGTCACCTATATGAAGCGTCTGAAGACGGTGGAATCGAGGTGACAGTGGATCCAGTATGACCGTGGCAATGCCGAAGCAGAGAGAGGGTATAGTACAGCAAGGGCTAACCAACTGCGGGGGGTAATTTGAGGTGGGGCTATCATAGATACATAGCGCTGATGGATGTCCAAGATAGATAAAATAAGCTGGAAGTCGTCACGGCTGTACAGCAAATATGAATCATATATTATTTTAAGACAAGAGGCCGCGGTCCCGCGGTGACAACCAGCCGTCCTTGAGGAGAATACCACCTTGTGCTTCCTGAGGCTCGTCGTCCCGCATGAGGGATCGAAGGTACTTTATCTTCTGCTGGTGAACACTTTTGGTCCCCGGGGCGGCCAGCATACCGCAATGTGAAGCGCGGTAGGTGCCATCATATGCGGAGACACGCCCTCTGGACGCCCACGGGGATCACACTAGATGGATCACTGGCAGTACTCTGACCGCAATGTGTGACGGTGAGACCGTATTCCTGCGGATTTTTTTCTATAGGTAGTGTGTTCAGCGCGTCAATAAGCTCGATATGATGGTCTTATCTCCCACCTACTGAGAGGATCAATTTCTGCAAGATGATCACGACGTGGCCAGAGAAAATGTGCTTCAAGTTGTTGAACGGTGAACCAAGTACTGAACTGAGGGCAGATGTAGGACAAAAAGCTGACCATTTATATTCCAGTATAACCAGTTGTACCACTGGCACCCCACTGGCACCGCCAACTGGAATTTTTAAATACTATAGAGCGGGAGCGGGAAAGAGACAGTAAGCTCTATCGATGCGAAGAGGATTTGTCTACCCACAACTCACAGAAGACCGAGGACAAGACAGCCATGTCTGCATGGGGTCCGGAAAACCGGACAACTTGAACTTCCTGCCAGCGTGATATGATTTCATTGATTCAGACTTGACGACTCGAACTATGGTGCAGTAATTCAAGGAGTAACTACTATACCAAGCTAATACGAGCCAATAAGAAACATGAGCACGCGGGAATTGTTCAGTCTCACAGTAGACCGTGCTGAGGGAAATTCACTAGGGGATCCACATCTCCCAAAGTCTATAGTCGGAGTCATATCACGATGCATGAGGTGTAGATCACCAAATCTTACATTTCCCGCGCTGGGAAATCGGGCTTTATCGTACAACCTTCCGAACCGAAACAAACACATCGTAGAGAAAGAATTATTCAAACCATGCCACTGATACCAACATTATCATAGCTTGTCTCCGATATCCACATCCAGATGATTGACTGCCAAACGAGGGGACTTCCCTTCTTCCAAGCATATCTGTGGCGGAGTATGGCCATTGAAATTGCCTTCCTCAAATGCAGCATTCCGAGCCTCGAAGGACGACCCATGGTTCCTTGGCCGCGCAAGCAAAATTAGCGTTTGCAGGATCACGCGAGAAGAGCATGAGACGCACTCGGACGCAATGAGAAGGGATTGAATTGCGAACAAAGTAACAAGGGGAAAAATAATGCACATCGCCGCCCCGTAACCAGGCACAACCTCGGTATTGCCGTTCTCGATGATCGTCTTTTCAAGGGATTTCGCTCCAGCTAGGATGGTCTCTATTTCCCCAGATCCGGATCCAAGCATCTATTTATCCGAGGGGGCGGAGTCACCCAATTATGAGAGAGTAGACAGAGAGGGAAATGCTCACGTTTCCGATTTGAACGATGACACCTGGAAATAATGCACAGAACCCTGGTGGACTCAGCTCGGCAAGCCAGATGGGAACAACGCCAGTTGCCCCTTGCACACCGAATTGTACCCAGAATGCCCCAGTGCAGAGTCTTGCGAGAGTCGAGGGAAGCATCCAGAGGGGGATGAAAGCTGCACCGAGCAGAAGAAACAATATCATCGTAAGCCGGCGCCCCATGATCTGCGATAAAGATCCTGCGGTAACACCCCCGCTATCAAATAAATAAGTTAGAAGAGACGGGGACTGGAGGTTAAAGTGTAACTCACACACTGGCCCCGCAACTGCCCACCATAGCGGCGATCGTGGCTTGACGGACAGTGAAACCCTTCATCTTTACAAGGTAAACTGGGTACAAATCTTGCGAGCCGTGCAAAGCAGCATTTACTTCTATATCGACCGTGATCAGCTGTCTCACTACACATGAACAAAATACGGACTGGTAATGATTACCACATAAAGGAGACAAGATTTCCAATTAGTCTTGAGTACGAGGCCCGCCTCACGGATGATCGCTTTGGACTCCTGGCTAGTTCGCCCTCTTTGAGCCTCTCTTCGGGCATTCGCACGCAGAAAGGCCCGACTCTCCGGGATGGTGGCTCGGACGATAGCGGCGAACGCAATCATCCCCGAACCGGTCCAAAACAATACGCGCCAGGTGTGACGGTTGTCCGTGACAAAGTAAGTACTCATGATAGTAGATATGAGGTAGCCGACGGCATATCCTTGCCCCAGTATTCCAGACGCAACTCCACGTGTTTCGACGGGAAGATTTTCGAGACCGTTGGAAACCGCAATACCCCAAATGCCCCCCATAGCAAAGCCAGAGAGAGACCGTAAGATAAGGAACTCCTCGATGGTCTGCGTATACGCGGTAGCAAGTTGAAGCAATGAACAGAATAAGAGGATTGCAACTAGCGGCCATTTTCGTCCAAAGCGATCGGACCAAATGCCGAACAGGACCTGGGGGAGCGAAGACTGTCAGTACATGGAAGGTAGTACATGAAGCAGCCTCGCTAATGGTCAAGGGGGAACCGAAGGCTCGCCCCTCTACCCCCCCCCGCACGTTCAACACGAGCGCACGTGATGGGGGACGATGGGTTGCCCCCTCGCTTTCCATCTGGAGACCTCAGAAGACGCCACAAAGTGCTTACACCACCGAATATCCGGAAAAGAGAATTGAGAGAAATGACTATCATCTAGAATTATGATGGTCACCTGGGTGATAGAAGTAGTGGAACTGAATGGGACGTACCATGACGATGCCCGCGTCCTGATGAAATTCCGTTTTGAGACGAACGATGTTCAGAGAGACATTGAACATGTCTATCGAGTCGCAAGTTTGAACAAGCCACCTACTGAAATATAAGTACTGTGGGCTGGCTACGAGCTGGCGCCGGTACTACCCTGAGAAAAGTTGCGCCAATTGAAGCCAGGAGAGAGATAACAAGGCCGTTAGGAGGGGGACTCGCTCTCCGTCATGGGTTTGACGAGGTGGCGCGAGATTGCGGATGAGTTTAAGCACCATTTGAATACGCCCTAGAGGAAGGAGAGGCGTCGGGGTAAACTCGAGGGAAGGACATTCTGCGCGCATATATACGAAATATGTATTTTCTTGGGCCAATTTTCATAGACTTCTGCTCTTTACTGACCTACCCTGTGGTGATTCACGGAGACCGCGGTCGTGGACTATTACTCATGAGTATTCCAAACTTGTCACAGCCATGCCGAGACCACCTAACGCAAAGTCGGATGAGCATCTATCATTCGTCAGGAGTTTTTCCGGTGAGAAGACCTATCGCCAGAAGACAGTGCCCAGTGACAACTATACCAAGCGGCGATAGAAAAACTGGTTGAGATATAAATGACAATAGGGGTAGATCCGGTTCGATTGGGGAGAATCCGGGAAATGGCAGTGGGTCCGCGGCCAAAGATATCTTCACAAGAAGGCAGAGATCCACTTGAAGCCGCATAGAAGGTGAGAATAAGGTGGGGATTTGGGACGCGGACCGTGATTGGGGTTTGCTCTACGTAGGGGCGAATCAGCTGAGCCCCTTAGGATAGTTGAGACTAAGTACGCCACAGCCAGCTGGACTAGAATAGCCGTTTGGATTGTCTTGACATGGGTCGTCTTGTGAGTCAAGGAGCTCGCGGCAATCACGTCGTTTTGTCGATAGGGTACAACAGTGGATTGGAGCCTGCGATGAGTTAGGAAGGTGCGAGCGCCCTTGCACGCCGGGCGCGTTGTGGGAAATTGTAAATCGATGGAGGAGCTGAAGGTCCGGGCAGGGCGATCATTGACAGTGGGATTCCGCAGAGATTAGAGAATAGGGAGGACCAAAGCCGCCAAGGGGTGACCAAGAGCGTGAACAAGCGAACACACGAGTCGACAAATTGCCGCGAACTTAGCCCTTCGAGTGTCTGCGGTAGGGCTTAACTTCTGGGATAAGTACGCAGAGAGAAGGGAAAAGTGGCGACTGAGCGCTGGTCCATTCAGTAAGAAATGAGTGGTTTAATACAAGTCAGACCCGTAGCTACGAGTCAGGGTGGGTAAAGAGTACTGGTAGGGTTTACATAGAGTGAGTGACATAGGGAGGAGTCGAGTGAGGGAACGAGGCAAGATGACTACGAGAATGATTGACGTAAGCAGGGTGGGCGACGTGCACTTAGGTAAGTTACAGTAACAGTAACTACTGTACAGTCAATCACTCCCGTCATCGCGCCGTCTTCCATTCCTCGTCTCTACTGTAGCCTACTGTAACAGTACTGTGGAATGGCATTCATAGCATAAGGCAAGGCATAAGGTCGATTCGGGTAACTTTGATCATTTTCCCTTATATAGCTTGCATTTCACTCCCGATTTATTGCTCCATGTACCTCAACTGGTCCTACGGTCTCCTTTTCTATTTTTTTTGGCACCTTTGCGTCTCGTTGCACACGTCATCGAGCCAGTCAAGCGGTGCATCGAGTCGGGAAGGAGCTATAGTTCTCCAAATTTTTTTGGGAACAACTGCAATTCGGTTCGTATAAGCCGATCACTGGCAGCGATCGATCAGCCTCTAGTGAGTAGAACGTGAGTAGACATGCTTCCCTGCCTCGAACATCATGGATGTTCCGATCCCTTGCTCGACTACAGTATAAAAGTATGTCTGGGGCGGTCAAGTGACTGCCATCGGTGTGGACCGCACTGAACAGCATGCATTCCTTTCTTTTCACATTCAGCGCCTTCTCCCTCGTCTCGGGCACCTTTGCAAGTTGCTTTCTAGATCTTTCAACTAGGTCTCAAGCCCTAGACGCCTGCCATCAAATATCGTCCGCCGTATCGAACGCGTCCCAAGTATTTTTCCCTCGTAAGCACCGTTCATCGTGTTGTGGGTGCCTACTCTCCAGAACGCTGACCTGTTGATAGCCTCGAGTGGATACATCTCCGATAATGAGCATGCGTTAGTCTCGAGCTCTGAAGCATCTGCTTGCTCTGTTGAACCTGGCTCTACTCAAGATGTCGGCCTGATCGTATGCGGGTCCCATACCACAGTGGACCGTGACTGACCACTGGCGACAGTTGTACATTCTGAGAAGGTCACGCACGCCATTTGGCGTGAAGAGTGGTGGCCATACCGAAAACCGTGGCTTTTCCTCCACTTGCGGGGTCCAGATTTCTCTCGCTCGTTTCAATGCGTTCAAGGTCAACACTGAAGCTGAGACCGTCGAACTTGGGCCCAGCCTCGAATGGGGCGACGTCTTTGAACGGCTGGCCCCGTATGGAGTGAATGTGATTGGTGGAAGGTTTCCTGGAGTCGGTGTTGGTGGATTCACTCTTGGTGGTGGTAGGTGACGACCCCTTCTAGTTACCAGCAGTATTCATCTGGATTATTTCAGGCTACTCCTTCCAGACTAGTCAGTATGGACTCGCCGTTGACAACGTCGTTGCGTTTGAGCTTGTGCTACCGAATGGCACCGTCACAACGGTAACAGAAGCAAACCACGATCTGTGGTTTGCACTTAGAGTGAGTGAGCACAACAGCTCTCGTTGGTTCCCATAGCTGAATTTTCTGCTAGGGTGGTGGGAACAACTTCGTGCGTCGCTTGTGATCCCTCACACTAGGATGCTAAATTGTCTTCAGGGAATTGTAACAAAATTCACGTTCAAGTCGTTTCCGCAGGGCCAAGTGTGGGTCAGTACCCTTCACAGACTTTGTAAATTTCCGTTCCGATGTCATTTACGTGGGCTCAGGGTGGTGCTATTCTATATGCACCGGACCAACTAGATGCGATAAAGGCTGCGACCGCAGAATTTGGCAAAGTCACAGACACAAAGGCAGCACTAATTACTACATTTGTCTACACATCCAAAGGGGTTTGTCTCCTTCTTTGATGACTGTATTGAGACTGAGATTCTCATGTGCCTTCCAGGTTAGCTCGGCTGCCCTTGTATACTATAATGGCCCCAATCCTCCCTCGGGGATGTTCGACGCGTTCCTTGGTATTCCTAATACACTGGAAGACATAGCAATTAGGTCATATCCGGAATTTATTAAAGCCGTTTCAGTTGTTGACTCCCCTGGCCAACGGTGAGCATCCTGTTCATTGTGGGTCGGACAATAATCCTTATCCAGCACCGGCAGTGGGAGTGCCTGCGGATTCCCTGTCACCAACTATTCGCTCAACTTCCTCAATGCAATAGCCGACCAGATCTTGGTGCGGATATTCTCATGTCATGTTCATTGAGCGGGCCCATTCACATTATTTGTAGCTCTGGGGAAAGACGCTCACAGACCTGGATCCGAATGTCTTCGTCGCAGCTGATGCAGAACTCCTCGATAGTACGGTGTTCTCCCATGGCGCGCCGTCCGCCTACCCACCTGATCGTTCCCTGGTCTACTTCCCCTCGCTCCTATTCTTCACTTGGTCAAATTCAACTTCGGACGAGACAATGATCCGTGCGCAACGTGAGATCGCGAACAGTCTTCGGGTGGCTGCCCTGATGGGATGGACAAGACGTAGAGCGCGCGGCAGTTTACCCGAACTATGCATTGTTCGATACGCCGCTCAAGGATATGTATGGCGAGAATGTGCCGAGGTTGCAGGAGTTGAAACGCGCCTTTGATCCGAAGAACGTGATGGGTCTCACAGGAGGCTTCAAATTTTGAATAGGTCGTCAGTCCTGACATTTTAATTTTTTGTTTCTTTGAATCCATCATTCTTTTGCGGGCCCAAGGGCAGATCACTACTTCGTGTAGTACCTCACTTTTTAATACTTTTGCAACTGGTCCACCCCCACCGGCAGCTCCGTCGTCCAAATTGACTGAATTCAAGATAATCACCCAATATTTTTCCTTGTTTTTGCTGATGCGTCATCGCTCATCGCATTTAGATCTCACAGCCTTGGGGGCAGGGGCTTACCAATGGGTGGGGGTGCACAGGCAACGAGGGGGTGGTGGACGCCGTTCGCACCCCGTCCGTTCGTGCGTCGCTCCTGCGCATGGGTGAGAGGGGGGCGCCGCTTCGGGTTCACGTGCCCAATTTGCGCAGATTTGCGCAGAAACAGGGGCAGGCGGCGAAAAGGAGGGGGGCTGTCCGGCACGGACTCGCGTTCACGTCCTGTTTGTCAATGCGCGTGCGGCGTTGATACCCTAACTGTGTGACTGCGGTTGCTGTGCGAGGTGTGACTTGATCTTGCACGTATAGAGCGGGCGATGTCTTGCGCATTTGCTTGGCGTGGCCCTGCGGTCTTTGGTGTCGCTCCTGTTGCTGCCGGGGGTCGCATTCGTCCCCCTTGCCAATGGCGGCTGTCTGCGGCTTTGTAGTTCCGTGGCTGACGGTGCGGTCTGCTTAGAGGGTGGCGGTCGCACGTGTCCGAGTCGCTGTGCATGAGTGTCGGGTGCCTAGAATTCTCTCCTTGAACGGTTGAAAGGATTGCCATTGGACCTCTCCAAGAGAAATTTCGTCGATTGTGTGGTACATTTGTGTCGCTTTTGAAAATGGTGGTTTGTCATGTTGCGCAGCAATGCACGCAGCTAACAGGAATGGTGTTCTCACCTTTGAGTAGGTTGAGAGACTGCAAGAGTGGAGAGGGTGCACAAGTGAGAAAGAGAGTGAATGTCTATTCGCCTCCCTCCCCATAGGAGGGTTCTTATACTCTATGGTCCTACCCTGACCATTTGCGTAAAAGTGATGAGTACAGGCGTCCACAATATCGCGTTTTTACACACGCCTGATGTAAACTACCACTTCGAGATAGGCATAGGGCTTCTCTCACTTGGAGGGCGTATTGCGCCCGTTGTAGTACGTATCCCAACTACCGTAATAGGCAAACATACTACTGTAATGTCGTAACTGCTATAGATAAGGTCCTTACGTACTTATCACGTTGCAACACTCCCCCTTGCTTAGTGCTGCTTCGAAAGCGCTTCTAAGCAATTGATAGCGTCCTCACGAGCCTAGGCATCGAGTGAGGGTTGTGTAAGAGTCGATTAGTAGTGTCGTGTCCAATCCGAGTCTCTAACACGTCTCATCAAGTTGTGAATGTCCATTATAAATGACATTTTCCAACTGGGCGTGTCATATGTCATCCCCATTAGGGACAGGACATGCGAGCTCCCCTCTGGTAGCTCATGAAAGGCTTGGAGCCAGTTGTCAGCTGGTTAAAGCGACATTACACCATAACTTGAAGAGAATAAGGTGACTCTGTCCCGTTTTAAGGAGACAGTTGCTCGTGATGCACTCCTCTGAAGAAGAAGCGGTGGACGCTGTTGAACATAGAGAAACATATGTTCAGCTTCAGAAGGTGCGGTGGCAGTGGAGGGACAAAAGTTCCTTCACGCTTTCCCCTCACGAGTCACCATCATCAGATATGGTGTGTGTGCGCGGTAGCGCACCAAACTCTAGCCCTAGCTGTTCCCTGAATTTAAGGAACTTAATGCGACCCAGATTCTTAGTAAACAGATCTGCGGGGTTCTCGGCTCCTTCAATAAAGAATAGTTCTATCTTCTTCTCACGGATCACATCACGAATGTAATGGTGACGTAGATCAATGTGTTTGATCCGTTTCTCCTGAACAGGATTAGAAGATAAGAATATGGAGCCTTGATTATCTCCGCATAATGGAATAGGTCCGAGGTTTATTCCAAGCTCACTAAACAGCGAGCGAATCCAGACCAATTGTCTGCTTGTGTCACACAGCGACATGTATTCTGCTTCAGTAGATGAGAGCGCAATTGACTTCTGCGCTCTCGAGTTCCAGCAGAACACTCCATTTGCCATTTTTACTAAGTAGCCCGTAGTGGACTTTCTGGTTGTTGGGTCAGAGGCCCAATCAGAATCTGCATATGCTATTATCCCACCATCGCTTTTGCCGTCAAAGACAAGCGCATAATCAGAGGTACCAAGTAAGTAGCGGCAAATATAAAGTGCGCGCTTCATATGGTCCTCAGATGGGTTGGCAGCAAACTGCGCCATTTTGGTAACAGCATAGGCAATATCCGGTCGCGTTCCAATCATTATGTATAGGAGAGATCCTATTACTTGTTGATATGACGCGCGGATCTCTGGGGTTGCAGTTCCCTTATTAGGGATTGGATGGTACCCTTCCGGTAGTGGGGTAGGTACTGATTTGGCGTTAATCAGATTAAAACGCTGCAGCACTTTCTGAAGGTAATCCTGCTGATCTATCAGGATTCTACCCTTAGAATGTAGTATGCGCATGCGTAGAAATTCTTTGGTATCACCCAAATCTCTGCATTCCCAAATCTCCATGAAGCGTTTCTTCAGGGATGCTATGTCCTTTTTATTTCTTCCAAGGAAGAGGACATCATCGACATAGACGATGACTACAATAGTTCTATCGTCATTTACAAACAGACCTGAGTCTGATTGAAGTCTTGTGCAGCTAAGAGTACTCATGGACTTATCCAGCGCTCTCCACCAAGCGAGTGCTGCTTGTTTAAGTCCGTATATTGCTTTCCTCAAGCGCATGACTTTGTTTTGTTGGCTAGGGTCTTTAAACCCTTCAGGTTGTTCCATGTAGAGTTCCTCATCAAGGTCTCCATATAGGAAGGCAGTTTTGACGTCAAGTCCAGAGATGTGCCAATCCTTCAGCGCTGTGAGCGCGAGCATCATCCGGACTGTCTCAAACCGTACCACTGGTGAGAATATTTCGTCATAGTCAATGCCTTCAACCTGAGAGAAGCCTTTGGCGACTAGCCTGGCTTTCTTACGGCCATCTGACTTTAAGTCAAATACCCATCTATTCTTGATCACCCTTCTGCCTTTTGGCGGGTTGACAAGATCATAGACTCTGCGTTTGCGAAGAGAGTCAAGCTCTTCTTCACAGGCATTACGCCACTCCCCCTGGGATTCACTTGGCATTTTAAGAATGTCCTTATAGGTCCATTCACGTATATTAGAGGTATCAGGTGACTCTAGATCCACTGGTGAAACTGCTTTGGCGAGCAGAAGATCTAGAAATTTGACTCCCCCTTCCTGAGCTAGGCGGATCAGAAGTTGCTGATCAACTTCGTCTGAATCATGCGGATTATCACTCTTCGCACTGGAAGAATCAGAATCGGCTGGGTCAGGATTAACACCTGAGACCGTCTGATCTTGACGCGAACGCGGCTGGGAGCTACCCGGCTGCGGTGCAGTCAACTGTCGCCATGTGCGAGTCCGCGCAATGTCTCGAATAATCGTAGTAGGAGGCCTATCTCCATAGACATTTTCAGGACGAGTAACTGGCTTCCTTATACGCCCCGATCTCCTAGGTTCACTAGGACCAGGTACTGGAACAGGGGGTAAAGGCGGAGGTAGCTGTGATCCAGATCCTCCAGTAGAAGTACTAGGAGGAGGTCCAGCGGCCGGCTGGGGAGCGCTTCTCCCTTTGGTATTAGGAGGCTCAGGTGGTAGGTCGTCATCATCACCAGGAGTGGTATCGTCTTTTGACAGCTCATCTGGAGCTGTGTCATCTAACTGAGTTACACCACGGGGCATACTCCTAGAATTATCTTTAGGACATCTAGGAAATAACGCTTCATCAAAGAGAGCCTTGTCCGAATAGAACAAGGTATTTGGTGTGCGCATGAAGACATCAGCCTTCATTCCAGCTCCTCTTCCGAGGTAAATCATTAGCTCGCTTTTGGGAGAAAGTTTATTCACCCGGCGAGCTTCTGGAATATGTACGTAGGCGCCACAACCAAATACTCTGAGATGTGATATGTCAGGGACGTCATTGTGTAATAGTTTGTAAGGAGTCTGCCATTTGAGGCGACTTATGGGGGTTCTATTGTAACAATGTGCAGCATGTTGTACTGCAAATTCCCACCAACTCTGTGGTAAACAAGCATCAAGGCGCATGGCCTGAGCTTTGTCCATTATGGTACGCATAAAGCGCTCAGCGCGCCCATTTTGCTGTGGCGTATGTGGCGCAGACTGTAGCACTGTTATGCCGGCATCCTTAAGCTGCTTTAGGAAAGCGTCCGGTTTATATTCACCGCCGGCATCAGACATCCATTCTTTTATGGTAGCGTTAAATTGATTTTTTATTAACGCAAGCCACTGCTTTAGTGCCGTAATAGCAGAGGCCTTATCCCGTAAAAGAGTAATCCATGCAAAAGAAGTATAATCGTCAAAAAAGACGATAAAATACTTGTATTTGTGGTATGACAGTATAGGGAAGCTTTTCAAATCAGAATGAATTCGATTGAAAGAGGCTTTAGCCCTTGTATCGGACGGAGGATGTGAGGCAGCAGGCATTTTGCCTTGTGCGCACCCAGGACATATTACATCAGAGGTGGGAATTGTTATCCCTTCTGGAAAGCCCTTAGTGTGTTCCTTAGCTCGTCTTAGAACCTCTTTGGATGGGTGTCCGAGGCGACGATGCATAAGGTCATAGTCTACATTAATTAACGCAGACTGGTTCGCAATATGCAACTCAGTTAGAGTGGATATAGAGGCATCTAGCCAATATAGGGATTGTCCGTGAAGAAGGGGTTTACATTGGACAATCTTTTTATTTTTACGTAGCAAGTTAATATGCCGCGAATTCCCCAAAACGCGCAAACCTTGCTGTAGAAAAACTCCCATAGATAGAAGACGCGTGCTCATAGAAGGTATGTATAGAACCGGATATACCCGAGTAGTAACGGGTTTGTCTGCGACGTAATGTTCTAGCAAGACTGTTCCGGTTCCTTCAACATACAACATTTGAGCTGCTGTCTTTACAGGAATTCGTTCAGACTTAGCAATTTGCTTGTAATCGATGAAGTCACTAAGTTTATTAGTGAAGTGTGCTGATGCTCCTGAGTCAAGGAGCCACATATTTTGAGTGCGCTTTAAACACTCTGCGCATTGACTGAAGTACTCATTGTGCTCACACTCAAGTAAATCGAGGAGAGCGCTGTTAATATTGTACATATCGAGTGACTTTGGTACTATTACATGCGAATCCCGTAGATATACGTAACCGTTACAACTGCCATCCCTTAGACTTTTTGGGGGCGGGGCTAATACTGTAACGTTATCAGCATGTGGTGCGCAAAGTGAAGAGAAGACATACTCTTCTTCATCAGATCCCCAATCAAGGGAGATCTCGTCATCCGGTCTGGTTAGAAAAGACTCCGGAGTCAGCGAACGGCCAGTAGAGGCCGGTGTCGGGATAAGAGGGTCGAAACGGGGGTCCGTTGGACGACCATTATCGTACAGGAACTGCTGGTTACTGCGCCAAATTGCTTCAATTTGGTCGTTAGAACGTGATCCACCAAGGGTGTCTTTTTCGCGAGTAGCCTGCTTGACTGTTGCTTCAACAATTGAAGCAGGATTGACGTAAGGAGGCGTGGGGGCACGGTTTTCTTTATCAGAATCCCCATCGCTTATCGTCAGTCCGATAAGTCAAGTTGGAGAGCGTTAGAACGCTCACCAAATATTTCCGTGTCATCTAGCCCGGCGATATTCATGATCGGTTGTGCGCTGCCAGAAGGCTGCTGCGACATATCGATATCGACATCAGAGTCATACTCCTCGTCCATGAATTTTTCGATACGGGGACGCATCTGCGCGTCAATCTCGGCAAAGCGCTGCTCGAGCGTCTTTACGGTCTGGACTGTAGTGGGTACATCCAGCCGTTCAGCGAGCGTCAATGCCTTATTGACGGAAGGGAAGAAGCCAGGAGTCCTCTGAGGTGAGGAGGATTCGACTTCGATTCGCGTAGAGACACCAGATGACCCAATATGAGTCACCTTGTGGGAAGTAGGAGGGGCTAATGTGGCGACAGAAGCAATATGTGAGTGCTGTGGAGCACGGGCAGGTGCCTTGCCTTTCCCTTTGCCTTTGCCTCTTCCGGAACCACGTCCTCCGTGCTGCCTAAAAGGCTGCTGCTGATTGGATGGGCCAGGAGCGCTAGGCTGCTGCGACGTACCCTGCTTCGAAAAGCGAGGGTCGGTGCGCTTCCGTTTAACGGCAGAAAGCTTCTGCGCGTTATGAACGGCCTTATGCTGTCCTCGATTAGTCTCAGTCTCATACTGGCTCTCAACGCAAGCCGAGACTGTATCGAGCTTAAGATCTGCAATGGGAAGGTTGTTGCACATGACAGGGATAAGGTGCTCCCATTTCTGGGGCAAAGCGGACATGGCGATAAGAGCCTGCAGCTGAGGCTTGATGGCAAGTGTGGTGGCGGCAGCACCAGTTCCGATAGTAATGGAACCAAGACGAGAGAAGGCGGCTGCCATCTTCTCGAATTGAGGGGCAGGGTGCTGATTAGAATTGAAGCGAATAGAAATCGCTTCTTTGAAGTCTTTATAGATGCGGGGCATAGATACCGCACCATACCGGTCTTTTACAGAGTCCCAGAGCGCCTGGGAAGTGTTCCCAGTGACAGCCTGCTGTATAGCGGGCGAAAGGCGGAGGGTGAGATTACCCCTGGCCATCTCATCGCTTCGATCCCAAGCTAGCTGTTCAGCAGCAGCAGCGGGACGGGCGATGGTACCAGCGACAAAGCCCCAGAGTCCTTGGGACATAAAGAACGCGGTCATCTGCTGAGACCAAGTGGCCCAATTAGAGCCATCGAAGACGGGGACAAGCTGAGTGAGTTGAGAGGACATAGTTTTGATAGATCTGTTGGCTTTGAGTACGTCAGCATTGCGTTATTATAATAACAATACTGAGTGAATCAAAAAGAATTGCCAACGCCAGAGCACGGCTAATAGCAATACAATGCGTGACAATAGCCCAATATTAGGCTGTTTCCAACAGAATGGGCAGCGCCCATTTTGACATTTGGATCACAAATGCCATGCGTCGGACTATCCTGCTCGACGTCACCCCAAGGTTGAGCTATTCGACACTCCAAGATTAATTGGAGCCATAATAGAGCCTTGTTTAGTTAGGTGATTGGCCAAGTCTGTGTGCTCCTCAAGAGCACAATACTGAGCTCGCTATTAACCAGGGAGCCTCCTTGAGTCTAGTGCCTACAACCGCACGAGTACCTCTTTGCAAAGGTAACAACGTGGTGGGCGATGACCACAAGGCGCAACTCTATCAAAGAGTGCGACGGCAAACCCTGTAGCAGGGCCCATAACCTGTTGCGCAGCAATGCACGCAGCTAACAGGAATGGTGTTCTCACCTTTGAGTAGGTTGAGAGACTGCAAGAGTGGAGAGGGTGCACAAGTGAGAAAGAGAGTGAATGTCTATTCGCCTCCCTCCCCATAGGAGGGTTCTTATACTCTATGGTCCTACCCTGACCATTTGCGTAAAAGTGATGAGTACAGGCGTCCACAATATCGCGTTTTTACACACGCCTGATGTAAACTACCACTTCGAGATAGGCATAGGGCTTCTCTCACTTGGAGGGCGTATTGCGCCCGTTGTAGTACGTATCCCAACTACCGTAATAGGCAAACATACTACTGTAATGTCGTAACTGCTATAGATAAGGTCCTTACGTACTTATCACGTTGCAACATGTCATTGTGAGGAGCAAGAGACGCAGCCAGTCGACATGAGGAGGGTCAACGTCCATGTCAAGATAATTGGACGATGGTGCAGGAGGCAGCATGTGGTCAGATGGAGCAGGAGATGACATGCGGTCAGGAGATTGCTCGTCATCTTGTGATCGATGCGAGTGCTGAGACCCCAAACTGTCGACTGAGGGTGACAGCACCTTGAACGGAGGTGGCTGTGCTGTCGTTCCACTTCTAAGGCATTAGGGTGCAATGTCCCGTATTGCCACGAAAGTGCCGGGGACAATAGGCGCAAGGAAGAGGAGGAGGAGAGCCAGGTGCCTGAGTGTGAGCATCGTGAGCGTTCCAAAGGGATCAAAGGTGTAAGGTATAATATAAGAGGAGGGGCGTGGTAAATCCAATATCAAAAATCACCTAAGTCTAAAGTCGCCGTGTGCTTACATAGGTTGTTACCGCGATGCCGTTTCACTTATACTACCATCCTACCTTGCGTATTGACAAAGGTCGACAAAAGTCGTCCGACTGCTGTCGTCCAAAGAGAACACATGGCTAAAGCGTGAGCCAAGGAGGACCGCAAGCTCGCTACGAAATGGAGCATTGAGGGTTTTACGATCACCCGGATCGTTCAACAAGACAGTGCCAGAGTCTGTACGACCTGTACGGCACTACAACGTTTATCATCCAAGGGACGCTTCCTTGCGCGCGAGAAAGGGTCTGGGGAACCAGGCCGGGCGCTGACTAAGCGCGAGAGCGTCGAGCTTCAAGGACAAGAGAGGGAGAAGTGGGCTATATTCGAGAACAAGACTGAAACAAGGTATCTACAACTACTTTGTACATCTTTTATACCTTGCAGACAGAGGCCTACGCAAGCAGATCACAACACATAGCGAGCAAAGCACGACATCAGACAGGAAGCTCAGAGAAACCGACGGAACATCAGATAAGCCGATGTCCAGATATAAACCACATCTGAAACACAGAACAACACAACGGAACATCAGATAAACTGATGCTCTATCACAGCTGAATCGAAACATAGGGAACAGAGAAACCGAGAACCGAGTTGTTGGCGTGGCACGTGATCGTGACACACGCCCCTTTCTTGACTTGTTCGTCTCGAACAAGCTTTTTTGTTAGTCTTCTCTATGGGCATCCGCGTAATCGTAATCGTACCGATACTTACGCCTCTCAGGGTCAACGGTTTCTTCCGGAATAACCCTAAGCGGTGGTCGAGCTCGCGGTCGAGAGCGTGGTGGCGGATCGTGTACTATCTGTCCGAGCCACACACGGATGTCGTTATTTGAATCGTCTTGGTTTTGACGTGAACATCGTGCGCTGCGGTTTTGTCGGTCATGGTCGTGCGTGACGACTGGGCGTACTGGGGGACGTGTCGTTTCGGAATTCGCGAGTTGCTGCTGCGATGAGGTATCCGCTGCGTTAGCGCGGCGATGTTGAGTCACAGGCCGGGGTGCGGGGAGTGGTCGGGGTGTTTGCGGGATTATCTCGTCCGGCTCTCGCGGCCGTTCGAACGCGTTAGGGAGGAAGATGGGTCTGTATTCACGCAGGGACTACGCGGGGGTCGTTGTGGCGGCGATTCGTTCAGGGCTGAGGCTGGTAAAGCGAGGCTGCATGGGGTCGTGGGTGTTATTATGCGGGGTGGCTCATCGACGGGTTTTGGTAAGGCGGAAAACCGGATTTGAAAAGGAGGTTTTTACCCCCCTCCCAGACTGGTTGTCGTCCTCGACAACAATAGGCAGGGGAGGAGGCGGGATTCGCGGGCTGTGTGGGCGGCCCGGGCTGCGTGGCGGACGAGGAGGAGGCTCGGTCAGTGAAAGAGAGGCGAGATCGGCGCGGAAGGGAGATGGCACGGGCGTATGGATCGCAGTTCCCGGGGCGAGGTCGAGTTGCATCGCATTTACTTGAGACGGCGTGTTGAGGGAAGGCGCAGGGTAAAGTCCAATCGCGTTGATCTGCGGGGTGTCGATGCTGGGAGTAAGACCGCCCATCCCCATCAGGAGGAGGTTGTTAATGACCGTCTGTTGGTCCTGCTCGTTGAGGCCGAGGATGTGAGTCATTGCTGTTGCAGCCGTGGTTTGAGCGGCGGGCTGAGTGGCGGGGATTGCTACCGGTGATGTGGTTGAGATTGTGTTGGTTTGGACAGAGGTACGGGGGACGACCGAATTAGACCGCTGTGGGCACAACGCGGCTCGATGGCCCGTTCGCCGACAGTTGAAACATCGACCTTCACGCTGGCAAAGCGCGCGGTCGGCATCTGATAGGGGGGTGGGGGAACGCAGGCTATAACGCGGGGTCGTGGAGATGGCGTCTACGTCCATCGGGACGACACCGTCCGAGACTGGTAATGGGGATGTCACTGCTGGCGCATCATGGGAATAAAACGTTTGCAAAGTTTTTCGGGGGCCCCTCGGTGGCAGGCAACTGGCCAGCATGTGCACTCGCTGTGTCTCTGCGTGAGCCGCCGTTTGCCACTCGTCCATCGTTTCGGGCATAGTAGTGCGTAGTAGGCAAGCGCGCAAGATGGAATGGGTCAGTCCCTTGCGGAAGAACTCCACCGTGCCGCTGGCATCGCGATGCCATCCAGCGACAAGGGCGAGCCTTTCGAATGTCGCAATGTACCCATTGACGTCTTCCTCGTTCATCCACAGAGAGATGAGCTGTTGGTATGCGTGTTGCTTGCTGAGAGTATCTGTCCAGGCTGCCTTGAAGGCCGCTTCGAAATTGGTCCATAGACTTTCGCTAGTCTCCGGGACAGGATTCGCGGTTCTCTGTACCGCGTCGTCTAACGTTCGCTCCATAAGGTCGACCCAATTGTTGACGATAGGGCCGCGGATGTAACTGCACGTGAGACCAACTCGCGAGTACGGATTCACTATGCTATCATGAGTGCGGTTATTGCGACGAAATTGGCGAAATTCCTGAAGGAATTGTTCGCTCTCTGCTCGATTCCCGGCGAAAGTCGTGGGTACGGCACCTCGGAATGCGTTGGTGACGGGGGCGGCCATGGCTGCGGGTGGGATTGGCGCGACGGCTGCGTAGGTGGGGAAGAATATCGGAATAGCGGGGCTCGGGGCAGGGGCGGTGTCCACGGGAGGTTCGTCGCTGGTTTCGAGGAGGGTGGTGTCGACGTGAATGGGGGTCAGGCGGCGGAAGGCTGTTGTTAGTTCTTCGATGGGGTCTGTCTCGACGATATCCACGTCGATATCTTCTGTCCGAGCTTAGTGATGGTAAAGTTCAGTTCAGTTCGGTTCAGCGCCCTTTTGGCCGAACCGTGAACTGAACTTAGGGTTCAGTTCAGGTGTTTGGCTGAACCTTGAACTGAACCCTCGGTTCAGGTTCACATTGGTTCAGTTCGGTTCAGGGAGGGTCTGAACCCAAACTGAACCGAAATGACAAAAACCGAGGATGTTGCTTATGTAATCATGCCAAATGTGCAGAGTCACCAGCTAAGTGCACCGCAAAAGGCGTAGATTAATGCTTTTGTGGTAGAACTTCAAAAAACAATCATGTTCAAATCACATCTAAATCTAACTATTACTGAGTTGTGTGAGAATTCATGGGGTACTATAAGAACTATATGTCCTCTGCATCACTGTCAACACCCTCTAAAGACCTCCCAAGGGCTTGCATACTAGTGGCCAGGCAAGGGCAGCAGCTCGCCAAGCCCCGAATGCGACACCCGCTCAGGTTGCAGCTGCAGCTAGGGATCAACCGTTGCTGTCAGTGCCCGTCTTCGAAGTTGTTGTCGTGGTGGTCGTGAACCATGGTGGCTGTGGGTGGCCGTGGTTAGCGTGGACGCCGACTTGTGGCTGTGGTTGTGGTTGTGGTTGTTGTGTTTGTCGTCGTGGTCATGTTGTGGTTGTCGCCGACGTTGTCGCTGCTGCCATAGACATCACCATCGTGACCATAATTGTCATGTTGTACCTATATAAACAGAGTAGAGAGAAAGTACTATAATGCTTGCGCGATATGCAAAGGCGAGCTCTTTGGTGAAGGATTCGGCGAGCAGCTCAGCCACCGCGGGGGTCGCGGTGGTGTCTCTGGTGGTGTCTCCGGCGGCTGCAGCAGACTTAAGGGGGAATGCGAATCCGGGTTTGTGAGTGTGAGCATGGGCATCGCGTCGTCCACATCCAACAGCGGGCCCATCTCTGATACGCCTGACTCCTCTCGCGCGTGGCCGCGGTGGCTACCACTATTCACGCCGGCAGTTCCCATGACCTTGTCGACAATGCTGCCGAGATCGACGGTGTGAAATGGCGATGTGAGCGGGTCTGTGAGCTGCGACGCGGCAGACGTGTTGCGTACGGACGCGAGATGCCCAAAGAGTTCTGCGACGGAGACGAAGTCCGCGCGTTCGGTGCCGGAACCGAGGAGCATTGGCGCGCGTGGAGACACATCGAGGCGAGCTTCCTCTCTGACGCGCTAGACTGAAGATCGAAGATGGCCGTCACGTGACCCTGGCACGTGACCTGCCTGGAACCTGCTAGAAGAGTCCAGAAGGATCCGGATGAGCTTGAGCCCGGATCGACCTCGTGTTATGTGACTGATGTGACTGCTGACTCGAACGGACTCTGATTGGCTTGTGACTACTTGGCATATTAGGATTCGTGGCTGTGTATTAGGGTTGCTGGGCTTCAAAGCTCCGACCCTTGTAGTATAAGTAGTGGACGCTGCCCACCCTTAGACGGCAGCTTTGATATCTTGAAGAACTCCTTCCCTTGTTCTATCCTTGCTCCCTCTATTGCGCGTGCCCTCTTGTCGCTCATCGCTCCCTGCTATAAGTCGTTCGACTTCTCGTTATCATAATCGACTTCGCTTTGACTCGAACCTCGGTCGGATTCAGCAAACCGGTTCCAAATCCAAGTCGGATTACTACGTCCCGAAGGAACGTAACAGACGGGGGCGGCCACACGCTTTCCTGGAAGATCGAGCTGGACTCGGATGCGCACAGGCGGAACAGACACAGCAGGGATGACGGGACGGGCGAGCCCGTGTGCACGTGCGGTATATCTGACTCGTGCGAATACACGTACGCATATGGGAAGGATGGCGGGTCGACGCTGCCGCTGCCACCGCTCGGGTGCCGCGAGATGCACGTCGCGTAGTCGTTGCCGTCGTTGGTGTAGTCACAATCTAGAAGTGGATCGTGTTCCCGGAGGACACTTGCAGGGCGGCTTCGCGGAATGCCTCGGACAATGTTGGCTGAGGGAAGGGCAAGTCCTGGTCAGGACAGGATGAAGAAGCGAGAAAGGAGCAACATACGTGTGCGTGTGTCATGCGTGCGATGTCCTCGGCACTCGCACCATATTCGAGCGCAAGGACACCCTCTGCGATCATCTCGCCAGCATTAGGACCTATATCCATGATGTTGCAACGGCGCAGGATATGGGCGAGCTGGCACACCAGACGTTGTCAGAAACGACTGTATTAGACAGAATAATAAAAGTACTTGCCTGGCACACCAGACGTTGTCAGAAACGACTGGGGAGCCAAGCCAGGTGCGCATAGGGCGTCTTAAATACATCCTAAGGACTGTAGTAAAGACTGTACTACTAAGTACATGTGAAAGAATATGCGGAAACCCGCAGTCCGTTAGAAACGAGCGTGAATAATATCTCAACTAAAGATCGAGGGGATTGTCCCTGATCACAGCTACCAATGATCGTGTTTGCGAGGCTATGCTCGCATCTCATCTCTGCTCAAGTCCATGCCCGACGCCGCGGTAACTCGCACGTGGACGCTCAACATCTCCCCCTGATCAGACGATCCACGACCATCCTAGGAAGACTCATACGCCAACACTGGCGAACATCTGCTTCAAGCCGGGTTCAACAAGAACCCCGTGGAACCGAAACTTCCACGCGCGGGAGGCTGGTTTGAGGCCGTACAACGCCTTCTTCAGGCGACGAACCTAAGTCTCCTGTCCAGCAACATGAAGCCTTGTAAGTGCTCCACAAATCTCTTCCTCGTACACGCCGCTGAGAATCGCAGACTGCACACCAGTCCTCCAGCATGGCCAACGCCAGAAGCGAAAGCAGCGACTCAGCGCGCACGACGGGTGAGAAGGCTTCATCAACACATGATCTCGGGATATGCGTGTATCCCATAGCCACCAACTCTGCACGGTATGTCCATTCGAACTTCAAATTTAAATACCCATTCTGACTTAAACGGGCTGCGACCAGACGGGAGTCCCATCGACTTCTGGATTTCAATCTCGACCAACGCGGCACATGGCGCGGCCATTTCTTTCTCACCCACACGCCTTCCGCCGTTCTCCATCTCCGCAGAAGGCACATGCCTTCCACATGACTGGCGACGACTTCGCCTACACCAGCAACAGCCAGCGACTCCGCGTGACTGAGCCGTCGACCCCTGTACGCCGCATCAACCACGCCGACATAACGCGGGCTGAACATACGGTTTAGAGGCACGACTCGAACACCGAGACACACCCGCCATCTCATGCAGTAGCCACGCACGCTGCATCCAATCGGCGCCCCCTTCCAGCAGGTCAGGCGGCTACGACGGAGCTCGATCTACGATGCGCGAAACACTACGACATCGCGGCGATGTGCGGAGCGCGGTAGCCAATCGCTCAGGTGTAAAAGGGGAGGGGACTTGAGGCGGTAAGGGATTAGGGTGGTATTTCCGGTCGCCCAGATGGTCGATCATATTCGATCCCTTCTTGTATACAGTAAGAATGCAATATGTTTTATTCACTCACTTCACGGTCCGTTTAGGAGGCAAGTGAAGGAGCGCGTGCAGATAAAACAGGTGACGCCGCGGCTGCCGGGTTAGGCGCAGCGTGTGCTGGACTTTGAATAACGGGGGCTTGCGCGCGGAAAGGCGCAGGAGACATAGGTGCAGGGTGTGGCTCTGCACCCCGCAGGAACTAAACATAATGCTCTCATCAACGTATACATCCCAGAACGATCTCAGAGAGTGGGTATGTGTGTTCCACAGCCGGTAGCCCATAGTATCCGGCTCATACCCAGCGAGCGTTGCCTCAAACGGCATTCGCATCCCACTTGCGACGCTCGCCGATGGTGCACCATGGCACCCAAAGGCGTATAGTCAAATGACAATATTAACCTCCTCATTAGGTGTGAACGCGTTCAAAGACGTTCACCGCCTTCTCTGACTCGGTATCACTATTGCTGTCATCGGTACTACTGCTCTCCTCTTCCTTCTTCTCGTTTTCGGCTTCATCCCTTTGCTTCGTGGCAATCGCGCTGGATATTGCCAGCGCGGACCAAGTAAAGGGTTGCCGAGAGACCCAAATTCCGACGAGAATGCGAGCGGTAATCTCGCTGTACTCGAGGGAAGACACGGGGCCTGAAGCGAGAAGAGTGGACGCGACTACCTCGCAGGATTCGAGTAGCGCACTGAGGAGAATCAGATAGTATTGGGTGTATGAGACACCCATACCGGAATTTGAAAGCTTGACACGAGTCTCAGTAAGTTGAGCGAGTTGAGGAGTGAGTGGGGAAGTGTCATCAAGCTGCGCTTGCGTGAACTCGACCCAAAGATTAAAGAAGGCAGTGCTGCCGACGCCACCATACGTTTCGCGAAGACGATCGAACTTCTCCGTGAAGGGGAGAAAGTCGACGTCTGACTCCACAGTTGAATAGACATCCGGAGCGTGGTATAAACGCAGATTAGCCACGGACTTCCTTTGAATAGAAGCCCAGACGTCCGCGTCGACTCCAGACGGAAGCGTAGCGCGAGTGAGGATATTGTCTACGTTGTTCAACTGCAGGAGTGCAGTGAACACGCCTGACCAAGTACTCCAGTTCTGACCAGATAGAACTTCGAGATGAATGCCCCAAGGCATGGAGAAAGAGTTGGTCGCGGCGGTCTTGATGCGTGCGGCAGGCACTTTGCTGAGTTTGGACGAGCCACCTCCTTTGGAACTACCGGGGCCAGAGCCACCGGAACCAGAGGCAGGTGCAGGGGGCGCAGAGAGTGTACCAGAAAATATAATGTATTGGGATGGTTTCTGTCGCGCTGAGGAGCATCGGCGACGGAACATTGTCGAAGCCAAGGTCACATGACCTCTCCAGCCCATGTAACTGTAACGGCCAGAACGCTATCGCGTCCTGCCTCCATGTGTGCGGCTTCTACTAATAACAGTAATATGACTATTTCCCATCTGGAGTGCATGAACACGTATGCTGGGCAACACCACTATGCGACAAGACGCACAGGATGCACTCAGCAAGACGATGCGCTCAGAGGCACCCAGGGGATCCGCGCCAGGGAGGAGCCGCCCACAGCAGATTCCACGGAGACGGGGGTCTGAATACCCACCATCCGTGCTGTTTGGGGGAGTCCCTGATTAACGCCTAGGGCGCACGGATAGGGAACGCTATGACTTAGCGTGCCTACAGGGAGTGACCCCGCCGGCAGTGGCTTCGCCCCCAGCGTCCCGTGTAAGTACTACTAAAATATGACTAGCGCGGCGCAGTTGTAACAGAGGCAAGAGCTTCGGTGGAATGACTACCGCCCGGCCTTGACACCCCAAAACCGCTCCCGACTTAACGGGCAGCAACGGCCAACCGTTCACCGGGCCTATAGCCAGACCGAGCTCCCCCGGTCCCGCCTAACAATCATGGCCAGTAAGGCCGCATCGGGACGAAAACCCGGAAGTAGAGAAGCGAGTACTAATGCGCACAGGGATGGAGGTTTCTCCCCACGCGTCTCCCCACGCCTGGGGTCCGTAACGCAGGTCGAGCAAGGCGTGTTAGGCCCCAGCACGGGCCTCGAGTGACTTGCGCCCCAACGCGCAGAGGTGCACCCGAGTCGGAGGTTATACAAGGGGGCAAACTCACAGTGTGGAGAACGGCGAGTTGGACTTGACTTCAAACGACGAGGGGCACAGGGCCCATAACCTGTTGCAACGGCGCAGGATATGGGCGAGCTGGCACACCAGACGTTGTCAGAAACGACTGTATTAGACAGAATAATAAAAGTACTTGCCTGGCACACCAGACGTTGTCAGAAACGACTGGGGAGCCAAGCCAGGTGCGCATAGGGCGTCTTAAATACATCCTAAGGACTGTAGTAAAGACTGTACTACTAAGTACATGTGAAAGAATATGCGGAAACCCGCAGTCCGTTAGAAACGAGCGTGAATAATATCTCAACTAAAGATCGAGGGGATTGTCCCTGATCACAGCTACCAATGATCGTGTTTGCGAGGCTATGCTCGCATCTCATCTCTGCTCAAGTCCATGCCCGACGCCGCGGTAACTCGCACGTGGACGCTCAACAAGGATGAAGAAGCGAGAAAGGAGCAACATACGTGTGCGTGTGTCATGCGTGCGATGTCCTCGGCACTCGCACCATATTCGAGCGCAAGGACACCCTCTGCGATCATCTCGCCAGCATTAGGACCTATATCCATGAAACTCAGCAACTCAGTCCCAAACGCGGAAAACAGCACATGTACCGATGATGTGCACCCTGAGGATGCAGTCCGTCTCCGCCTCAACGAGGAACTTTACCTGGCCCTCGGTGTCCAGGTTCGTCTTGGCCCGTGAGTTTGCAAGGAATGGGAACTGGCCGACCTTGTACTTTACGCAGCTGTCATTGTCGTTGTCGTGTTGCCCTGTTGTTGTCGTCATTAGCGCCGCTGTGCTGGTTGTGTCGTGGTCAACGTCGCCCCACCGTTATGGTTGTGGTCGCTTCCAAGTCGTCGCCATCGTCATGCGGCTTTTGAGCGGTCAAGGTCCTATGTTAATAAACAAAATTAAGTTAGTAGAAAGTTGTGAATCCAAAAAAAACCATTTAGCGTCCTGAGAGCCTGAGCTGCAGCATACCACAAGGGACGAGACGTGGGAACATGCGGCTGGTCTATTGGTGCCCTAGTGGCCATTTGTGAGTCGCCGTTGTTCAAGTTGATCCAATGCAGCGACGTGAGCGGGTGAGAGAGAAGAACTGAGGAGGCGATAAGAGAGGGATTGGGGGAGATAACAAGCCACAATGCAGTCGCCATGCGCCGCCACACAACAACACACAAGCGCACAGTTTCAGATTTGTGAATCCGACACCTCGCACACACAAGTAATGGGCCAAACTGTAATATACTTCATTTCGGAAATGTTCAAGAATTGTACATTTGCCAGCTACAGTGTGAAAAGTTCGGTTTGAACCTGTTCAAATGCGGTTCACGACGGTTCATGAATATCGGGGTTTTGCTGAACCCCGAACGGAACCGTCGGTCCGGTTCGGGTCAATGGCCGAACCCAAACCCTGAACCGGGGTTCAGTTCAGGAAAGTTCGGGTTCGCACTGAAGTTTGAACTGAACTTTACCATCACTATCCGAGCTTCTGCGTGGGGTTCAATATGTTGATAAGTGACCCTTGTGCACTTAGCGGCTCAAAGGACAATCAGATATGGACTGCTGTAGATAAGATATACAGGACTCATGTAGATTAGATTATTATGATCACACAATCTCGGACTTATTATATTTACTTATCTATGACATCACTGTACACTATGACATCATAGGATCCGGACTTTGCGTTGTATTCAACGCTCTTATACTTTCCCCTTGTTCTATCCTTATTATGATGTCAGTATGATATCATTAGTCTAGATTCTCCTTGTACTCTTGACCCTTGTTCTCAGAACGTCCACTCCTTTGTCCGTTTGTAGAACAATAACTCTGTGACTCTGTGTTACTAGCGTCACCCTGTATTTTGTATAAGTAGTGCAGCTTGTACGCTCCTGGTCCACATCAGTTCTCATCTGTTGTGTGCCAGGTATGTCTCCTCTCCTCTATATAACATCAGTTCTCATCTGTTGTGTGCCAGACACTCTATCTGCTTCACTTGCAAGATCACTCTGTTGCTGCTTCAAGCCACTCTTCATATCTCACCACAGTCCCCAGTTCACTGTGAGTATGATCCCTTCATGTGCGCTGTTCATCACAATACTCTCTTTGTGTTCCGGGATGGCGACAGGGGGCAAGGGGAGATGATCGGGATTCTCTTCGTCTTCTGGCTTCCACCAGCCAAGATGGAGGTCGTTGTCGTGGTCTACTCTTAGGGACGTTCGGGTTCGGAAAATGTATACTCCTTCTGTGGAGTCAAAGTGCTGCTCAAGGAGATGCCACGCGTTGTTGATAAATTCGAGAAGGTAGACCTTCTGTCCGACTACACACCGATAGCCTCCGTGTCTGTCTGTGGGTGCTGTATTCCAATAGGCAGCGCCTAGTATGTGAGCGGGGAGATCGTCTGCCCAACGGCGATGAACTTTGATCCAAGAATCGTCCTCGGGGAGGTCAAGATTGATGCTAGCCACGGTGCTTCAGAACGCGTCACGCGCTGGCGGTCGTCGGAGTGCCTGATATATCTGCTACGCGCAGGGCTTGTTGGTGTTGTCTGAGATACGTCTGAGATACCTGCTACGCGCAGGGCTGCTTGTGTCTTCTGGTCTGGCGGCGGCGAGCCTCGCGATGCTGCGCGAGGTGATACTGGTCTGGACTACAAGAAGTGGGGCTGGTACCCACAACAATGGGCGACGGCGGGACTCCCTCGCGATGCTACGCGAGGCGATACAGGAGCTTCGGGCTCCAGACAACTGGATGTAGGGCTGGCACCTACGACGGCAACGGGAAACGACGGCGGGACTATACACCCGCGGGAAGAAAGATGGTTTCAGTCTTATTATCGTTCAACAAGACAGTGCCGGAGTCTGTACGACCTGTATGGCACTACAACGTTTATCGTCCAAGGGACGCTTCCTTGTGCGCAAGCAAGGGTCTGGGGAACCGGGCCGGGTGCTGACTAAGCGCGAGAGCGTCGAGCTTCAAGGACAAGAGAGGGAGAAGTGGGCTATATTTGAGAACAAGACTGATGTTGAGATGCGACTGCATAAGTCACATGTCTCGTGGGATCTGATTGTGTCAGCCCACATACTAAATACGGTATCTGTCCCTTATGGACTGATTTGGACTATGGCCGGACTTGTACGGACCGCTCTTTGTTTATCTTTATTGTCAGAGTCATATAAGGCTCTTATTGTTCTCTATTGTTAAGATACCAGTATTGTCTGCTTTAGGCAGCTATTGTTCTCTGCCCTCCAATGGCATTTCCCCCTCTGGCGCACAGACCATGTGTATTGTGTTTGGATCACCTGTGCGCACAGACCATCCTTACCTAAGCGTCCTGTATATAAGGACTGCTGTTTATGGCTTCACACTTCAGAGTTTACTTCCCCTCTGAAGTGTAAGTTCCCTTTTATCTTTCTCTCTATACCACCTTTACTCATAGACGTTCTATAGTAACTTGTCTACTAGGTGTGTATATATACAGAGTTTACTTCCCCTCTGAAGTTAACTTGTCTACTAGCATCTCGCTATTTTTTCCTTGCTCGTTAGTTCTGCGCTCAACAGGTTATGGGCCCTGATGCCTAATAACTAACCTGCGGTTTTTTATCAGATCTACTTGTGTCACCTGCTCTCTCAGTCGACCACATCTTCTTTGTCGTCTTCATCATCAGTGAGCATCCTCTATCATCATTTCGACACACTCCTTTCTCGTCCAACATGACTACGTCATGTGCCATTTTGGCTAGCCTCCTAAGGAGGTTCTCATGAGTGGTTTTATATAACCACAAATTCCTCTGTGCGCACTATCCTACGATAATTTCTATACCCGGTCTTCGTCTGGAAGTGCTTTCATAGGCCAAAAGGGGAAGACCCTTGCGGCTATAGGCCTCTCTAATGGTTGGGTGATACTCGGTTAATACCTGGGTCACTTTATGGGGTGTGAAGGCCTGGTTAATAGTCAAACCCAGAAGTCCTTCCCTCAGATACAACTAGGAGACGCTACTATATCATAATAGTATTTACATAGCACTATGACTAGACCTCTGCCAGGAGAAGCATTCGCTCCCTTTGTGCAGGATTTGCTGCATGGCACGTATCACTAGTCTAGTTGCTTAGTACCAAGACCCTTAATGGTCTGTTCTAGAGACTCCACAGACGACAGTCACAATTGTTATGGGAGTTGATCCCTTTCATTGCCTCTGGAATTCGCTGTTGGCTCCTCTCTAGGGTACTACCCTTTACTCTAGAATCTTTAGTAGCCCCAGTTTCTATACTGTAAGGGTAGAGACAGACTCGTGCAAACTTCGCCGTCACTGCACTCTGATCTGATCTCGCTTGATCCCTCTATCAGCAGGATGAACATGACTACTAGCCCTCAGTAACATTTGGGCCTAGGAGAAACTTTAGTATAAGGCAGCCATCACTATCATGATTCCACTACCATAGTACTATCCAAGTCGCACATACTTGAGGCGTGACACCATAAGTGTTACGGAGTTATAGCGCTCCTATGGCTGGACCTCTACTTTCCCTTACAAGATCTGGGCTGGTTCTGACTGCTCCTCGGAACCAGATTATACAAACATCTCAATGTCTTTCCACATCACTTTCCCTCCCACTCTTGTCCTCGCCAAACTTGACGGGACAAACTGGCAGACCTGGAGCCAGACCTTTTCCTCCCTCATGCTCATGAATGGGTGCAGGCGCCACCTCACCCATTCAGATGTCGGAGCTGTCCCGCAGCACCCCGCTGTGGCTGCAGGACCTACGGGTCCAAATGCAGAAGGTCTGGCGATGATAGCCCTGTGGAACAAACAGGAGGAGGTCATCACTGGCCTCCTATATCTGTCAGTAACAACGGAGGTACTATCAAGTATTCAATCCATGGCACTCTACCCAAGTGTCCATGACAAATACCAGCAGCTGGAAACGCTCTATGGTCAGGTTGGCTCTATGGCCACCTTCAATATATGGGTCGGCTTGGCAAACACCAAGCTTCAGGAAGGTAGCCCCTTCCTACCTCAACTCCAGAAAATGTTGGACTTGAGGAGCACCCTGGTGGAGCAGGGAATGCCCGTCTCGGACATGCAAATGTCCTTTATACTCTTAGACACGCTACCCCCCTCCTATAGCACCATAGCTGGCACCATCCTCGCCTCTGGCCCCCCTGCAAATCTCGTACCTCAGGACCTCATCAATAGGTTCATCAATGAGGAATCTCGTATCGCTGGTCCCCCGGCGTCTTTCAACAAGACTGCCCCCATCAAATCTCACTCGCCTCCGCAGCATGCGTCGACGGCATCTAGCAGCTCTGCATCCCCGGACGTAATCTGCCATTACTGCAAGCGGCCTGGTCATAAAAAACCAGACTGCTACAAGCTCAACGGGACCAGGAGAACGCTAAGAAGGGAAGGGCCAGGCAGTGAGGGAAAGCTGCCCAGAATACTACTACAATAGAAGCCCCGGACTCAATTCCGGGAAACAGGTTTGCTGCAGCCAATAGCATACCTGTACCAAAGAGTCGCCTATTTACTATAGTCAACGGCTCTGGCAAAATAGAGGAGGTACATGAAGTACCTCAGGTCTCCCTCTACATGATGAGTGCCAATGGCACTCAAGTAGCGTCAAAATGGATGATGGATAGCGGAGCATCAGCACACTTCACACCACACATTGAAGACTACGACACCTACACCCCACACAAAGGTATTGAAGTTCTTCTTGGTGACAGCACTATACTACGAAGTGCTGGAATGGGTTCAATTACAATCCGCACCAATCGAGGCTTTGACCTCAAAATCTCAGATGTGCTTCACCTCCCCAACACTCATTCCCGAATCCTGTCAACACCCTGCCTTACATCCAAGGGTGCCATAGTTAGCTTTGATGCTACATCCTTTGCCATTAGGCACAATGGAGAGACCATTGCGGAAGGACACAAGGCTCTCGGGCTATATTGGCTCAACAGACATGCTATAAACGCTGTCCGAGCACCTGCATCTGCTAGCCTTGATGTCTGGCATAGGCGCATGGGACATATGTCCAAAGACGCCCTAAAGAGATATGCTCCGGAGTCTGTCAAAGGACTCCACATTAATGATTCCTCTGTGGAAGAAGGACTTTGCCTTGGATGTGAACTAGGCAAATCTACACGCCTACCCTTCCCACCTTCCACAAAATGTGCACAAGAACCCCTTGAAGTCGTTCATAGTGACCTTGTTGGCCCACTACAGAGTAATTCTATCCAGGGCAACAAGTACTTCGCCACGTTCATAGATGACTTCTCAAAAGCAGCAGTTGTCATCTTTATGAAATCAAAGGACCAGTTCAAGGACGCCTTCCTACACTATAAGGTGTGGGCTGAAAAACAACTTAACAAGCCCATTAAATCCTTACACTCAGACCGTGGTGGCGAATACGTCAATAACGACCTCAAGACAATCTTGTCTGATGCAGGAATCGAGCATATGCTCACAATGCCTTATTCTCCACAACAGAATGGGAGAGCCGAGTGCTTTAATCGCACCATAATGGAAAAAGGCACCAGCATGCTGCACCATGCTGGCCTTAGCCTTGGCTTTTGGGAACAAGCAGTACAAACTGCAGTGCAAATCTACAATCGCACTCCCACTCGTTCTAATCAGTGGAAAACTCCGCTGGAGCTCTGGGATGGTACAGTCCCAGATGTCTCGTACTTTAGAGTATTTGGCTGCAAAGCCTACTATCATGTACCAGAACACAAACGGCGCAAATTAGACCCTAAGTCAAGGGAAGCCGTATTTGTGGGCTATGAACCTTTGTCAAAAGGTTACAAACTCTGGGATAGACATAGCCGGTGCTTCATCTCTTCACGAGATGTTACATTTGATGAAGACACCTTCCCATCCCATAGTGTTGTGGCTCAACACTCAGAACCTACCCCTCCCGTGTCTGGTGAACTCGAAAGAGGCGCTGCTGGCGGTGAGATATTCTTTGTAGTGCCTAGCCCGCCTACACCAGCTGTTGCCCCCACGGTGCCTCAGACTACACCAGTCTTTGTACTACCACCTCTGGCACCTGTGGTACAACAACAGCCTAGCACCCCACCCAATGTCACGCCCACTGAGGCAGACCAGACCATCTATCACACTCCCCCTTCCCAAGCACCTCCTCCTACAAATACTGCCCCCACACGTCGTCGCACCCGCTCTACTAGGCCCCCGGTTGTCTCCGCGCCTATACCTGCCCCTAACTTCAATAGGGAAGTGTCTCCTCCTAGGGAAACCCCTAGATCTCCAAGGAACACCCAGGTCACATCGCCTGCTCGTCCAAGGCGGAGCACAAGGGTACGATTCACGAATCCTCGATATTTCACAGAGGACAACGATGAATTCGTGCAGGGTAGCAGTAGGCTGGGATTGATGGACTTGCTTAATGCTGCGGAGGTTCCTGGTTACAAGGACCTGCAAACGTTTAAGCAGGCCATGGAGTCTGACCAAGCTGTCGATTGGCTTGAAGCGTGCCAGTATGAACTGGACGCTCTCGACAAGCCTGCAGTCTGGAGACTTGAACCCCTTCCTGAAGGAAGGAAGGTGGTCAAGTGTAAATGGGTGTTCAAAAAGAAAGCAGATGGACGCTTTCGTGCTAGGCTAGTGGCAAAAGGGTTCACCCAACTAGAGGGGGTGGACTTTGATGAAACTTTCTCCCCAGTTGCCCACTTTGAGTCACTACGACTCCTTCTTGCGCTTGCTACGCTTGAAGATTGGCATATTCACCAGATGGACGTCAAGTCGGCGTTCCTTCATGGGGAACTGGAGGAAGAAATCTATATGGAGCAACCCGTTGGTTTCATCACAGCTGGCTCCGAGCACCTTGTGTGCCGGTTACAAAAGGCCCTTTATGGCCTGAAACAAGCTTCCCGCACATGGAACGTGCAATTCCATGGGGTCCTAGTTGACCTAGGCTTTACGCGGACGTACTCTGATGCAGGAGTATACGTGTATCATCTTCAAGAGGGGGGTGATACACTTTTCGTGATCTTATATGTAGATGACATCACTATACTCGGCAGTTCCCTACCAAAGATCAATGATCTGAAAGCATCTCTATCAAGCCGATATGAAATGACTGACCTTGGTGAAATCCAGTCTTACCTAGGTGTTAACATCACCAGAGACCGTGCAAATCGCACTATGGAAATCAACCAATCAGATTACATCCACGATGTGGTTGAACACTTTAGAATGTCTGATTCCAACCCAGTACATACCCCTCTCCCCTCTGGCGCTGAGGCACACTTGATCAAATTTGAAGATCAGGCCTCTACTTCTGAAATTAAGAAGTATCAACAGATAATCGGGTCTCTGCTATATGCGCAGATTGGAAGCAGACCTGATATTTCCTTCGCTGTTGCGCGCCTTAGCCAATTTGCTTCCAATCCCTCACCTCAGCATCTACGCCTAGCCAAATACGTCATAGCATACCTAAACACTACAAAGGACTATGCGTTGCGCTATGCTGGAGGGAATGGTGGAGAAGGCCTTCATGGCTACTGTGACTCTTCCTGGGGAGATCAGGAAGAGAAACACTCCACCTCTGGCTACGTCTTCTTGCTTGCCAATGGAGCCATTTCATGGTGTACCAGAAAGCAGAAGACCATTGCACAGTCTACCACAGAAGCCGAGTACATGAGCCTCTCTGAGGCCTCAAACCAAGCTCAGTGGTACACTACCTTCCTAGGCGAACTAGGGTATGAGGTTACCTCCCCTATTCCCCTACACTGTGACAACAAGGGTGCTGTTGACTTAGCATTAAACCCTGTCACTGGAAGACGGTCCAAAACACATCCTGATCAAACACCATGTAGTCAGAGAATACGTAGAAAACAAGGTCATAGACCTGATACGTACTCCCACAGGTGAAATGGTTGCAGATGGACTAACCAAGTCCCTGCCCAGAGACACCTTTGAAAAAATGGTCGATGATCTAGGAATGGTGTAAACGGAGCCTCAGGAACATCGTGCTGACAACCAGTCAATGGTCGTCGATCCTTGGTTTAACACCAAAAGCACATCATGTTCTCTGATCTGAAGAGCTAAGAAAAACCCTTCTTAGACCCTGAAGAAGTTGGACCTTTCCAACTATAGTGTACAGATTCTAAGGCTTCAAAAAGTAGTCCTGTATCAAGGATCTCATGAAGTACTTATGATAAAGTCTCGGATGAAGCGTCATCTGCTCCAGATAAGATGGTTCTATATCATGAACCAATCTTTCAATCTCAATCCAGAACTTCTGTACGACGCTTCAGCTCTTCAAAAAATTATCATCTCCATCTTCTTACATCATCATGGACTGTCCCAATCATGGAGGGATGTTGAGACGTGACTGCATAAGTCACATGTCTCGTGGGATCTGATTGTGTCAGCCCACATACTAAATACGGTATCTGTCCCTTATGGACTGATTTGGACTATGGCCGGACTTGTACGGACCGCTCTTTGTTTATCTTTATTATCAGAGTCATATAAGGCTCTTATTGTTCTCTATTGTTAAGATACCGGTATTGTCTGCTTAGGGTTTAGGGTTTAGGGTTTAGGGTAGAGTATGAAAACAACAGACGAGCGGCCGAAGGTCGCGAGGCGGTATGAGACAAGGGGGATGGAGGAATCCCGATCCCAGACCTATTTATTGTTTCCCTGCAGTAGGGCCCCCTGCTGCAGCTTTTTCTGATATCCACCGAAATTGAGGTGCGGGCAGCGTGGGCCTCTGACGGCAGGCTGATATCTGGCCTGATATCACCAAATATCACCATGCTCATGCCAGGATCGGATGATCTTTGGTGAATTCCCTTATATGGAAGGTCCTTGTGGGTGCAGTGCAGCTGGCAGGGTGGCCAGTTACCCTGTGCCCATGCTGCTTGTGCTTGTGCCACCTCAAACGTCAAAATGGTTCTGCCTGGATCGGATGATCTTTGCTCTGGGACCATTTTGGCTAGGGAGTGTGGTGTGATGCCTCTGACACCTCTGATGTTCACTGATGTACACACATGGGTGGATGCAACATGATCCAGTGGTGTGATATCTGGCCACATTGTATCCATCATCAAAGTGGCTCAAGCAGGATCGGAGGATCTTTGATCACATGTGCTGCATGGGCAGGTGATGCACACCATAGTGCCAATGATTGATGTTGGCCAATCCAGGCACACAGGTGGATGCAGAATGGCCTCAAGTGGGCACCTGTGGCCAAATATTGCCAAATGTCAAAGCAGTTCAGGCTGGATCGCATGATCTTCTGGATGCCCCCTCTGCATGCAGTGGCCCACCTAGCAATGGATGACATTGCCTGAGGTTGGCACATGTGTGTGTTCCCCTTGATCAGGACAGGTGATATCTGGTCAAATTTTGCTGAACGTCAGCATGGTGCAAGCTGGATCGGACAATCTTTGTATGTGATCACAGCCAACCTATAGTAGGGGTCAATTGGCTGACGTTTGCCAATGTAGACACATGGGCGGATTCCTCTTGATCAGGACAGGTGGGATCTGATCAAATTTTGCTGAACGTCAGCATGGTGCAAGCTGGATCGGACAATCTTTGTAAGTGATCACAGCCAACCTGTAGTAGGGGTCAACTGGCTGACGTTTGCCAATGTACACACATAGGTGGATTCCTCTTGATCAGGACAGGTGGGATCTGATCAAATTTTGCTGAACGTCAGCATGGTGCAAGCTGGATCGGACAATCTTTGTAAGTGATCACAGCCAACCTGTAGTAGGGGTCAATTGGCTGACGTTTGCCAATGTAGACACATGGGTGGGTTCCTCTTGATCAGGACAGGTGAGATCTGATCAAATTTTGCTGAACGTCAGCACAGTGCAAGCTGAATCAGACAATCTTTGTAAGTGATCACAGCCAACCTGTAGTAGGGGTCAATTGGCTGACGTTTGCCAATGTAGACACATGGGTGGGTTCCTCTTGATCAGGACAGGTGAGATCTGATCAAATTTTGCTGAACGTCAGCATGGTGCAAGCTAGATCGGACAATCTTTGTATGTGATCACAGCCAACCTGTAGTAGGGGTCAATTGGGTGACGTTTGCCAATGTAGACACATGAGTGGATTCCTCTTGATCAGGACAGGTGGGATCTGATCAAATTTTGCTGAACGTTGGCATAGTGCAAGCTGGATCGGACAATCTTTGTACATGATCACAGGCAACTGTAGTAGGGGTCAATTGGTTGATGTTTGCCAATGTAGACACATGGGTGGATTCCTCTTGATCAGGACAGGTGAGATCTGATCAAACTTTGCTGAACGTCAGCATGCATCGAATGCCTGGAGAAGAAATGCAGTGCTGTAGCATTAATCATCTGTTGAACATAAAGTGTCCAAGAGCAAACTGCAACAACCTTCATCCATCAACCCTTTTGAGATTGGCAGGCATATCATCGAGTTCTGCTGTACAAGCAAATTCTTCTTGTTGTCTCCTGAGGAGGTCTGTGTGGCACTGTGTTGGTGTTGTGGAGTCATGCTACTGTGAGTTCCTCATCATTTCACATTTCCTCATTGCAAAGGGCTACATTTCTATACAGGTGCAAGCGCACCACCTTCCCACAATCTTCGTGCATTTCCTTGCCACCACTGTTCACACCCAACTTGAGTGCAAGTTCTTAGACCATTTTCCTGACAACCTATATGACACTGAAGCCATTTATGATGCCACTTTATATGCTCTTGCATGGCAGCGTGCTGCATCCCTCATAGAACCACTTCATGAGGTTTTGACTCTTTTCACATCACTGCTAGCATCACTTGAACTGCTCCAGTCACCACTGACGACAGTACATGCATTTCACTTCCCTACAGAGTCCTAACTTCCATCTGCACTATCAGTAGTGTTCAAAAGTCCAGTCTCATGAACTGAAAAAATACTGGGACTGGACCAGACTGCTGATAGCAACCAGACCTTTGGTTGTGGTTCATCCAGCCTGAGAATTTTACTGGTTGCGGTTCATCCAAATTTGGCAAATGGGTGAACTGCTACAGGGCCAGCTGTTTGGTTCAAACTTGGTTTGCAGTGACCTGTATGACAACAGTGATGAAGGCAATAAGCACAGCAATGATAAAGACATAATAGTGATAATGATGACAAGTGCAATGATGGTGGCAGTGGTGGGCCCTCACAGACAGTAGTTAGATTAGATTTAGTGCACAATGTAACTAGTGTTACTTGTAGCTAATTGAAAATACACTATTACGCTGCGGTTGCAACCAGTTGAAGACTAGTCCTAATGAATTCTGGAGCCCAAAATAGACCAGTCCTAGATGGACTGTGGTCTTGGTCCAGTTTCCCCCCAAATTAGAAATAGTAGCAACCGGTCCCAGTCCCAGTTGCCAGATTGGTGGCCAAAAGACTAGACCAGACTGGACTTTAAAACACTACACTCCAATGTGAGCCCCATGTGACAACACATGCAGCATGTGGCATGCAGTGGTGCAAGCTGCATGATGACTCCTTGCACAACTCTGACTGATGGTGCAAAGATTGTTATGTTCCTTCCGGATGTATCAACCCGACCTGGGTTACTTGTCTGTTTGCTGAGCCTTACGTGCATCACAATAAGGCATCCGTGCAACTGTTTCTGGCTCCAGAGATATGTTTCAGGAGGAAGTCATACTCTGAAAGTTCCAAAAATTTGCGAGCTACTCATCGACTGATCTTTCTGGGTTCTTTCCAATACTGGAGGTTGGCATGGTCGGTATGAATGATGATTTTGTGAGGGGAGCCAACTAGGTATGTGTGCCACGCACATAGGGCTTTGATGACAGCTAGTAGTTCACGGTCGTAGATGTCATAGTTGCATTCCACTTGACTGAAGGACTCCGAGTGGAATGCGATGGGATGTAGTTTCTGGTCCGGGCTGAACTGATTGAGTACAGCCCCAAGGGCAACGTTGGACACGTCGACCTCCAGTTCAAATGGTTTTGTGAGATCGAGGAATAGTAGCGTAGGTTCGCATTCAATGCAATGCTTAATATTGTTAAAGGTGTCTTGTTCTTTTTGTCCCCAATGCCACGACACGTCTTTATGGGTAAGGTCATGTAGGGGGCACGCGAGTGCAGAAAATCCGCAAATGAACCGCCAATAAAAGTTGCAAAAGCCGAGGAAGGTGCGTACTTCGCGGAGGTTCCTTGGGGCTGGCCATTCCCAGATGCCCCGTACTTTAATGGGGTCCATACGCAGGTTCCTGTAACCAATTATCAATCCGAGATACTCCACTTCTAATACTTTGAACTCACACTTCTCCAGTTTTATATAGAGGTCATGTTCCTCGCACAAGCGTAGAACTTCGTGCAGGACTGCGCGGTGATGGGGGTAGTCAAGGGGTGTAGCGATCAAGATGTCGTCCATATAGACGATCACTTCGTTGGTGAGGACGAGGGGTCAGAAAATTGCATCCATCATAGCTTGGAACGTAGAAGGGGAGTTCGTAAGTCTGAAGTACATGACAAGGGGTTCATACAGTCCCTGGTTGGTTTTGAACGTGGCTTTCCACTCGTCTTCCAGTTTGACTCGGACATTGTTGTATCCCCATTTAATGTCGAGCTTTGAGTATAAACGCGCGTCACGTATTCGGTTGATGAGTTCTGGGATAAGGGGAAGCGGGTAATGGTTGCAGACAGTGAGTTTGTTTAATCAGCGGTAGTCCTGGACGGGGCAGAGTTTGCCGTCTTTCTTTTTTATGAAGAAAAAGGGGGATGCGTATGGCAACTTGGACGGACAGATATACCCCTTTTCGAGTTGTTCGGTGAGGAAGGTGGTCTTCCTGTTCGTTTTGTGCGAGTGGGTAGACTTTGCAGTCTAATGAGGTGGGGGCGTTGGGTAGGAGGTCTATCGCATGGTCCCAGATGCGGGAAGGGGGAAATTGATGGGATGCTTCTTCACTGAAGATTTTACGATGGTGTCTGTACTCTTCTGGGACCATTTCTTCGAACATATGCTCTTTCCTCTTTGCTACCTCCTGCTGTGCTAATTCCGAGGCAGTTGTAGTCTTGCGTAAAAACGCAATCTGGGGCTCCTGCTCATCGTTCATGAGTTGCTCCCATGCCTCTTCGTCAAGTTCGTACGTCTCCAACACCCAAATGGAAGCTTCCATGGGTGTGGCTTCGTCTGACAACTGGAGGCTTGAGACCATGACCAGCTGGAACTCTTCATTCAGCATCACGTCTCCCCACTTGATCACCGGCTCAAAGGCCATGAACCAAGGGTATCCTAGGATCACTTTGTCCCTTCCTAGGTTAGTGACTAGGAAGCGAAGTGTCCTCTCCTCTTTTCCTGTTCATACAGTGAGGTCCATATATTGCGTAATGGCACCGTCCTGGTTACAGGTGCCATCCACGTTCCAAATGCGGATAGGGTGGGTGACATCTCTCGTCCCTATTTGGAGTCATTTTAGAAGGGAGGAGCATATGAAATTGTCAGTAGCTCCCGAGTTGATGAGGACTTGTCGTTCGGCCAACTGGGATTTGCATAGATTGGTATCTGCTAGTGTACACGTTCAAATTTAAAGCTCTAGCCCAGGCCGCTGGGTTCAAGTGTCGAGAAAATCCTCCCGTCCGAATAGCTTTTCTACCATGAGGTGAAGCGCCTTATGCGCATTGGTTTGTTCCGAGGTGTTGGTGTAGGCTTGTACAAACCAATCTCTGATGGTAGTCCATAAGACCTCGTTGTTGCGGTTAACTCCGGCCACGACTTGGTCGTCCAACCACTGTGCTTGTTCCGCCACCCAGTTTTTCACTAGCAGGCCTCGGATGTAGGATAGGAACGTCATGGCCCGTGAGGTGGGGACGGTGAGTTGATCGACGGTGGGGTTCATTCCTTTGTACAATTGAAACATGAGCAGAAAGGCTTTGCTCTTGTCTCTCACCCCCGTGAACTCGGGAGGGGGGTTTCCTCCAAGCCACCCATTGCCTCCAGGAGCCGGTGCTATTGGTGTGGCTCCTGCTGGCATGGCTCCACCGCCACTGCCACCGCCACCACCACCACCACCACCACCACTGCCACCAGATGGTACCGGGGCACCACCACTGGGCAGGTTTGGTGCTCCTCCTCCTGAACCTGATGCTCCGGAGGGTCCTCCTCCTCCTCCAGCTCCACCACTGGTGAGGGTCGTACTAGCTGAGGCTTGTTGGGTCTGAGACATGGTGTAGGTCTGAAAATATGTTGTCGGATCGGGTAGGTTTGTCATGGGTACAGGGATGCTGGGTGAATTGGAGTTGTCATTGACAGTGATGCCTTGAGTGTTTCGAGTTGTAAGGGGTTCAACACCAAGAGCCCGGGGTACTATGCTGATAGTGTACCACTGGCCCTTCTTTGCTGAGTAGTCGATATATGCCCACTGTCGTAGGTCTTCAAGGTAATGGACCTGTCAGTATTTTTGGGTGTTCAGGTGGAAGAGGAAGTAACCTTCCACTCCTTTGTGTTCTTTCCAGATGACTGCTCCTTGTACTTTGTCAGAAAGCTCATTGTCACTGTATTGGTCAACGTATTCCGCTTGGAACTGGGATTGGCTACGACTGTGAGTCGCCACTGTGGGAGACTTGACTTAATGTAACACCACCACAGGGGTGTTAGGTACAACGTGTACCTTGCTAAGTCAACAGGATCGGAAAGACATGAGTCGGTTAGGACTCAGTTCGGTGATGCACAAGTATCACTCAGCCTCCCTGGGACCGAGGATAATAGCAGGAAGGCAGGGCTCAAGTGCAAAGGCAAGCGAAAGTGTAGACTCAAGCGCAATGGCAAGTCGAGAGTCATTTGTGAGGCAAAGATGATGTGGTATTACACAAGAAGTCAAGTCTACTGTACAAGCTAGGTAGGGCGTGACTTATATACTAGTACAAGGTGTTTGCGATAAGCAAACACATGGTGCAATCGTGAGTCAAGAGTCCTAAAGCATGAACAAGGGGATGAGTCGAATACAGTACAAGGGAATCCCACGGGATGACGCGTGCCTCAGAAGTGGTCAGTGGATGAAACAGAGCATAAAACTGGCCATCATATCACCAAGGTGCAAGGTGCGAGATAGAAGCCAAGAAGCACATGGAATCAGATTGTATCATAAAAGTACAATGAACACATGAGACAAGATAAGGGAGACGCAAGAGAAAACACAATGAGGGGAAAATCATAACATAGTGGTTCTCATGCAGGGAGGGGGATCGATCACTCACTGCATGTCTTGAATACATATAGTCCTGCAGCTGCACTAGCGCTGCATCAATTCTTGCATCATCTTGAGGCCAAGCCTCGCATTGGCAGTCCCACCAAGGGTCTGTAGGGGTGCACGTAGAATCCACAATGGGGATGTCAGCGGTCAGGGACAGGTCACATGGCAAGTCATGTGCTGGTGAAGGTGGAACCGTAACACCTAGGGAAATGGCTGAGTGTTTATTCCTGATCCTTGCCCTTCAAATCAATCTGTAGTATTTTTGTTATTTTCTAGGTTTAAACATACCACCACAATTTGGTCATGATGCCAAGTTGCCATGACATGTCGTGATACCATGACATGGGATTAACACAGCGCTGCGACACCACAACTCTGACGCAGCACCACGACTCCTTAGTATTGATGTGGCACTGCAAGACCATGGTGTCGATGCAGTGCCACAACACAACAACACCAACGCAGTGCCGCAACACAATGACACCACGGCATCAACACAGCACGCAAGACCATGACTCCAACATGGTGCCATGAGACCACAGTGTTGACGTGGTCCTGCGAGACCATGGCATTGACATGGTCCTGTGAGACCACAATGTTGACGTGGTCCCACAAGACCATGGCATCGATGTGGTCCCACGACATGACAACACCATTGCAGTGCTGCAACACGACGACACCACAGCATCAATGCAGCATGCAAGACCATGATTCTGACACAGTGTTGACATGGTACCGCAAGACCATAGAGTTGATGCAGCACTGTGAGACCATGGTGTCAATGCCACGCTGCAAGACCATGACTCCAATGCCGAGCCGCGAGACCACAACTCCGACGCTGAGCCACAAGCCCACAGTGTTGACGCAGCACCACAAGCCCATGGTGTCAACACAGCTCTGTGAGACTACAACTTTGATGCAGCACCATGGCATCCGAGTCCACGGCTGGGCAAGGTCAATGGCGACAATAATGTACTAGTAGCCAGTAGTTTTACAGTACATTGTCAGTAGATAGCTAGATAATTTTATAAGTTGGTTGATATAAAGACTGGTCTCAACTGGTCTTTAGTCACTTGCAAGAATACTCAAAAAAAATGCAACCACAACCAGGCTTGCTCCCAAAGTCATGCAACCGCAACCACTGGTCTGGTTGCCCATTGGTCTGGTCCGGTGGGTTGACGGTCTTTTTTCGGTCCTATGGACTGGACCTTAAAACACTAAACAGGGATAATGGAAGCAGAAAATCATAACAACTTTAAATCACTGCATGCAGGTTACCCAGACCTGCGACATTCACTAAAGATTACCCATGCCAATCACTAGACAGCACACAGTTTGATACAATCACAAGCCCTTTTTGATTCCAAGACATGTCAACAAATTTGTATTATATTTTACTTTGAACCCATTTCTTCTCCACCTTCTAAGCCACCTGCAGAGCTGCTGTCTAAATCCCTCATCTCTACATCTTCTTTTTCACTTGGATAAGTGGCTGATGTTCTGCCACCTATCTCTTCAGGATTAAACATCTATACAAATGGTAAGCAAGATTTGCTCAACATATCACTTATACATACCATGTTAGTACCATTGAAGATATGTTCAATTGTAAGGTTTTCTCTAGGTGTTTCAGGGTCATAGTCCCAAATACCCAACTTCCTAGAGCCTCCACCAACATTATACAGTTTGATTGAGGTTTGAAAAAGATTGAAGAGGGTTTGGGCAGGAATTCTCTTGTCATTGATAAATGAATTGAGATACTCCCTGATATCTTCCTCTGGCATTGACCAATCCATGTATGGGATGCAGTGGGGAGATTCAGCCTTTTTGAGCTCATCAATAGAGTAAATGGGCTCTATTAACAAGCTATCAGTTAAAAAACTTCCTCATCAAGACAAAGTAGGGTGCTTACCTTGTGTAGCTTCACCAGCATAGCTCTCTTGAGTTTGTTGCTGTGCAGAAGGTGCTGGAGGGTCAAACTTGGCACGCTTACTAGCACCTCCTTCAGTTGACACTGGACGCTTTTTTGTGACTTCTAATGATAGCTGAGAATTGACAAGAAGAAAAAAATTATTACACTCACCTTTTTCTTGCCCTTCTTTATCACCCTCACCCTCAGACATATCTTTTTGCTGCTGAGCAACTATAAAAGCTAAGTGCATCCTTATAAAAGGGGAGGAGAAGCAAGCACCCACCTTTCTCAGCCTCCTCACCTCCTGCATGCTCTTCCTTATCCTCATCCATGGGCTCAGGTGCACCCTCTTGCTGGCAAGCTACTATAATAGCTAAGTATGCCCTCACACAAGAAAAAAAAAAGGCACTGACCTTCCTTACTCTTGCCCTTCTCACCTTCTTCATCTGCGCCCTCATCCTCAGATGTATCTTTGAAAGTCTCAGTGTGTCCTCATACAAGAAGAAGAAAGGAGACTTACCTTCCTTTTCCATCTCACCCTCAGGCTTTTTACCTCCTTCTTCATCCACCTGCTCTTTTTGATGCACTTCCTCTTCCTCTTCTATATCCTTAGGCTGACAAGATGCTATAAAAGCTGAGTGCACTTTATAAGCAAAGAAATAGCAAGCACTCACCTTTCTCACCCTCTTCATCCTCCTCAGACTCTTCCTCCCCACCTTTGTCACTCTTGTCGTCCTCCTTATCACTTTGGTCAGACTCAGGCTCAGGCTCAGATGCTTTGTTTTCTATAAATTTAAGTACAAACTCTCTAATAAGATAAACAACTCACCTTTTGCTAGCTCATCCTCCTCAGGCTCATCACTAGAGAAGATTGGTGTTGCACGTCGCTTACGTTGCTTCTGTTGAGGGGCCACCTTGGCAGATGTAGATGTTTTGTGCTGTAGTTGCCCAATATATGATCTTGCCTTTTTTTGAGAAGTAGCTAGGCTTGGGGAAGAAGGCTTTGGAGATGAAGCTAAGTCAAGGGTGGCAGGCTTTTGTCTGCTAGTAGAAGGCAAAGGTGAAGTTTGACGATGTGGAGAAGAGGGACAAGAAGACAATGGGGAAGGAGGCATGGGAATCTCTAGCTTCTGCAAATCAGCAACAATCCCACAGGGCAATTCAGAACTACAGCCCAAGACATCTTTGAGAAGGTGATGCCATTGAGTGCAAGAGGAGACTGCCTCAGAGAGAGAAACCATAAAGTCCTTGTAAGGTTCAGGGTTAATTGAATAGGTAGCTGAAAGTTTTGTTGACCCAACACCCAGAAGGCAGAATGGTTTGTCACTTTCACACTGAGAGGGAAGCTTGAGTGTGAAGCGCTGACTCCATATGAAGGAGACAACCTAGAAGAGGAATCATAAGACAAAGGACAGAGGCATATCACAAGGCATACCTCAGACACCTTGTCTTGTACAACTCCTTTGTCATCTTTGATTAGACAGTAGTGAGTATTGTCCTCAAAGTCATGTGACCCCACAAATTTGTTGTAGATGTAATTGCGTAGAACCCCCTCAGGGCAGGAATTCCAGTGAACATGAGTATGGCAAGTTGCACCCTTCTTTTGTTTGAGGTCATTATCTAGAACAGTAGCTCTGTTCCAGATATGCCCATCATCAGACAAAAGCACAGCCAGCTAATGGGTTTAATGTTAAAATAATCTTTTGCTTGTTTAACACATGAGACGCACCACTCTGAAGCAATCAGCTGCAATTATAAAGTCTTTTTTCGACCCAATGAGTGCATTATAGCTCAAATGCTGGTTTTTAGCAAGTCAGTATTGATAAAAAGCAGCTCAAAGCACCATTTACCTTGAAATCAAACCAATGTTCTTGAAACTCTTCGGCTTTCTGTAGCCAGGCTTTAAGATCAAACTTGGGCCACCTGTCCACATGTAATCTTCTGCTAGAGTATGCCTTAGAGAGGTCATTTAACAAGCCCTTAGATGGGCCACCCCCTTCTGGAGTTTTAAAGTCTTTGACAACCTCAAAGATGTCACGAAATAGCAGCGCCAAGAACTATGCTCTATCATTAGCAAAAGCCTAATACAAGTTTAGAAAAGGACTTACAGGTAACCATTCCACTTTATGGAACAAGCACTCTAAGCTTGCCACTGTGATAAAGAAGTTTTGACCAAAGGAGTTGTCATTGAGTTTAATGAGGGCCTCCAGCAAGGCGTGATCCAAGAATATTTTGCAGGCAGCCCAACCTGCTACAAAACGTCTATCTGAAGCTCCAGTCTTGTTTGATGATTGAGCCTTTGGTGTCTGAGATATCTGAAAAATTACATGAAGCTCTGCCTTCATTTTCCGACCTAGGTCATGGTGGAAGTCAAGGTCATGAAATTGAGAGAGAGCACCACTGATTGCAGCCCATGAGGTGCGCATAACACATTGACCCAAGCTATGAATATCTGCCTCCTTTTTGACAGTGGGAAGGTTGTCACGAACAGCCAGTCCAAAAAGTCGATGACGTTCGGGGTCACTAGGATCTATAAAATATTTAGTACAGTTATAAATACACCTGGTTACACATACCTGAATGATACAGGTTCACAGCAAGACAGCCTGGATGAAGGAAACCTTGAGGGAGCTTGGCCTCCTCCATTACTTGACAGTAAGCCCTGTAGCGATGTTGGCCTTTGACAATGATATAAAATGTATCAGAAAGATCTAGCACAAGCATGTCCTCCAGCAAACTTGTAGTGAGCTTGCTTTGATCTTGCTCCTTTATCCATTGTTCCACCTTGTCCTTATCACCTATGTCCACAATGCACTCTAGTGGGTCATGAGTGCGTAAGTCAACATCATTGGAGTACATTGGCATAATGTCTTTGGCATGATCAGGATCAAGTTGGCGCTGAAGGCTGGGGTCCACTTTCAAAGACTCAGTTGGGATGAGCACATGGCCAATATAGAACTTTTGATCCCGCAAAGTAGAGTAGTAACTGGAATCAATGAGCAAAGCAGTAGAAGAAGGGGCAGGGGGAGCAGTAGAAGGCCCAGCAGCAGAGGGTGCAGAAGTAGAAGACATTGTTGGCAAGGTTCCTAAAAAAAATCAGTATTTTTTTCGGAATTTATGAGCATTTTTACATCAATAGGATAAAAGATACTCACTTTTGTGTGGTTATAGGGCAGGGATTGGCCAAAAAAAAATCCGATATTTTTCGCAATTTAATTGTAACTCATTAGCACTGAGGAATGCTTAGATTATGAGAGAGACTCACTGTGTTGCACCGATGTAGCTTATATAAGCGTGTTTCCTTTTTTGGGTGAACTGTAAATTTTTTCGAAAATGGTCATCTAGTGAAAAACTCACCTTTTGCCGTGCTAGGGGCTCTTAGATGATGAAAAATCTTAGATAAGGTTAGAAATGTTCAGCTATAGGCTGTCAAGAAGTTATTTAGAATGGATGGTTAGAAATGACAGAGCAAGGCACGAACCTTGATGGGAGATGAGGTAAAAGAAGCGACGCGTCGGAGATTACCGTTTTATAGGCGCTTTAAATGATCACGTGACCTTTCCATGCATGGAAAGGCCTCAGGCTTGCAACTGGGCGAGTTGTGCAATAGACTTCTGTATGACTGCGCACTGACGGACCCGCAGCGAGTCGACGTGATCATTCGCTATGTAGACCCCTCGCTTCGTGACTTCTGGAGATCGCTCAGTGGATATCACTCGCGCGACTGGCACCTCTTCCGACAATCCCTCGTCAACATCTTCGGAAATACCACCCCACGGCACCAGGTCATGAGGCAGAAGCTGCACAGCTGTATTCAAGAGACTTCCAGAACGCGAATGCACTGCGAAGACGACGTGCTACGGTACTACAGACAGTTCATCTGCTTCGGTCTTCCTCTAGTCCACGCTGGTCACCTGTCGAAAGAAGGAAGAACGCGACGTTGCGTTTTGGTACGGATTCCACCCGGAGGATCGTGAAGCCATTCAACCTCGTCTTCTCAACAAGAACCCCTTCCAGCTGCCCGACGTTCCCTTCCATTTCGAAGACGTTTTCCGTTGCGCGCGTGCAGCGTTTGCATACGACGATTACTTCCCGTCGCCCTGGTCGCATGCGAAGCAGGTCGAGCCCCCGAGCCTTAGACGCGAGCAGCCCGTTGTTGAGCCCGCCCCTCGAGACGCCTACAGTTTCCGAGCAGTGACACGCGTTGTCGTCTCGAACGCTGAGACGACGACCATCCCAGACGAACTTCCTCCATCTTCACAGTCGCATGACATTCAGCTCTCTTCTTCGTCTTCGCCCTCTGTCTCGGAATCTCAGCACACGCAAGCGCCTTCGGTGACGCTCGATCAACCCGAGCCCACGTACACGTTGTCGTCCACGTTGCTCCCCTCGTCCTCATTTGCTACTCAGTCACATACCCCGTCACTTGTATATTCGGCTACTGACAACGACCCCATCTTCGCGTCCACGTTTCCGATCACCACGTCCACGTTGCTACCCTCAGTCTCTCCTAACCTGTCTCATTCTCACTCACTCGCACACTCGGCTGCCAAAGAAATCCCCGAGATCTTGTCCACATTCCCCTCGCCTTCGACCACGCCTGCACTACTTTCCATCCTGACGTCTGATTTCGAGTACCTGCCCTCGGCGACGGTCGATCAGCCCGAGCCCGCACCCACGTTGTCGTCCACACCCCCTTCTCCGTCTTCGGTTTCATCCACGTTCCTGCACCCTCCTGTCAGTATGCGATCGGAAATGAACAATCAGCCCAAGTCCGAGCACGAGGCCACGTCTACGTCTAGTATCCGACCTGTGATGTCTGCCTTCGCGTCCATGCTCCCTTCTTTGTCTCCGACATCGTCCACGTTCCTATCCTCCCCGGTGACATCGGCAACACATTGTCAGCACGAGTCCGAGCCCGCGTCGGTGTCTGAAATTCCAGTCTCGAAGCTCGATCCATCCCTACACGCGCTCAGGCTATCGCTCCCTCACCATTCGTCTTCGCCCCCAGGCCTGTCTCTGCGTCTTTGTGACCTCCCTGCGAATCTTACACTATCGCCCTCGAAGTTTGACTTACCCCCCGACCTCTCTGCGTCTAGCGATTTGTCATCGGCGTCGCCACCTCCTCTCGTGCTTGGCGATCTCGAGCTTGAGTTTTTCCCTACCCCTTTGTCTACTGTCGAAATCGTGCCGCTGAGTTCACTGGAGATGTTCGAGTCCATGTCGTCGCTACATGAACCCTTTCCCATCCTGCCCGCGCCACTCGGATTGATGACTGTTCCCATTTCGCCCCATTTGACGCCATCGCAACGACCTCCCGGAGTCACGTTGATCGGCTCGGCTTCTTCCATTCCCGAAGTTACACCTTCCTTTGCCTCGTCAATCCCTCGACTCGGATGGAAATCCCCGCAAGTCTACGAAGTCCCGTCGATCAAGCCGCCGGCGCTCGCCCCTCATCCCAGTCTCTTCCACTCCTCAGGCTCGCCTTGACGTACTCCTGCTCGTTTCGGCTTCGCACTCGCTCTCGTCACTGTGGCAGTTCTAGCTTCGATACTCAACATTTCGGCAATCGTTTCCACCTTCGCGCGCAAGTTTCAGAGCAAGATTGAAGACATCGGCAACAGTCAGACTCGGTTCGGTTCATCCAACACCCTCGTCCATCGGCTTCGACTCGGACAACTCACGACCCGCGGCACCCGCCTCGTTTTCGACCCCGGAGGCCAGTCTCAAGTTCAACCATTCAAGTTTTCAGCACATGAAGACGTTCGCAAGCGCAAGTCAAAGACACCCAACGGCCTTCATCACATGCACGACACCAGCCTTCCCATTCCCGTTCCAACCGACTATCTCACAGATTTCGACCCCGGAGGTGTAGTGTTCGAGTCAGAGCCGGTTCACGAGGGCTCGGCGACGCCTGATGAAGACGCGAGGTGATGTTTTTCTTCACGCATGATGTTACCCTTCCAGTTATTGTTTTGGCTCGCGTTTTCTTTGTTTTCGACGTCGAAACCCGATTTTTTTCTTAGATGTAGCTTGACCGGGGACTAGTGGTTTACAAGGCCTGGCCTGAAGCCCTAAAGCCTGGGTAGCCAAGCCCTCAAAGCCTGAGCCCAGCTGAGCCCTTGCATCCAGCTTTAGAGGGCCTACAGCTCAGCTTGGGCTATAGAAAGCCTGAGCCAGGCCCTTGAGCCCGGGCTTTCAGTAGCTAGATTTGTCATTATTGAGATTTGTACATGTGACACCTAAAAAGGTAATGGAATAATGAATAAGGTGCTGTACTTGCTAGTGATTGGCTCGGGTCACCCCCGGGTATTTTTGGAGCAACCTGTACCTGTGATGAGGGGTATGGGTTTTCTCGGGTTCAGGTGCGGATTCAGACGGTCACTTGGGTACGAAAACCCGTGCGGGTTTTCGGGTCATGTGTGGGTGTACACATACACATCAAATTTATTGATCTTATATACACTACTACAGGTACTACAGGGAATATGAACTTGACTGGGAATCGCGTGTGAAGGACGACATGGCAAGTTGACAGGTGGTGTCGAAACGGCGCCGATGGGGTAGGGTCGAGGCGGGGTGAACGGGTAGGTGGCACCGGCGTCGAAGTGGCGGTGGGGGCTGTGTCGAGATGGCGCCAGTGCGAGTCGAGGTGCGCAGTGCTGGTGGAAGTGTCGTAGCGGGGTCGGGTGGGCGTGGCGGCCGTGTCGAGGTGGCGGGGTCGAGGTGGTGGTCGACGGTCGTGGCCGGGTCGGTGGGGTCGAGGGGTGTCGCGGCAATGTCGAGGTGGCAGGGTCAGGGTCGGGGAGCAGTGCGTGCGGGTGCGGGTGTGGTGGTGTTGAGGTTGCGGCGAAGGCGTTCCGCTCGCAGGAGTGGGAGGTCCTGCCCGGTTGAAATGAGTAAGAAGAAAAATGTGAAAAAATAAAACTCATCTGAGTGGGGCCAAGTGCCGCAAGACGGCGACAACGGGATGGCCTGCATACACATGCGTGAGCGACAGGTTGAGGGTGGGAGCAACAGGTGCGACGGGTTGGGCGCTCGCATGCCGTGAGGTGTGAAGGTGGTGGGAGGAGGCCGTTGCAAAGGCGATGACGAGGCTGTCCTGCAGCCTACACTAACCAGTCAGAGATGAACAAGAAAAAGAAATAAGCAAAAAACTTGCTTCGTACTATTTGCGTCTTCGGAAGTTGTGTGAGGGAAAGGGAGAGGGTGGACGTCGTCGTCAGATGCCGACAAGGATGCCGAGGGACCGTTTGCGAGGTGTTTGGTGTCGGTGATGTGGGTTTGACAAAGGAAGGGTGAGCCAGGGAGAAGGAGGGGGAGAGGAAGAGCGTGTGTATGTACGAGGTGATGGGGGGAAAAGCGATGTTGATGGCGTACGAGTGTATGCACATTACCCGCGGGAACCCGTGTACGGGTACGGGTTTGAATACTTGCCGAGGCACGTGTCCATCGCTCAACTTGGACTTGAGTAGTTCGCCCCGACGGGAACGCCTTCACGAATCACGATATGACCAACACTGCCGCGGGCAGACTCCCGTTTGTGAAATTGTGAGTTCCGCTTTAGCCTGGCCATGGTTCAACAGGGGTCTCGCTCACTCGCTACTTCAGAATTTCCTCTCCCCACAAATCCGTATCCAACATCCGTCCTCGAGCAAGATCCCGACTCGACCGAAGCGAGGAAGGCGCTCGATGAGACATTCGCCTTCATTAGTAAGCGCGATAGTGAAGAGGACGAGTCCGTCGCGGAGGTTGTCGTTGGCCCGTCGCTCACCGATCCAGGGAAGGTGTTCGAGTCCGTATTGGACTCGAGTGATTGAAATCACTGGGGAAGTGGTTTTCCCTGCCAGTATTACAATCGCGACGGCTGCACACGAGGTGTCGAGTGCGAGTTTTCGCACGCACTGGACTACAAGAGTGTGCGTGATCGCCTGTGCGTATTTCCGACCTTCTGCCGGTGTAGGAGAACGCTGACTTTGGACGTTGGCTAGCTCGCGCAACGTTTGTGTGTACTTTTTACGGACTGCAGATCTGGTAGTTGCGCCTAGTCCTGTTACCAATAACTTACCATGCTTGTGCGGTGGCGGGTGGATAACAAAGCCTTTCATGAGCCCCTCCAAACCGTGACCCTGGTCCCCGACGTCTTCTCTCAATGTCGTTCACACCTCAAGGTCCTCAACGCGTAGTATTTGAGAGTAATGCTGAACTGGGTCGTGATCTTTTTTCTCTTCGTTTTTCCAGTGCTTTACCCAGGGTGCTCTCCAGCCCTTGGCCCCTCAGCGCCGACAACAGCTTGGGCCTGTTCTCCGTCCTCACCTCATTACGGCTAACCAACTGTACAGTTTTTCAGCCACCATGATCAAAAAGGAACATCGGACCCAAGCACAAGGTAACTTTGATGGCGAAGGCCACTCTGTCAGCAGACTCACCAGTGGAGTCAGCACCGCCAGCGCCTCGTTCAAAGCGGACACAATATCCGTCGAGCAAAGTCATTGACCCAGCAAACGTTGCAGACGCTGAGTTACGCTCTCATAAAGATGCTATCAATGCAAGACGTCTGGCTGCCGCTGCTGAGGCTGCTAGAGGCCAAGATACAAGTCATACGATAAGATCAAGATCAGAAATGTCTGGACTGGATAACCAATCACTGGCACCGACGCGGACGCCACAAACGACTGTAGCCTCATCACCAGAACCGCCCACAACTTCAAAGCGTGCCAACCTAACAATAGAGTCTGATGGTGACTCGGGCGATCACAACCTGATTAGACATCGTACGTTGTATGTTGTTTGGGCCGTCTACGATAACTGATTACTGAAGCTTAGGGAGCAAAAAATCACGGAACTCAATCGTGGTCGACAAAAGCGACAAGGAAAGACATGACGCATCACAGACCCGGAAGTTACCAAAGCCAGGTAAGCTGTTGTGATTCGGATCATAGACCGACCACTTACGGTCCCTAATCTTTCACCAGGTAGCAAAGATGCACTTCGACGATCGGATGCGGTCGACGAAGATGGTTTTCCTCGTCGATGTGGATGTTCAGTCAATTTCTGATGCCCCCAAAGTATCACTGAAGGATCGAAGCCGCGATGTTGATCATTTCTTCACACTGGCTTTTGTCAAGAAAGATAAAAATTACCGTAACTGTCGCACATGCTCGTGAGTGTTTATATTATCATGGAAACGATTCCTTCGTTGACTTGTGCCTGGATTTTCAGTAGGAAATCTCTAGACCATCCGGTGTCTCTTGTTGCGGATGTGACCACCTGCCGGCGACACATGGAATCATTTCACAAAGTACGCTTATCCTCCCTCAAATTTCTGCGTCATTAAGCGCTTCATTCTACTGTAGGGGTTGTATCTCAAGTGGGCCGCTGAAAATGACTTCCAATCTATGTTACCGAAGGATGCCAAAAATCGTTGTCAGGCGGCTAAGATGGACACCCAACAACGACTCGATTCCCACCTTGAAGAGAAGCTACCTAGGGAAAGAGTAATACCATACACAGACGAGCTATTTTGCGAAGCGGCAGTAGAGTGGCTGGTATCGACTGACCAGGTGAGTGGCACTTCTATCATCCAGTAATACCCGTACAACTTTCATTACAGCCGATCCAAGCATTTAATCACCCATCATTCCAAAAGATGATCCACACTGCTGCACGGGCAACAAGTGGTGTCAAGATTCCCGATGGCCGTCGAACTCGCCAAGCAATCATCGACACCTTCAAGATGCAGCTGGTCGCACTGCGTAAGAGACTTACAGTACACTAGTCCTATTCGACTGTATTCTCGGACCTCGGCTCACTGATCAATGCCCATAGAGTGACGGCAAAGTTAGCTTGACCTGTGACGCGTGGCAGGCCTCAAATACCGATGGCTACTTTGTGGTTACTGGCTCCTGGGTAGAGGAGATAAATGGCTGATGGGAACTTCAGGACCACAATTCTTGGATTTACGCAGCTGAACAATGCGCATAACGGAGAAAGACTTGGTCAGGCCTTGTTCAAGATTGTCGCGCGCTTGGGAATCGCGCATAAGGTATGTCACACTTGTAAATCCTGTACCAACCCTCATGCATGGGCATAGATCGGCCATGTAACTTGCGACAACGCCTCAAACAACAACACCATGCTCCAAGAGTTTGCGAATCATGTCCACGCGCAGACAGGACGGATATTTGATCCCAAAGCCAATCGCATTCGGTACATGTGTCACCTCTGCTCCGTCTTCTATCCCTAACCAGTATGGTTCCTAGATGTCTGGCCCATATCATCAACCTCGCAACACAGGCATTTATCTCAAAGCATAGCAAATCGAAGCACTACAATCCAACTGAGCCCGACGCTGACCTCATAGGTGACAGTGGGCGTGATGTAGTAGGCCTTGTGCGGGCCATTAGCATCAAGGTAACCTATACACTTTCACCGGGACCCAGTTTCTGATGACTTCTATCTAGGCACGTTCGTCAGCAAAACGCAAACAGGTTTTCGCAGACCTTCAGCTACACGCCGAGATGAAGCCAATACGTCAAATGTTGATCGACATGCCTGTTCGCTGGTCATCAACATATGTCATGACTTCACGGGCTGAGTCAATGGGTGATGTGCGCTGACTGTTATCACGCTCTTTGTATCGACTGATGACTAGCAACAGACCATCATCAATACTTTTGTGTATGAAATCGGAAGGGACGAGAAAGACCTTGGGAAGCGTGAAAAAATAGATCGTCTACGGCTTGATACCGAGGAGTGGGAAGAACTAAAACTATTCAATGACCTGCTTGCGGTAAGCCAGGACTCCTTATGTCTTCATCATTGCTGATTGTTTGTCACATTTAGCATGCGGACAATGCCCAACATGCATTCTCGTCGGATCAAACACCTACCCTGCACCTCACGCTACCCGCACTTGAAGCACTACATAAGGCTTGGAGTTCTCGGCGTAGTCGTGTGAAGTATCAGGGCTTCATTGCTGCCCTGGATGCAGCCTTGGCAAAAATTGAAGAGTACTATGACCGAACTGCAGAGTCTGAAGCGTACACTTTTGCCATGCGTGTGTATCAATACTAGCCAAGTCTTTCTTCACGCTAAGTCGCTAACATATGTGTATCACAGTTCTCGATCCCTCAGGAAAGATAGAGCACATTCGAAGATATTGGGGCATCGACAAACTCAACAAAATACTTGTTGACGCCAAAGTAGTTGTAAGTTCCACCTTCATATCCGACAAAGATGGTTTAACTAAGTAACAACCAGTATAAGGAGTGTTATACGGAGATGTACACAGGTCGCGGTAACCCAGCTCCAGTGCCACATCAAGTGGGAAGTTCGACAGCACGCAAAATTGGAATCTTACTGCGGGAGCTTTCGGACGATGAAGACTCAGAGGACCCAGAAACTCACGCACAGGATGCTTCTGCTGACCTGAATGACGCATGGCTAGAGGACTTCAATGGTTACCTCCATTCAAGGGACCAACTCGGAACCATGTCAATTGTCGAATGGTGGGGGGTATGTTTACATGTTTGGTACCATAGACTCAGATAATGTACTGACGACAATGTATCAGTGGAATTCGACTCGATACCCGGTCTGGGCCTCCTTGGCCCGAGACTATCTTCCCATCATGGCATCATCGGTTTCTAGCGAGCGCGCATTTTCGTCGGCTGGAATAACCATCAGCAAACTGCCGGAGTAGACTGAAACCTGACATTGTTGAGGCTCTGCAGTTCCTCAAGTGCATGTACCGTTGTGATCTGATCTTCCGAGAAGAACCAAGCACATATTCTGAGCCAGAGGTTGGAGTGGCAAGCAAGGACCATGCTGAGGGAGATGCAGACGGTGGAGGTTGGGACACTTTGGTTGAAGACCTTGAGGAGGACAAGGACTATCAAGATTTCGAGGATGAGGATGTCTTTGTTCAGAGTATCGAGTAGGCTGTACTGTAGGTATAATCTGCGTGAACTTAGCAAAAATTGGTGTCACCTACTACCTTAAGCCTTGGCCTGGGCCCGAGCCAAGCCCGAGCCACGCTCAAGCCCTTTACCTGGGCTCAGCTCAATATCTACTGAGGCCCAAGCCCTACTAAGCTGAGCCTAAGCCCGGGCTTTTGAGCCAAGCCGGGCCCTGTAAACCACTACCGGGGACGGTCAAGATTTTGACCCCCCAGGAGGTGTAACGGTAGCTCGGCCTCTGAGCCCGAAATCGTTCATATTTGCACACTCGATCACATCGGCCACACTGGCCCTTTGTCTACGCCTTTTATCTTACCCTTTTTCCTTTCCTCTTTTACCTTAGCTCTAGAGCTACTCCTCCTGTATTTAAACTGCCACTCTTAGGCTCTAGGAGGACATCTGACCACATCTGATCCCATTGGATGAAATAGCAGCGCTCGGTCGCCTTGTTTTCCCCCTCTCTCAGCGTGATTGTCCCGGAAGTCAGGCCCAAACGCGGGCACTTGAAGGACAATTCTCGCTACCTCTTCCCCATTCTTTTCTGGCTGCTCCTCTTCTCCCCCTTCATCCTTAGCCACCCTCTGCCCACGAATTCTCATGCACGCGCTATCGAGCATGTTCATCGTGGTCGTCATTGCATCCTCATCAGTTGTTTTCACATCCTTATCGCCACCTTTGTCACTTCCTACCGAGGTCATCACCCAGTGACAGGCCGAGAGTTGTCTGTGGCAAAGAACCAGATGAATTGGTAAGACAAAGAAGAGTCGCCACCATCGTCATTAGTCACCTGGTAGTGGTCGTTGCCTGTCCGCGCCGCCACCCCTCGGAGTTGATGGCCTGGTTGTCCAGGTCCAGGTTGTTTGCGACTGCGTTTGGGCCGTCGCAGTTGGGATCGCTTGGGGCTGATGTAAATACCCACCCCGCTCGTGTCTGGCATCGTCGTTGGAGTGCCGGGACTCCCTTAGGCTCAGGAGGCACAAGGCAATGGAAGACCCATCAGGCAATGGAAGGCGTGCTCATCCACTGACTAGCACCCATGGAGCGCATTCTGCTGAACTCGTGCTCTTCAGCATCCTCGTCTTCTACTGTTGCACCCAGTGCATCCCAAACTGTACCCCGCTCCTGTTTGACGTGATAGGAATTACAAAGACGCGATGAAGCAATGCATACGGACCTCAATGATGTACGTCGTTCGGATCTGAGCTGTGTTGCTAACCTGATTGTCCTTCTGCATTGCAGAATCGGTCATCACACATGTCACTGACCAAATGTGCGGCTCCATTGTAATTGACTGGGTGGGAAACCACACAGGAGGAAGATATGGCGATCGATCGCCGATTTATTCAGGAGGTGGGATGGAGTGTAAAAACAGGAGCACGCGGGTACCCCGAAATAGAAAGGAATGAGGTGTAGGTACGGTGGTATTCTGTGGGGGTGGAGAAGAAAAAGAAACAGGCCAAGTAGAAAAGAGGGTAGGTAACCAGATGCTGCAAGAATGTGAGAGTGGGAAAGAGACAATACGAGACGACGATGTCCTCACTGTTGCTGCGGTCATGACCATCGCCTCATGGTGGTCATAGCATATGCCGTTGTCATTGCTCCCCACTGTTGACGTGGTCGCCATTGTCACCATCACCGTCGTGCCCAGGATGTCGGGAGTGACAGAAGTGCACTAGGATAGGTGTCTCAACAGAGCTCAGCTGTAGGGCATAAGCTCTTGCAAAAGCTGGTTCGAATGACCGAGTATACTGCTCTGTACCTGGTGTCGTAAATCAGTGAGGTCGTTCCAAGGCCATGACGATAGTCTTGACGTGGCGCAGGAGAGGGATGCCACTCATGACGCGTTCTGTTCTCGAAAACCTCAAGTCAATGTAGGGATGGAGAATTCTCTGTGGCGAAGAACCAGATGAAGTTATAAAACGAAGTTCGATTTGAAACAAAAAATGGTAACGTAGTGGGTGTTACGATTTTACCTGTTGACTTGGTTATACGATTACGATATGTTCCCATGCTTCGCGTGTTTCGACTCTCATCTTGCGCCGTGTGCCTCAGCGATAGGGTTGGTCGTTTTACGTTCCTTTCTGTCCGCCGATCATTTCTGAGGGGTGCATGACCCCGCGGAATCTATCTGTACTATATGCGGTCTTTCCCTTGTTCACACTTTAGGACCCTTGACTCACGATCGCGCCATATGTTTGCTCCTCGCAAACATCCTGTACTAGTATATAAGTCGCGCCCTACCTAGCTTGTACGGTAGACTTGACTTCTTGTGTAATACCACATCGTCTTTGCCTCACGAACGACCTTCGACTCGCCCTTGCACTTGAGTCAACGCTTTCGCTCGCCTTTACGCTTGAGCCCTGCCTATCTACTATTATCCTTGGTTCCAGGGAAACCAAGCGATACTTGTGCATCATCGAACTGAGCCTTAACCGGCTCGCGCTTTTCCGATCCCGTGTGACTTGGTGCGGTACACGTCGTACCTAATGCCCCTGTGGTGGCGTTACAGTGGGGATGCCCCCAACGTGATCGTCGTTATTGCCATTGTCTTCGTCACTTTGTTGTCACCGTTGTCGCCTGTTGACGATGATGATGATGACAACAACTGTCATCATCTCGTAACGACCGTCGCCCATCCACACCCCATGGCTGATGGCGTGATGGTCACCATCAAAGTTGGGATCGAGCGGGACCAGTGTTGGAAGCTCACAGCTGTGGCTGGCGTTGTGGTGAAGAAGCTTGGGAGATAGACAAGCCTGCTAAGGAGAAGACCATCATGAAATGAAAGAAAATATGGGGGAACGATCATGCTCACCAACCACCAATGGAACACGCTCCAAATCTGTGCTCTTTGGTGACCTCGTCTTCTACTGTCGCTGTTACGTTTTCGCCTTCACCTGACCCTCGAACACCCCTCGCGAAGACCCCGAACACCGTTGGACAACACATGCAAGTACGATTCGGCAAAGACGGTGCAACCACCACCAAGATTATGCATTGCATTCCCACTGCTAAGTCACATGACTCTGGTCACGTGATCATCCAAGCTAACCAACTCTACGAAATGCGCACGTGATCTTAGCGCCCGCCTGTCACGTGACCCTGGCACGTGACCTGGCTAGACTCGCACCAGAAGGGCCCAGATGAGCTTGTGCCTGGACCAGCCTAGACTGCCTCATGTTTGATGACTCGTACGCTCCCATCAATTGTGCCTTGATTCTGATACGATAGCGCGTTCCCATTGGTCCCCTCATCCTGACTGTATGCCTCGTTCCCTTATCTCTGACTCATACCTTTGCGCCCTACTGCCATTGGTCGATTGTTATCTCTGACTCGTTGTGACTCATTCCTAGGATCCCCTTACTAGAGTTTCGGAGTTCCAAGCTGGGGTTCAAACCTCCTTGGACTTGTATAAGTAGATGGGCTTATGGTCGCTGAAGACCTAAGCTTGACTTCTTGGACTATACCACCCATTGTACCTGCCTTTACTTGGCTGCCTGCCAATAGAGTGCTGTTTGTGCCTTTGGTGCCTATCATCCTCGTTTGTCCTTAGCTGGTCTGTGCTGCCTGCCAGGCGTCCTCTCCCTTCTCCCCTTATCTCTCCTGTCGAAGTGTGCCGTCCGCCACTAAGACTTGTACCATCCTCATAACTTCGAGCTGCCTGCCGAAGCCTTCCTTCAATACATCGCCTTTCTCCTTGCTCATATTCTCTGGGCAACCCTACTACGCCTTACTTGCGAGCTGATCGCCGCCCGAGTACGTGACTTCGACATCTCTCGTGATCATTAGGTTGCCGCCTTTCCCTAGGACCCGATAAGGACCGCGTCGCTAGAAGAACGCCCGGTGGAGCGTTACAGTCGCACCCCAGTGTCATCCAACTGTACACCGCTCTTGATCAAAATGAGAAAGACGTGACAAAGCGGGGAATGCGTATGAACCTTCATTCGACTCTACAGTACCTCCGGTCTGTCCCTACCCTCTTTTGCTCACTAGTCAGTACCCCCCTTGATCCTGATCATGAGACCCCTTACAAGTTCGAATGCCAAAGAGAGTGCATCTGATTGAGGAATTCCTCAATATGGTCGACAGAGACGGATGGCGGAAGTAGGTCAGCATCATTGTTGCAAATAAAAATGTACTTGTCCTTCTGCAACGCGGGTGGTCACCACACAAAAGCCAGGAATGGGAGACGCAATCAATTTGAGAGGGTGACACGATGAAGCGAGATGAAGACATACCTTAGTTGGTCCTGGTTTGAGGGGATGGCCAGATGCATAGCCTACAATTGTTTTCGGTTGACTTCGCAATGGGAGGAGTTGACTGGGCTTGGAATCCACACAGGAGTAAAATGGCGATAGATTGCCAATTTATTCAGGGGGTGTAAAAATAGGAGCGGCGAGTCCCCGCATGACAGGTGAGTAGGAACTCCTATAGAAAGGAGGAAACTAGGAGTGGTGGGTTCCGACGAGAGCTTAAAACGGGCGGGAGCATGAGGAAATGAAATGATCATGTGACCTCTCCATGCATGGAAGAGTCACGTGGACCTGACCGCGAGGTACTATTCATGCGCAAGCGATGTAGGTATGAAACCAGTGCATGTGAGCTAGGTGGGGTGATTGTGCAGGGGTTAGGGGGAAGAAAAAGAGACAGACACCAAGTAGAAAAGAGAGTAACCAGATGCCGCAAGAACATGAGAGTGCGGAAGAGATGATACGCCACGGAGACGACGATGTCCCACGTTGCTGCAGCCTGGCCATTGCCTCGTGGTGGTCGTGGTCATACCACCATTTCGTCGTGACCAGGATGTTGGCCGACAGAAGTGTACTAGGATTTGCCGTGTAGATCAGAAGATCTTGTGAAAGCTGGTTCAGAGAACGACCAAGCATACTGCTCTGTACCTAGTGTCGTAAATCAGCGAGGCCATTCCAAGACCATGACAATAGTCATGGCGTGGGAGAGGGATGCCACTTGCGACGTGTTCCGTTCTCGACCACAAGTCGATGTAGGGATGGTGAGAAGAGAATTCTCTGTGGCAAAGAACCAGATGCCAGTGAGTTGTAAAAAAAGAGGAGAATTTAAAACAAAAAAACGCAATGTGTGGATGCCCCCAACGTGATCATGGTTGTGGACGTGCTATCGTGTTGTTGTTGTTGTTATCATTGTCTTTGTCACTTCGTTGTTGTGGTCGTCGCCTCGCCGTTGACGTCTGTCATCACCTTGTAATGATCATCACCCATATCAACATCCCAGGGTTGATGGGATGGTAGTGGTCCAGGTCTAGGTTGCGTCTAGGCCGTCACAGTCGGGAACGTGCAGGGCCGAGGTGGGAAGTTCACACCTCTCGTGGCTGTGCAACTTGCAAAGGCTTCGGGGATATGACGAGCCTGCTGAGGGTAGAAGACCCATCAGGGAATGAAATGAAGTATGAAGGAACGATTGTGCTCACCCAAGTATCCACGGAGCTCTCCGGCGTCCTTGACTTCTACTGTTGCACCCATCCCAAACTATACGCCGCTCTAGTGCAATGATCGAAATGAGACACGACAAAGCGAGGAATGCGTGCGAACCTCATTGGCATACATGAGACCCCCTACAAGTTCGAATGTGCGTGCATCTGACCGAGGAACTCCTCAATAGTGGCTGATGGAGATGGATGACGGAAGAGGGTTTGGCGCTCCTGTAAAACCGCATCAGATCGAATTCCTCGATATGAATGGACGGATGGCGAAAGCAGGTCAACATCTACACATCTCAAAACCATTTGTTGCAACAAAACATACCTCTTGGGAAATCTCCGAGACGGAAGCATGAGATGGAAGCGAGATGAAACATGAAACTGTAAAGACATACCTTAGTCGGTCCTGGTTGGAGGGGAGGGCCGAATGCTTGCCTTTCGCAAAGCCTACGTTCGTTTTCGGTTCTATCCCAACTCCGCATCAGTGGTTGAGGAGCGGCTGGTGCTGGACATTGGGTGTGAACGGGGCGTGCGGTGGGTCATGCTAACAAAAATGGTGAGCAATCGACTGGGCTTGGAATCCACACAGGAGTAAAATGGCGATAGATCACTGATTTATTCAGGGGGTGTAAAAACAGGATCGGCAGGTACCCCAGACCAGGAGGAAGGGTGCAATGATGGGTGGGTGTCGGGAAAACTCCTCTAGAAAGGAGGAATGGAAACTAAGTTAGGAGTGCCGACGGAGAGGAAATGATCATGTGACCTCTCCATGCAGCCAGCGTTCAAGTTCAACTTTGGAAGCATGGCGGCGGAACCCATCACTTGGGAAGATAGTTGCTGACCAGTGCTCGACTGTATGGTGACTTCAAACCTCGAACGCTGTCAGAGGATGAACAACATGTCACAGTATGACCACATCTGACAGATAGTTATTACCACTCCCCCGAATGCCTCCAAGTCGATCCTCGGCTACCTTTGCCGTCACCAGCTGCTCTATCGCTTCGGTTATGAATCAGTGGAGCACAGCTGCTTTGGGTATCGCTCGGTATCGTCCTTCGCTGCGTCCATTTCCCTTAATACATTTTTTGTTTTTTCCTTGCCCGCTTCACAATGGCAGCTCCAGTACTTGGGTCAACCTGGATTGCGTAACATTCTCCAACTTCTCCTCGTTGCCCCTGGCCCCTATGCATACTGCATCAACGAGTGTTTTTCGAGCCTCACACGAGGTACGATTCTTTCTTCACAATATTTGATTGAAATGGGGTCTCTTATGCTGCTGGTAGACATCAACACCCATTGTGAACACCCCCAGGTCTGCCAGTGCGCAGTAACTCATGGGTTCAGTCTCTGGTCGTCGAGTCAAGTCGAAATGTCAGTCGCATTATCGTTGCGTCCTTCCAGGTCGTAGATGGCCCTGCAGGCTCATGTGGCCATCTATCTCCTCCATTGGGGACAGGCCGTCCAAGTCCGGTTCATTTCCGACTGTCTCATTTTCATTTTCAAATGCGCGGACGACTCTTACCGCTCGCTCGAATGCCTCCACGTTGATCCCTGAAGCTCTCTACCCTCACGCATCATCAAGTTGCTCTATCGCTTCATTTATGACTCGGATCAGGGTTGTGGGGCAAGTTTATATGGCAGGAGCGTGACTACGACTGTGTCATTGCTTATGGTGATCTAAATCTGCTGGTACCAGAGGGTATCGCTCGGATCGTCCTCACCAAGGTGCGTCCATTTCCCTTATTTCATTTTTTATTTATTGATTTTTTTCGTTAGACTCAGCTTATGGATATCCCTCCTCTTGCGTTTCGACCGCATCAATTGGAATCACGCATTTCTTCAAGACGTACTACGAGAAGCAGTCCTTTGGCCATTACTCAACTTCAATCGCATTTGGGTCATTTATATCTCCCTGTTTAGATTCTACACCGCCTCTAATGCCCCGACCATTTCACACTCGTGCTTTGACGTGGTCCGCCACGGCCCAGGCCTTAGTGCCGTAGCCACGGTCATCATGGTTCTCCCAACGCTCGCAGAATTTTGTACATCCTGACAACTTGGAATAACACGTCTTACCTCACTCGCCGCTTACCCAGGCTCACTTGTCCTCACGGCTGGCCCCACTTTTTACATCGCTATCGTAGACAGCCGGATGGACGGCAGTAAATCCTCCGGTTCATCTTTGAGTGTCATTGAGCCATACTTTTTCCTCTCTGGAGCATCTCGTGACCGTGCCATAGCTGGAATATTGTCACGAAAGATGTTCGGTAATTCGCTCTGCCGCAATCAGGCCATATTCACTCTCACGATCATTCTTCCCTCAGTTGCATACAACGGCGCTTCCTGAGGCGCTCCGCTCAGCCGTTTTGCGTTCAGCTATGCTCTAGAGGTCATATGTACCGTCAACGTCATCCTCACATTTTTAGGGCGATTCAGGGCGAACTCTAAGGTATCGGGATATGGGTGAGCCACGCATTTGTATTCACCCTTCTTGTATTGTTGTGCAGTTGTAGGTGTCCTCCACGTTACGATTATCCCATCCTCCATTGACGTCGGATCTCTCCCTTCCACTTTTAGTTTATACACCTTTGCTTCGTCATTCCCTCATTTCTCCCTTTGATTCCCTGTTCCATTTCGATTTCGTTATATCTGCTTCCGATCCCCCTCCCATTCCAATCTCCGAGTTTGCACATTGAGCGCATGGGGTGACTCACCCGAACACGGCCAATCCGATACTGTAAAACGGGAACTATAGTAAACGAGACTCAGAACTGATATAGTACTGATAAGTGACAGCTCCTCCGTCGTGCCTTTCTCGTACAGTGGAGTGACCACGATCCTCAACAGTCACCCAGAAAATGGCCGTGGTGGCAGGGGTGAAGAAGACGACGGAACTACCCGCACAATATGAAGCCTATGCCACCGTCTTCTTGGAGGAAGCTGCGAAGAGATTCCCACCCTCCAGAATCGACGATCACACCATCGTACTGAAGGAAGGGGCTCCCGACCGCCTTAGTAGCAAAGTGTACCCTATGAATGTTGATGAAATGAAGTACTTGCGCGATTTCTTGGCTGAACAATTGAAAAAGGGGTACATAAGAGAATCAAAATCACCCTATGCGTCTCCTTTATTCTTCATCAAGAAGAAAGACGGATTGCTCCGGCCCGTACAAGACTACAAGGAATTGAATGCGTGGACCGTGTGGGACGAATATCCGCTACCACTTATCGAATCGATCCTCACGTCACTGGGGGACAAGAGTCTCTTCACAAAATTTGACATCAAGGAAGGCTACAACAACATTCTGATCAAAGACAGAGATCAAGAGAAGGCGGCATTCAAAACGCCCGTCGGATTATTTGAGCCACTTGTGATGTATTTCGGCCTGACAAATTCTCCGGCAACTTTTGCACACGCTATGATCCGAACGCTCAGGCCCCTCCTTGACCGATATCCTGGGGAATTGTTCGTCTATATGGACGACATACTAATAGCCACCACGGATAATCTCGACAGACACCGAGAGATTGTATCGGCCATCCTGGACGCCCTCCAACGAGACAGTTACTTTCTAAAACTAGCGAAGTGCGTCTTCGAGGTAGATGAAATCGACTACTTAGGCATGACTATTTCTCGCGGCATCATTCGAATGGGTGCAGACAAGGTCAGCGGTCTTCGTGACTGGCCACGGAGGCTATCAACTGTGCGACAGGTGAGAAGCACGCTAGGAGTACTGAACTATCAACGTCCTTTCATTCTGAACTTCGCTTCCATCGCCCATCCCCTTAATGCGCTACTCAAGAAGGATGCCCCGTTTATGTGGACGGAGGAATGCACGAGAGTGCTGTCGCGACTCCTGGATATAGCTACTAGCCGTCCGGCACTTTGCCAGCCAAACCCTACCAAACCATATGAATTGCAGACAGACGCCTTGGCAGACGCTCTTGGTGCGATACTCACTCAGAAGGACAAATGTGGGAAGCTGCAAGCAATCGGCTACTTCTCGCAGTCCTTCAATAGCGCTGAGCGAAATTATGATGTCTACGATCAAGAATTCCTCGCCCTTGTTCGCGGCCTTGAACATTGGCGCCATCTGCTCGTAGGGGCTTCGCATCCCATTACTGTCTATACGGATCACGCAAACCTGCTACACTATTGCCACCCGCAATGCATCAGCCGGCGTGTCGCACACCTCGTCAACATCTTGGCTGACTATAACCTCTGCCTCGTCCACCACCCCAGTTCTCTGCTGCAGGCCGATGCTCTCTCTCGCCACCCAGGTCTCATGTCCTCCTCTTCTTTGGACACTGATAATGAGGACGTCTTGGTTCTTGTTGCGTTCGGACGCGAGATGCCTGAGGAGTTCTGCGACGGAGACAAAGTCCACACGTTCAGTGCTGGAACCAAGGAGCATTGGCGCGCATGGAGGCATATCAAGGCAAGCTTCCTCCCGGACTCGCAGAACTGAAGATCGAAGCTGGCCGTCACGTGACCCTGGCACGTGACCTGCCCTAGAACCTACTAGAAGAGTCCAGAAGGATCTGGATGAGCTTGAGCCCGGATCAACCTCGTGTTTGTGACTGATGTGACTGCTGACTCATACGGACTCTGATTGGCTTGTGACTACCTTGTGATACTAGGATTTGTGGCTGTGTATTAGGGTTGCTGGGCTTCAAAGCTCCATCCCTCGTAGTATAAGTAGTGGACGCTGCCCGTCCTTAGACGGCAGCTTTGATATCTTGAAGAACTCCTTCCCTTGCTCTGTCTCTGCTCCCTCTATTGCGTGTGCCCTCTTGTCTTTCATCGCTCCCTGCTATAAGTTGTTCGACTTCTCATTATCATAATCAACTTCGCTCTCGCTCGAACCCCTGCCAGGACTCGGCAAACCGGTTCCAAATCCAAGTTGGATTACTATGTCCCGAAGGAATGTAACAGTTCTCCCTCCTTCCTTTTTCGTCTCCGCCTTACAGGCTTCGACACTGGATGACCGCCTTCGCTCTGCGCAGGGATCTCCCCGCCACCGTACCGCTCTGCTGGTGCTGGTCTCTCGGGGCTTCACGGTCGAGGCCGACACCCTCTTCTACTGTGACGTGCATCTTGTGGTCATGGACGACCTCGATCTTAAGAGGGGGGTGATTACCTTGTTCCACTCGGCAATGACAGCAGGCCACCCTGGTATCGCAAAAACACTAGAAGCGATCCAACAGCACTATTGGTGGCCCCAGATGAAAGAAGACATCACAGACTTCGTGAAAGGCTGCGGACTCTACCAGGCAAACAAAAATGTGCCCGGAAAAGCAAAGGTACCGACATTCCCGATAACGCACGAACAAGATCAGCTGCTGTTCCAAATGATAGCGATGGATTTCATCACGAAACTGCCGCTGTCGAAGGGATACGATACTATACTCACTATCACCGATCAAGGGTGTACGAAGGCTAGTCTGTTCCTGCCCTGTAAGGAATCAATAACGGCCATGGGCGTGGCCGAGACATACCTAAAACACGTATTGCCGCATTACGGACTACCGCAACGTGTCATATCAGATCACGACCCGAGGTTCACTGCAACAGTGTTTAGAGAACTTGCGACTAAATTACAGGTTACCCAGAACATCAGTACAGCATATCACCCTACAAACGGATGGGCAATCAGAATGGACAAATCAACGACTAGAACAGTACTTATGGATTTTCAGAAATCACAACGATGACTGGGCAACCTGGCTACCCATCACGCAATACGCTCTCAATGCCTGGAAGTCAGAAATGACGAAGTTTGCCCCATTCAATTTATTGCTCAGATTCAGGCCTTCGGTGCACCAGCCTTTGAATGACCGCACTAGATCGAAAGAGGCTACAATGAGGTTGAGTCAACTTCGAAATGCCAGAGAAGCTGCAGCAAAGTCGATGAAAGCTGTACAAGAAACATGGGTAAAAGAATCGAAACACATGCCATACACCGTGGGACAGAAGGTCTGGTTGGAAGCAACAAATCTAAGAACAACACACCCTACAGCCAAGCTGGCTCCAAAGAGATATGGCCCGTTTATGATAGCTCAAGTCGTGTCAAAAATGTCTTATCGACTAGTTCTCCCACCTCGCTGGAAAATCCATAACGTCTTCCACACCGCCTTGCTCCTGCCATACATAGAAACAGAGATCTATGGCAAAAACTTCAAAGAACCACCTCCCGATATTGTTATGTTTCGGCCCGGAAGTGGACACTGACGCTCAGGGATGACACCACGTCAGCAATATATCGTCATGGACTTATTGGATCAGTCAGCCAGGTAAGCTCCGGCGCATGTGATTGTGTACAATAACGGATTGGATCATGACTCGGAATGACTCATTCCTAGGATAGCTGTACTAGGGTTTGCTCTACTTACGCTATTGGCTAGGACAGTTTGGAGCGGCGCTTGAAAGCCCGCGCGTATCTGTATAAGTAGTAGTCGAAGAAGACCAGGATCGCCATCTTGGTCTTCTTCAATACCACCATATTCGTTGTCTCGTTGTCTCTAGGGCTCTCCTCCCTTTGAAGTGAGTCCTCTCCGGCATATCCCCTTAGACCAGGGATCCCCGTGAGCTTATCCCGAGTTCCCCGTCGTGGGCAGTGGACGAATATCCTCTTGGATCAGTATACCACCACGTATTCCTCTATCACAACGAACGAGTCGCCAAACCGTATGGCTACATCTACATCGTTGATCATCCCTCTTGGAGAACCATCGTCCCTCTCGACGAGCCTCCCATCAACATACCTCAAGAAGAGGACCTTCACGCCTTCATCACATTGAATGGGGATCTAGCCCCCCATCCAGCTGAGTATTCCGATGCCATCACCAATCGTCTGTTCTATAGACCATTTAGGATCGCCGCAGTCAACCGAAGCCTAAGTCAGGCATACGTCCGTGGTAGACGTAACAGATATAATCGACGGAGAAGAAGAATGGGAAGTGGAAGAGATATGAGGCGAATGGAGAACAGGGCGTAAAAAGAAATTGCAATATCTCGTGCACTGGAAAGGATATGCGGATGCCTACGACAGCTGGGAAAATACTGAAGACATCCACGCTGAAGAGCTCATCCAGGAATATAAAGCTTGAGCGGCCCCACCCAACCAGATCAACAACATCGCTATGGATCGCGACGACCGTGCCATCGTTCTAAGACCTTCTCGTTCTCCCACTGCACCCCTGGTCCCTATCGCTCATCATCCCCCACAATTTTATCTCGTACCCGATAACAAGCTACCCCAAGAAGATTGTAACGACATCTTCCAACGCGTCGAAGACTGGGCAAAGCTACCCCTCAATCATGACCCCCGTGCCGACACCCCTACGACAAAAGACGACTCTTTCGGCACCTTCACCTATCGAGACTCTGACACTAGCCGCCGTCGTCACTTGAGGGCTAGAGCTAACTGCAGGGAACGTCTTAGGCGAGAAAGGCGAGAAGAACTAGCACAGGAGGATATACATCTGCTGGGCAGATACCCAGATGATGTCCCGCTGCCCATCGAAGAAGCATGTGAAGAGTTAGTGATTGAACAGGTTGGACGCGTAGGGGGGGACAATGCGGAGGACCCCATTGAACTCTCGGATAGTCCGGAACCGGCTGGGGATCCATTCAACGGTGCCTTTTGCTCCCCTCCCCCCATGCTTCCTGTAGGGCCGCCCGCTCCGGAACACCCGGGAGAGGGCTGGAAGGTGGCAAGACCGACAGAACCGTATGCGTTCAACATTCTCTTTGAAGATGGGATGCGCGGCCCTGCCCCCTTTATCCGGTTCGCGATCAATCAGCGGGATCAGCCTGTCGTGCATGGAACCGAGGGCAAAGACAAGCCCCAGTATTGCAAGATTCTCTACGCGATCCTGTGCCTGCCTCGTGTCCAAGTGGGTGTAGTGCCCGGACACTCATTCGCGTTATTCTCGGAGACCCACCCTGCCCGGGTTGAGATTGATTGCGTGATTGCTTATGTTGTGGACCTGGGCGTATGCGCGGAAGTGCACCGATTCAGGTGGTCAATGAGACGAAAGCACAAGTTGTTCACGCACATGAGAGAGCTCGATAATGCTTGGAACGACTGGTTGTCAGAGGTGGAAGGCATCAATAAGCGCCTTAGGGAATCTAACATCACTTCGCGCATGTACCCCTTCCTCCCCCAGCCACTCCCCATTAGCTTGGACATTTACCACATGCATGACCCTGTAGCTAACGATCGCAGATATTGGGTTCATCTCGACTCTCTCGAGGGTGTAGCCCCTCGCCCAGTCCCTCCTCGCCCCCCGCTGCTGTCTACGTCACTCGCTCCTCCCCGTCCACCTCTCCCCTTCCCAGCTCTACACGACGAAGCCCCCAGAGACACCCATTGTGCGTTTTGCAACAGAACTCACATTGCTCGCGATTGCCTGCGACCCCACGCCTTCTGCCAGCGTGGAACACGTTGTTATGTCCCAGTGCACCATCCTCGCTTTTACGACACTCAGTGCACGATGCAGGTCATCACACCGCGTTTCAAACCCTACGATCGTGCGGCCCCGGGCCGATGATATACGATAGGAGGCGAGACGCCTCAGTCTAGTGAGGGGGCTGTGTCACGATCACGTGACACGTGACGTGGCACATAGGAAACATTAGTATTGCATGCTCATTCCGTTTATGTCTCATCTGCCTCAAGGCGCTTGCATGGCCTCTGATATCTCAGAAAATGGTATACGAAAATCACAGTCTGTACGAGTTGTACGAGCTCGAAAGCGCATGAGTGAGTAAGAGAGGGCTGAGGATGGGACCAAACAGAGAAGGGGAAAGGAAGGGTGTTGTCACCGAGCCTTAGTGGGAACGAGTGCCCAAATCTTGGTTGTTGATGACTTCTGAAGTGCCGAGCGAGTAAACAAGACTATCAAGCGAGGCTTGAGACACGCGTATCGATGATGCAGAGGCACTAAAAGGGGGGGCAAAAGCAATGCAATGAGTTGTTACGGTCGAGCGGGTGTCTTCGATTTAGACCGGCCCCATCAAATTGATACTTAGTCACGCGAGAGAAAAGAGATGAGAGTCGCAAAAGACGCAGGGAAAAAGGGATGATATTACTGAGCGCGATTCCGAGTCCTTATATACCTCATGTACCTGTAAGTAAGAGAACTCGTCGTCGCAAATGCTAAGTTGAAAGTTGTGAGGGAGAGTAGGTTGAAGTGGGGAAAAGTAAAGTAAAGGAGTCCAAGGGATAGCGAGAGACTACGAAAGACGGACAGACAGACGGTCGTAAGGCTAAGGTGAAGTTTTATGGTCCCTGGCGCTAGTGGCGTCGACGGCGTGTACTGTACTTGGGCAAGCGTTGAGATGAAACGGGGGAGTAAAGCAAAGAAGGAGAATGGTGACAAGGAAGAAGGAGAATGGCGACAAGGAGTCTAACTGGTTGAAGGAGGGAGGTCGAAGAGGCGACACGGGTGGCGTCGACGAGGCGCACTATGTTGAGGAACAAGGGTGAGAAAAAGGCAGAAGAATAAAATGAAAGTCGGGCGCGCCTTTGTCCGAGACAAAGAATGCCACTCTAGACCGCTCAACAGCCGTGGGTGTAAGCATGGATCGTGTTTCAGGGTTTTGGGGACGACAGACGAAAAGCGGCAAGCAGGGCAAAAAATGATGAGTTAGGCTGTTCTGAGGCGGGACCCTTGACGACGTTGTGGACGAGAGGTCGTTTGAGTAGTAGATGATCGAGGGTGAGGGTCGGAATTGGGAATGTAATCAGTTATGGCCATAGAAAAGAGCGACGAGGGTGAGACGAGATGATGGGGAGACGGAAGAGTGGGGGAAACGAGGCAAGGAGGGAAGGCGCGTTGAACACGAGTTGGTGGCAGTTTGGTGATCATCCGCGATAGGCAGTCGAGTCACGTGCCGAGACCGAGATGGTCGATAATGGGTGGATTCGTGCTCAAGGGCTGCGACGCCCTTACAGAGTATAAGTATGAGGTCGTTGTGTCCATAGTAGCCTTGTCTAAGCTTTCCAAATCCCAGCCACTGTTTGCACGTCTCGTGTGACTTGCGCATCCCTCTCTTCTCTCAGCATCCTTCGCAGAGTTTACCCTCTGCCCGTTGTCATCACCGATCTCCGAGTCCAAACCCTCAACCCTGGAACGAACGATCCAGCTGGATCGTGAAATCGAGTACCAGCCAGCCATTGAACGGACAAGATGTTACAACCTCCACCCTGTAGGGATCATCATGGGCCAGCAAAACCCATATGGGTCACAGGTATGGGTCACATGGGTACAGGTCAGGGTAGTGATTTCCCAACCTGTGCAAAACCTTGTACCTGCAGCTGCAGCATGGGTATCTGTGGGTTTTTCTACTATCACAAACTACTTATAGTTTCCATTCTACCCCTTAGCTGTAAGGACTCGGGTAGCACAGGCCCTGTGCCTGAACCCCTCCCTTCAAAAATTTAGGTACAGTATTGCCAAATTGGACTCATTTCCAGGATGTTGATTGTGTGGTCCCAGTCTTGTGACAGTGGGAATTGTTGGGACTCAGATTTGGAGAAGACCTTAACATGGTGGCAGTATTCTGTGGGAATTTTGTCTTCACTCATTTTCTCCTTCTTGGTGTTTGCTGTGATGGCCCATTCCTGTGCTGTGTTTACTTTGGCGATCTGTGTTTCAGGTTCTAGAATTCATATGAAGATGTTGTGTTGTGACATGACGATCTTGCAGCATTAGATGGTGTCTAGTCTAGGAAGCTGGCAAACATGACCACACGTGCATCAGGAAAATGTTGATTTTTCTTAATGGTCCTTAACAGTGCTTAATATCACTTAACAACAGTTTTAAGCAACATTAAGCCAGATTTTGCTAAGCCTGACCCTGCTTAGATTAAGTCAAGCCTCACTCTGAACTTGACTTAATTGCAGCTTATTGAGCTTATTGTCTGACTTATTCTCAACTTGGACTCTTTCTTGGGCAGGTTCCACCAGGCTCAACACAAATATAAGCCTTGGTATAAGCAGTCTTAAGTCAATTAAGCAATCATTATCACACAGTTTTCAAAATTCAGAAAATCCACTTTATTTCATAGGGTACTACAATATCTACAGGTAATATACAAAGGAGGCCATACCCCCGCCGCTGTCACCACCACCCCGCCGCTACCTCACCACCATCGTGCCTCTATCACCGTCATTGTCCTCGCTGCCGTCATTGTCGCCGTCGCCATGGTCGTCGTGGCGACGTCGCCTCGTCGTCGTCACCGTCGTGGCGATGTCGCCTCGCCGTCGTCACCGTCGTGGTGATGTCGCCTCGCTGTCATCGCCATTGTGGCGATGTCGCTTCGCCGTCGTCATCGTCGTGCAATGTCGCCTTGTCATCGTTGTCATCGCCGTTGTCGTCCACGGCTGCGTCGTGCATGGGCCCCCTGGCAGGTGGTGGTGGGTGTGGCGCACAGAGTAGCCGTGTGTGCCTGCGACCAGTGTCAGTACATTGTAGGCCCGAACGAACTGATGACTCACCTTTGATCCATTGGGGTGTACCGTCAGCAGTGTCCCGGGTGGGGACCCGCACGCGGCGAGCTAGTGTTGTGGTGGGCCTTGCGTGCCACGACATGGCAGCTCTTGCATGCTGTGACAAGGTGGGGGTGAGGGTGGACCTGCGTGCGGTGAGGGGTGGAGGCGACGGCCACAGGCTTAAGGCAGAGGCGGCGGTGAGGCTCTGTAACGCCAATGAGAAATGAATCAAAATGAAAGAAACATACCTTGATACACTGGCCGAAGCCCAGCTCGTTCCGACGGCGTGGCAGTGGCTCGCGTGGTACGCCGGTGGGAGCGCGCGATGGCAGCTCGAAGACAGTTAAAAGAATTAAAAAAGAAAAAAAAAACCGCACTCTAAGGGCAGCAGCACTCTTGAGAGGAGGTGAATCGTGGCAGAAAAGAATTGCGTGGCCAAGTCGTGGCTGACGGTTCAATTTCCCACGCCACAGATTGAGTCTCCGCCAGACACCGTTTTTGTTTCGTCTAAGTCGTTCATATTACATTCGGCCCGGAAGTGGCACTTCTGGGCCGAATGTAACATGAACCATGTGATGAATTCCTTGGTAATTCTGCTTGGCCTGGCTTTCACTTGCTTGTTTAATATCTTATTTACTTGCTATGCTTTACATACTTATAATTTACTTGGGTTTTTGCCCATGCTTACTGACTACTTCACTAAGTAGAAATAAGCAACCTTAAATGGCTTTGCAGGCTTATCCATGAAATAAGCAAACTAAGCCTGCTAAGATTTTTCTATATTTTGCTGATGCTGTACTCAGTCACAAGAGAAAAGACTTGATTTGAGTGGTAATCTACCTGGCAAACATGACCATGCATGTACTATGAGTCCGTTAGTGTTACAATAATAAGTCAGGATAAAAAGCTGCCCACCTGTTACGTTTCGGCCCAGAAGTGGACACTGATGTTCGGGAATGACACCACGTCAGCAGTATATCATCATGGACTTATTTGATCAGTCAGCTGGATAAGCTCTGGCATATGTGATTGTGTACGATAACGGATTGGATCATGACTCGTAGTGACTCCTTCCTAGGATAGCTGTATTAGGGTTTGCTCTACTTACGCTATTGGCTAGGATAGTTTGGAGCGGCGCTTGAAAGCCCATGGATATCTGTATAAGTAGTCGAGAGTGAAGACCAGGATCGCCATCTTGGTCTTCTTCAATACCACCTTCTTTGTCATATCTTCTTCTCTGTAGGGCTCTCCCCCTGTGAAGTGAGTCACCTCTGGCATATCCCCTTAGACCAGGGATTCCTGTGAGCTTATCCCGAGTTCCCTTCGTGGGCAGTGGACGCATATCCTATCGGATCAGTTTGCCATTGTGCCTTTCTCTATTACAATGAATGCGTAGGACGACCCTACGGTTATATCTACATCATCGACCACCCCACCTGGACCAGCATTGTCGCCGTAGAAGACCCACCTCAAGGAGTTCCTCAGTCAAAGGACATCCACACCTTTATTGCTTTGAATGGGGACCTTGCCCCTCACCCAGCTGAGTACCCCAACGCCCCTACCAACCGCTTGTGGTACTGATTGTTTAGGATCGCCACATCAACAGAGGCCTAAGTCAGGCAAACGTCCGTGGTAGACATCACATTAAGACCAAGATCCACTGTGGCCAATCCTAAACTCACCAAAGACTTCGGGGTGCCCTTCCGCCCCTACTACATTGATCGACGTGGAGAACGCAACGTCCGCAAAAGATACCTCGAAGTCAGGTCAGCTGCAGTCGGGTTCCAGTCAGGTTCCAGTTATTTGCAGTTACCCTGACCTGACCTGCAAACACTAGAAGCCACTGCCTGTGTGGCCCCCCCAGCTATGCCACTGCCCCTCCATACCCTGTGCCCCCATTCATTACATCATGTAACTGCTCTTTGTGGCTGTCTCTTTCAAAAAATTAATTACAAGATCAATGCAACAGATAATAGATCTAGCGCACCCGCCACCCATGTTTCAACCAGTGTTAGCTCCCCTTTGTGTCTACCTGCTCCATTATCCACCACAGCAAAGTTCCCTGTGTGTCTATGGCTGTGTGCAGCTCCATGAGCTGTGCCTTCAGTGCCATCTGCAATTGCACAAGCTGATGATGGGTTTGGTCATGCTCGCATGTTGGGTCTTTTTGCTATGATTCCACCACTGCAGTGGCGTGCAGGTGCTCTTTGGACGCATGCTGGCGTGGGGGCTGCAGGCATGAGAGGAGTCCTGGACTCTGCGTGAACTGCCTGTCTCATGAGACCAGGAGAGCAAGAGCAGCACCTGGGGGGGTGAATGCACCAACTTGGATTGCATGAAAGGTGTGTGCATAATTTGCCTGTTGATACCCTAAACCGTCGCTAAGCATATAGACGACCGGTTATCAGGATGTTTGGGTTTGGGAAGTTGAGGAGTATAGAGCCGAGAGGTAACCAAACTTGAAGCCAACTTGATACGGGGCTGAGCGGACCAAGAGCGAACAAGGGGTAACACGTGTACGCGGAACTGCAAGTAGCGAATGGTTGAAGAGCGGCATGGTGCCAGAAAAGATAATATAATCTGACATGTGGAGTACAAGAGAGTTGATCCTATGACTATTGAATCCCAAGTGGACTCCCAAATGAGCTCTGCCAAGTACTATGCTACTGGGTCCTTAAGCATGATTGCTTGCCTCCTGAATCCACATCTCACTGACTAAGTCATCCATTCTGTCCCAGTGTGATCTGCCTTTCATTTCCTATTTTGGGCAACGCCTTTTGCGGGGTGCCACCATTCCTAATTGCGCCCGTGATTCTGCTGATCATAAGGCTTCAGCCCAAGGAGGTTGCCGGCACATCGCTATTCATGCCTTGACACTATGTCGTCCTTTTCCTCTTGGGGGTGTGGCCGAGTGTGCCAGGCTGAGGCACCACTGCGCCTACTTGCACTGCCGCTGCACCTGTGATTTTGGCCTGTGGACATTGCCGACGCTTTGCTATTTGCACCTTGCTGTCTCACCGCCTTGGATTGGCTCCTTGGATATCACATGGGCTTTGGTTATTCAATCTGGCCTTTCACGTGCATTTGCAGTAGAGCCAGTTTTCATGGGCGTTCGTCTCGCGCAAATAGTCTACAGCCTGGTAGCCGGCTCTAGTTCACTTCGGGTATTTCGGGTTCCTCAGGTTCTTCGGTTTCACCAAGCGGGCCGTTCTCCCACGTCCACAGTACAATGGCTCCATCGGCTATGCAGGCCAGTTCACCGGTCCAGCTGCCGTGTGTCTGCAGCCTAAATGGCTTCGGGTTTCAAGTAAAATGCGAAAAATACTTGAATATACCTCCAGTGGCAAGCTGGGCATATCACCGTTCATCATGTTGTTCTGGATCATGCTAAACTTGCATCTGAGAATGAAGGAGGTCAAAACAACACAGTTGCTGTGGTACCATGTGCCAATGCAGGCCGCAAGCGATGATGGCAAGGCAATGGTGGCAATGGCCATATGGTGAGTCAGAGGCGGTGACATCAAGCAGTCAAAGGGATAAACAGCAACACAATGATGGCAATGTGGCATCATGACACCAACCATGACAGTAGGGTGGTGTTGTGATGGTGACGCGTTGACAGCAGTGACAATGATGGGGAAACAATGCAGCAACAACAATAACGATGGGGATGACTGTATGGTAACAGCAATGATGACGGGGATAACAGTGCAGCAATGACAACAACAGTACAGTGCAGTGTGGTGAAAGTGATGATGATGACAATAATAACAACGACAGTGCAGCGTGGCAATAGCGATGATGACAAAGGGCTAGTCCTGTAGTTCATTATACAATAAACATATTTTTCGCTCTTTAGTAAGTTACTTGCAAGGCCAGCAGTCCAAGGTGCAGTCCAGTCTGGACCAGGTCCACACCAACTCAGCCAATGGTGAACCTCGGACTGGACCTTCTAGCTGGGCCCCGAACTGCACCCCTGATCTCTGGATATAACCAAATCAAACCACATCTGAATCAGTGAGTCCAAATCCAGAAGCACTTATGTGGTGTTATGTCACATAACCATGACAATATAGAATGAGGGTTTTATGTAGAGGCATGCAGAAGTCAGATGACATTGGTGGATCCTAAAAGTCCTAAAATCAGCCATTATAATGGTCATACAGTGGGTGCAAGATAGAAGGTGAGAATTAAAGAGAAGCAGCTCATGGGTGAAAAGGGTGAGGAATATGAAGCATCAGAAATATAGAACAAGGCATCAGAATGGCAAAAAGGAATATGCACTAAGACAGTCCAGGATTGTAACAAGTTTGCACTACAAACTTCAAAGATAAAAACCATTGCATCTTTATATTGTAAATCACATGACCACTCCATGCATGGAATGGTCATGTGACCTCTCCATGCATGGAATGGTCATGTGACCCCTCCATGCATGTATAGGTCATGTGACTCTAAAGTAAATAGGTATAAATAGATAGAATGTGTGACATGTGTGACAATCTATCCTTGTTCTGCAACCACCATCATCTCTTTTCATCACATTGTCATCTCAGCAAATAACCTTTCACTCAGGTATGTTGCAACATTATAAATGTATTACTTATGTTCACACTTCTTATATAGCAGTCAAATGCCTTTCTGTGATAGGTGTGCAAAAAGTGTCACTGATCTTGACAAACATACAAGATCACATGATATATCTTACATTGAGAGAACCTTTGAAAAGGGTAAATGTTCACTTATTCTGTATGTTCTTTTATACTTATCATGGTTTTATATAGGTTACTCTCTGAAAATTGAGAGACAAGAAGATAATATGCTTCATTGTGTCTTTTGCTCCAAGGCATATCACCTTGCCACTGACATGCATAACCATTTGAGACACCATCATTATGAGCCTTTGCCTGAGGGGTATATATTGATCTTTAAACATTTGATGTATTACTGATGTTTTATATCATTAGTGTTTCCACATCATCTGTGACTTCAAATCATAGTTCATCTAGGGTTTCTCCTTATCCCCTAAACCCTACTACTTCTGTTGGCTCTATCTCTAGAGCACCTTCAGATCTATCTGCTTCCACATTACAAGCTCCAAGTAAACCACCTGAAAACTCTACATCAGTTCTATCTTCATCAATCTTTATTGGGCCAGATATAGAACATGCAATGGAGATAGACATTATTTCTGAGTCAGCCAATATGGAGCCACAGACTGCTATAGTTGCTCTTACTTCAGGTAGAGTTTCTTATGTGCCTTGTCATATTTATATTTTACAATTCTTCTTTGCAGCCCTTCAAAGCAATGCACTGTTACAGTCATCCAACATTATATATCACTCAAAGCTGCAAATTTTGATTTGTCTAACATGTCAAATGGCCTATCCCCCATCACATATGGCCTCTCATCAGTCCTCTCAACATCAAATTAATATCCAGCCTCAAGATATGATATTGATTACAGACACATTTGACATTTGCTCTAATACTGATATCATCCTTCCTTCACACCTAAGTGCCCCCATTGAAGGCATCAAGCTTGAAGGCCAGGCCTTGGAGTGTCAAGAATGTCAATACATTTGTACAACTAATGCTGGGATGCGTACTCACTGGTCTAACAATCATCATGATCAGCTAAATCAATATTCAATCACAAATAGCCGGTTTAAAACTGTTGAAGCTCAAAAGTTGTTTGACAGCTCAAGCGGGCATAGACAATACTTCAAAGTGGACTCTAGGCTTATTGGAATACCTTCAGAAGATACCTTTTCATTATTTATTCAAAAATACGTCAAAAAAGATTCCCTTCTTCCAACTGTAGCACCACCTTCAAATGACCGTGATCTCTCTCTCTTGGTTAAGAAGCGAGGATGGTATAATCACCTTCAAGAGTTCTGCAATGACTCATCCAAAAGAGCCCTTTTGATTCAAATGGCCTCTATGCCAATGATGGGAAAAGAAAAGGCCAAGTTACTACCACCAGGTGTAGAAAAAACCCTATCTAGACTACCTGAAGTTGTAACTTCTTACATGAAACAAATTCATGAAGAGCATCAGAAGGCATCAAGACTTACACTACGCAGTATTATGCATTATCCACCGTGAGAAGCCATCATGCTCTTTTAAGCTACATGTAATTGAAAATAACTTTCTAGTGAAAATTCTGGAGACTCATTTTCTATTTATGCTATTCCAACAACATTTCACAATGCCAACCACCAGCTAATTCAATTTATTGCAATGTGTCTACGTCAAATTAAAGGACACCCTTGTGGCTACCAGCTGAGACTACTAGAAAGGCACAATGCTATAGGTCTTGATCTTTGGAATGCTTTAGAAAAGGATAATTCTCAAGAGGCCATTATCTTTTTACACCAGTTCTTTTGGCAGCTCTGTGGAACTTCTACTGCTGAGCTTAAAGAGGAATGGGGAGATGCTTTGCAGGCCTTTATAGCTGTATCAGCTCTGTCTAGCTCTGGAACTTTCAAACATGCAAGAGATATTACTTCAGACCTTGCAAGATGGAAATACCTGCTTAGAGCTATGGTTTTACATCAAATCATTTTATCAAAAGAGTCATTTTTAGATGGTGAAGAAGGGTAATATTTTGTTATTTTAAAAAGTATTTATTATTAATTTTTTTATTTATTACTAGGGCTTGTGTCCAATATTGTTCTCAGCTACTTTCAGAGCAAAACTACTCATCATTTTGGAATATTGCTGATCTGCAACACTTGGCATCAGCAATAGCCTATAGTGATGCACTTCCCCCTAACATTATTTGGAAAGAAGATCTGACAGAACTGACATACAAAAGTACTCGGATCAACATAAATCAACTTAGAAAGGGGCTCCACACCATAAATGATGAAGTTCATCAGCTTTTGGTCAAACTTTCTGGTGGCACACTGCTTCCTTGTAAAATCCCTACAGATCTAGATGATGATTTGACCAAGGATGAAGCTGGACATTCTTTTTTGAATCACCCTTCCTTATCCCATCAACATCTATCCATTGTTCACCATATGATAAAGGACCCTTCATTAAACTTTATCATTCAAGACCATTCAAATCAACTATACTTTTCTCAAGCAACAATGTCTTTTATCCTAACAATTTGTGCCAAGATCAATCAATTGTTAATGGTCCTCCTTCACACAGTCTCTTCTCAGCCACCACGTGGAACAGAAGAGATAGATATTCGTCTTTGGAATGGACATCGCCATAGGAATATCTTTTTTCTGTTTGGTCAAGTTTGGAAAATCATTCAAGCCACCAAGACAGAAAATACCATGGGCCACTCCACATTCATTCCTGCAGTGCTTCCTCCAGAAGTTGCTCAACATCTTTTCTACTATCTTGTGCATGTGAGGCCATTGGAAACCTTTTTATCTGAGAAGGTTTATGGTGCAAGTGCCAAGAATCTATATCAAGAATTCTTATATGTGCAACTAGGCAAGCAAGTCACATCTGATCAATTCTCACACTCTATGTCACAAATAATGGCCAGTCAATGTGGAGCTGCAATTGGTATACGGGCCTGGAGACACTTGGCAATTGCACTCAAGCGAGAATTTATTCCACCATCATTAGTTGATCCATTTCAAAATCATCAAGATGTTGGGGACATGGCTGCATCACATAGCACATGGACAGCAAGAAAAAACTATGCCATTGATCAAAATAGCTTGCCTTTATTGAGCACTGATGCAATGCTAGCTCATGAGGTATTCTGCAAGTGCTGGCATTCTGTTCTACACTTTGGAACCCATCCTCCTCCTATACCAATAAGGCAACTACAAAGTAACCAATATCAAAGGACAATTCATCAAATGCCTTTAGAACAGATCCTTCTCTTCAAGCAATCAAGGAACTTGGCTCTGAGATCCAACAAAGTATAATGGCACAGTCTCAGTCATTCTTTTCTGCCTTGACTGCTTTAAAAGAAACAAGTTCAGTCACTAGAGTCAAAGGTTGTCAATCATCCACTTCAAACTGTTGTAGGGCCAACTCCAATAGAGCCAGTGGCACAAGCCCTTAATTTTCAATCTGAGGAGGTGATAATGATGAACTGGAATACTTGGATATAGAGCCTGTAAGCATTTTAACTTGTTATTTAAATCACTTATATATTTATATTATTTATTATAGTTCAACATACTTCCTTTACCTGTGAAAACACAAGATACTCCTACTTTAAATATTATCAAGATAGAGAGATCAATGATGATGAGCAGGAGTACTGGAATGAAGTAGATGGTGTAAGAATTTAAGCTTTCTTCAAATGGCATATATTAACCTAATATATCTTAGGATATTTTCAAAGAGGAAAAGGCACTCTCTCTTTTACAACAGCTCTTTTCAAACCCTGAGGCAACATTCAAATCTCAAGACCAACTGAAGCTGGCAACATGGTGCATTCAACCAGCAAAAGACACATTAGCAATAATGGGAACTGGTGAAGGAAAAAGCATTGCTTGGGAGATATCTGGGCTTTTGCATCAAGGAACATCTAGGGTCACCATTGCTATTTTGCCATTCAAAGCAATTATAACAGATGCAATACAAAGGGCAAGGTCACATGGATTAACATGTCTAGGTTCAAGGCAGAAGACTATTCAAATCATCACTATGATGGCATCAAAAATCTAGATATCTTATTTGCAGTTGCAGAAAATCTTTCAACAACTGCTTGGTATCAGTAAGTCACTATATTGGCTTACTTAAAGGTGATTAATGCTTATAACTCTTAGAATGATAGCATCTATCAAGGATGATATCAGCTTGATCATTGTAGATGAATGTCATCAAGTGTTATCATCACACCAATTTCGTACAGCATTTGGTGCCATTGAGCGCCTTTATGAAGTTGGAGCCCCAAGGCTATTTATGACAGCAACAATGCCTTTGGATTTACAGACTCGTTCTTGGAAGCTGTCAAAGTTGATCAAGGATCCTATGATATTATAAGATCAAAGAGAACACAAAGAGCAATCTTGGCTGGTGTCTTCTTAGCAAGGGTGCTAGCAAACGATGTAACTATCAAGACCTTTTCTTATTGGCACACAGATGGAAAAAGAGCTGAAGAAAAAAGAAAGTGATCGTGGAATCATCTTTGTTCGAAGAAAAGAAGATGTGGAACAAATCTGTTCTATACACCTGTTAAAATATAGCAAGGCTTGGCTAGGTTTGTGCATTGTTGCAGATCTCTTAATTGATTGAGATTTTAGGTTATCACTCTGCACTTCAAAACTTAGAGGAAATTGATCAACAATGGCGCCATGGTTTATCCTTTTGGATTGTGGCCACATCAGGCTTGATGAATGGAGTGGACTATGGAGATGTGGTGAATGTCATCTTCTTTGAACCTCCATTTGGTCTTTTGGATCTAGTGCAAGGAGGTGGACGTGCAGGAAGAAGAGGAGAAAAAAGCTATGTGATTGTGCTACAGTCAGACAAGTTAACTGAAGCACCACAAGAAGAAAAGGACTATCAACAAATTGGGGCTCTCAATGAGTGGCTAACAAATGGAAGATGCCGTCGAGAGGTTATTGGATCAAAACTTGATGGAGAGGAAGTATCTTGCAAGATGGACAAAGGGTTGATGAAATGTGATATTTGTGATCAAAGCAATAAGGTTTACAAGATAGCATGTGGATTGATAGGTATAAGCAAGGTAAGGATAAGCCAGAAATCAGAAAAGACATTGAAAACTAACAGATAGATAAGGGACTGTCAAGTCAAGCTTATGACTCAATGATGAAGAGAAGAGATCAAGTCACAGAATCCAAAAAGAAGAAACTAGCCAAGGCACAGCGACTAAGTGAACTAATGGTGGCACTTGAAGATTACTGTGGAGGGTGCTGGGCACGAAATGGAAGTCTTCAAAAGAGCCATGACAAACCAGTATCAAACTGCATAGGTGCCAGTAATGGATCAAGTCAATGGGAACAAGTGGAGATTCAAAAACAATTCTGGGGCAAGTTCTTCAGAGACCATATGCGACTAGAGGAGAAGTTCAAGTACTGTTTTTGGTGCCGGCTGCCCCAAGATAGAGAGTACAAGCCTGCCTGCCATACAGAAATACCATCAAAAGATAAAGCATGCAAATACAAGTGGAAAATTGAGCATGCATTAGGATGGATACTGGGAGGACATTCAAACTTTAAAAAGATGTGTTTAAAGTTTGGGGTGGATAGTTCAATCTCTGCAGAGAGTTTGGGAGTTTGGCTAAAAAGGGAGAGTTCAACTGATGGATTTAACAATGCACTTGAGGTGGTATTGTGGTTTGCAGAAGAAGAGAGGAAGTTTTTATTCACTGATATGTTATTGACAAAGAACTAGATAGGTGTTTGTTACATTCTTATCTATCTATATACCAGAAGAGCTGGCTTAGTAGTTGATTGTGTCAATAGTTTTATGAGGCACTTTGCAGTACCCCTAGGGTGAACCTAGGGTCAAGCCTAGGGTGACCTACTAGTGCTAGGGTGCATTCCTACACACTCATCCACCAAGGTCACATTGAGAATGGGCATCCAGGATGCCTGTGTGCCAGTGCAGCCATACATATTCTAAGAAGTATTTTGTGCATGCACACCCACAGACTCATTGTAACAATTTTAAACTCAAGAGTTACACTGAAAATGGCGTCTAGGATGCCCTCACACACCACCCTCACCACACCCCAGTGTGCCAATGTGTTACATCATGTAATATAACACAGCACACAGCATACTGTGGTGTAATTTTGCAACTGCACACCTTGTGCATAATGGCGTCTAGGATGCCACTGTGTGAGCATGCCATGCAGACCTCATATAGATCACAGCACACAGCATACTGTGGCATAATTATGTAACTATACACCTTGTGCATATAATGGCGTCCAGGACGCCACTGTGTGAGCACACCATGCAGATCTCATATAGATCAGATCAGATCCCATGCATGCATACATAAAATACCATTCTACCAAGCCAAGAAGTGTTTGTGCATGCGTGCTTGCATACTCATCCAAATTAAACCAAACTCAAGGGTCACACTGCTCAGCAGGCGTCCAGGACGCCCCCACACACCCCAACCTCTCCATGGCCCGGTGTGTCTGTGTGTGGCATCATGTAATGTATACTTAGTGCACAGCACACAGCTGCACACTGTGGCATAATAATGTAACTGCACACCTTGTGCATGTAATGGCGTCTAGGACGCCACTGTGTGAGCACACCATGCAAATTTCATATAGATCAAATTAGATCCCATGCACGCGTGCATTAAATACCATTCTAACAAGCCAAAAAGTGTTTTGTGCATGCGTGCTTGCATACTCATCCAAATTAAACCAAACTTAAGGGTCACACTGCTCAGCAGGCGTCCAGGACGCCCCCACACACCTCAACCTCTCCACGGCCTGGTGTGCCTGTGTGTGGCATCATGTAATATACTTAGTGCACAGCACACAGCTGCACACTGTGGCATAATTATGTAACTGCACACCTTGTGCATGTAATGGCGTCTAGGACGCCACTATGTGAGCACACCATGCAGATCTCATATAGATCAGATTAGATCCCATGCACGCATGCATCAAATACTATTCTAACAAGCCAAGAAGTGTTTTGTGCATGCATGCTTGCATACTCATCCAAATTAAACCAAACTCAAGGGTTACACTGAAAAGAGGCGTCCAAGACGCCACACACCCCCAAACACCTCACCACAGCCCAGTGTGCCTGTGCTACATCAACAACATAATATACATAACATGTGCACAGCACTGTGGTGTAACCATGTGACTTTGCACTCTGTATGATATTCAAATCTCTTATAGATAAGATTAGATTCACTGGCATGTGCATCAAATTACCATTCCAGTATGCAACACTGAAAAGAGGTGTCCAGGATGCCACACATGGGCCCAGTGTGCCAACTTTCTTAACTATTAACCCTATATTAGGGTTTATAAGGCTTATTGGAAGTGCCCAAAGGTGGGGTCATATACAGCAGCTTTTGAATATATGAATGTAGCTTTCATCATGATCTGCAGGTCTTCCTCTGATCTCTGATATCCTGTCTGCAGTTAATAGTCATGTGACTGAAGAGTGAACAGAGTGTATGATTTCTATCATGTAGTACTGTAATTTTAAGTTGAAGAGTTGTACTGTACAGCATGGGTTGCTCGCGTTGCTCACACCCATGCTGTACAGTACAACTCTTCAACTTAAAATTACAGTACTACATGATAGAAAATACACTCTGTTCACTCTTCAGTCACATGACTATTAACTGCAGACAGGATATCAGAGATCAGAGGAAGACCTGCAGATCATGATGAAAGAAACTTCATATATATCAAAAGCTGCTGTATATGACCCCACCTTTGGGCACTTCCAATAAGCCTTATAAACCCTAATATAGGGTTAATAGTTAAGAAAGTTGGCACACTGGGCCCATGTGTGGGCATCCTGGACACCTCTTTTCAGTGTTGCATACTGGAATGGTAATTTGATGCACATGCCAGTGAATCTAATCTTATCTATGGCCAGCTCAGCTTACAATGTGCAGATTTTGTGGATTTTGGTAGCCTGCACTTGATGAGCTATGTAAACTTGTGCCAGTTCAAGAGAGCTGGCCCTTCTGAAATGAGGGTGTTGACAGAGCACTGATTCTCTGGCTCCATTGAAAGTTGGCCTGTATGTGCTGGAATCACTGGCAGATGTGCAGGGTTGGTGGTGGCAGCATGGTAACATGACTGCTGCCATCACATTGTCATCATTGCTGCCCTGCTGCCCATCCTGCCCCTTCGTCACCAAACCATATTGTTGTAGCCTCCATGACTGTCATTGTTGATGTTGCAATGTCGTCACACTGTCATCCTCACCTCACTGTTGTAGCCTCACCATCACCTCCCCATTGTCTTCATTGCTCACAGCTTGCATTAATGAGTGGTCCTGCTGCAACTGGGTTGTTGTTATGGGCTTGCAGGGCATGGAGGTGGCAGTGGCATGGTTGAGGGACCATGTGGGGAAGCGGCCTTGGTGTTGGCATGGGATGTGGAGCCACAGGTCTGGCAGTGGATCAGAATCAAAACATTTTTTGTTCTCCCATTCTAAGCTTGCACATCAGTCCCATTGTGTATAAATAGTGTGGCAAGTGGAGACAACAATTGATGAAGGAATTGAGAAGGGTGCTATCATTGACAAGCCCAAAGACAAGTGTACTTGCATAGAAGAAATTTGCATTTCCTGTGCCTATCCTGATCCACAAGTGGTGGAAAGTGGGAGTAATAGGAAGGCATGTAGGTGCAGAAGTGCCATTGCAACTGGGTAGCAAAGATCTCCCACACAAAGCTTTTAGCACCTGTTAGTGCAGGTGATGTGAAATACATACATGGGCTCATTTTTTGAAAAAGGTCAATAAAAGCTTAGGAAGAGACCTGGGTCCAATAGAGTAGGATATGGCTTAAAATTTCCCCAGGGATGCCAAGGAGAAGGAAGCTAGCATATAGAGGGTCCAAGTTGTAGACTCAAACTGGGGAATGCAGAGACTCAAAGGAGGTTGATATGAGGCTTTTCCCACATTTGGAATCAACAACAAATGTGACTTGCTTTCTTTGTTTTTTTTTTGTTTTGGTTCCACCATCATCATTCTGCTTTTGTCCTACCACTCCTCTGCTGCTATAGCAAACCACAACATATGGCACTGGGATTTTCCAGCACACCATGCCTCCTTGCAGAGGTGAAGCCAACAATCTATGACAGGCACCTTCTTTGGTGCCATTGTGCTTGCCATCTTCTCTGCCATGGAGCATGCAAGTGGTGTGATGATAGCTAAGTTAGCAGCCCCACCACCAACAATGCCAGCTACAGGCAGTTTGGGCTTCCCACCTTGACTGTGCATGATTCCTACTGTGATGACTCCAAATCAGCTGCATACGACCTCAACCCCTGGACACTGTCCACTACCAATATGCCACCACCACCAAGATTGAGCCTGGTGTTGAGCTGTAATACTTACTATAAGGCTCAATACATAGGAATTGGAGTACAATTAGTTATGCTATGCATGTAATTCGGAGTATTTAGTCATACAATACATGTACAAAATCCCCTTATGGGATTATTCCAAGTCCACCAGTGATTAGACATTAGGCGACACTAAAAATGCGATATTGTGGATGCCTCTACTTATCACTTATCCCCAAATGGACATGGGTAGACCATAGAGTATATAAATCCTACTGTAGGTGTGAGTACCTATACACATCTCTCTCTACCCCACCTTGAGCGTCCTCTGCTTTACTCTAAGCCTTGTCTAAGCTCTCTATACAGGTAAGGGTCAACCTGTACACTGCATGCATTGCTGTGCAACACCTAGGTCTGTGCAACAACAAAAACAATGATTGATGATGGCAGCAATGACAAACCCAACGATAACAATGACAACAACAACACAACCGCAACCACCCCAGCAATGATGATTACGACCATGACCATGACCACAACCACAACCACGCAACAACTGCTACAAGGCAGTCAGAATGATGACAATGGCAATGAGGTGACAGTGGCAACAATGATGACCATGACCTCAATGCTGACCCACACAATGACCTTGACAGAGATAAAGACAACTATGAGTCTATGACCACAATAGTGATGTTGATGACAATGCAAGGACAATGGGTGTGATGACAATGATAACAACACGTGGATGAGGCAGTGGCAGGAACATTGGGACACTGTCATTACAGCTGGACATCTTTTACTACTCATATTGAAATGGCTACTAGTTTCTGTTCTCTT